>JAWNMQ010000632.1:0-67373 GCA_035043855.1 Drosophila percnosoma
CGCCAGGCACAACTTGACATCATCAGCATACATTAGTATGTTAGAGTACAAAAAAACAGAAGGAAGGTCATTAATAAATAAGTTAAAAAGCACTGGACCAAGGTGACTACCCTGGGGTACACCAGAGGTGACTAGGATAGGTTTAGAGAGCAAGATCGGAATCAACTGCAATCAGACAACCACCACCGCGTGATACTCGATCACATCTATATGTAGTGTACTTATTTGAAAATAAAGAATGATTTGAGATATCAGGTTTTAACCAAGTTTCAGTGAATACCAGAATATCAAATTCAAAAGAAAGACTGTCAACAAATAGCTTAGAAAGTTTAGTATTAAGACCTCTAGCATTCTGATATGCTAGAGAAAGAGAGGATTTTAGTTTTTTGGTGCGACATTAGAAGGCGAAGCACCAGAAGAATTTTGAGGCAATGAAATAGGTTGCCGAACACGTTTTTTGTTTGTAAACTCCTTTATAACCAAGCCCTTCGGCCAGAAATTAGCACAACAAATTGTGCAGAATACTTCCGCCGAAACACTTAGCTTAAATGAGGGGATTACCCTTTCATAATTAAATACAAATTTTTCAATAGATATTCCCGTAGAAGACACTTTACCCTGTATGTAGGCTTGGACGTCTTCCACAGATATCTCGGTGCGAAATAAAAATTTGTTTTCTTGGTACCACCGCAGCAAGAGTTCTAGGAACACTGCTAGAAAGAGGTGGGGAAATAGAAACGGGCACTGTGGCCTGAGACACGATTGGGGCACCACTGCTGACTAAAGCAGGTGCAGGAGAAAACTGCATCAACCGCTGACCATTATCAACCACTTTAGACCCGACTTATTGCCGATTAAATCTTTTACCCGTTGCGTGAAACCAGCACACTTAGCATGCACCACGTTATCACACAACCAGCAACAGATGAAATCCGCCTTTGTGTCTTGGCATTTGCAGCTTTTTAAATAGCACGCAGACATAGTGAATATAGAAATATATATGCCCGAAAAGAAAAGAGAACTATATCAAAGGCACAGCACAGAGAAAAATACGAAAACCAAACAGCACACAACAACAACAATATTTAGCGCTGTAAGAGTACCGGCAAAAACTTAAAACCACAGAAAAACAGCAACACATGCAAACACAGTTAGGAGAGCACGAAAGTATAGAGAGAGTAATACAGCGTTGTGAGAGCACACGACAGTAGAGAGAGCAAGAGTAATAAAGTGCACACATAAACCGCTATAACAAAGCAAAGCGAACTTGCATGCAATTTGAACAAAGAGAGCGAGAGCACCAAAACAAAAACAAAACACAGCTGTTAGCCGCGCACTTTATGATTGCAAAGCTAATAATTTATGTGAATTATAGCAAAAATTACCGACAAAGCACCCAAAAATTATTAATGAATCACAAGAATAACGCACAGTTTTGTTATAAGTTAATTCAAATTAAATGTACGTGTTAAAATGTAATACCAAGCACTAACTGAGCGGAGCACAGGAAAAACACATCTAATCACAGCACAGGCTAAGACAGCTATGACACCAACAACAACACCCATTGTTGACACAGCTCCGCCACTACCAACGGCCTTGGACAACAGCTCGCAGCCTAATGGCAATATGTCGCTGGAGGAGGAGAATCGTCTGCTGAAGGATGCGCGCCTTTGCAAGGTCTGCCTCGACGAGGAAGTCGGCGTTGTTTTCCTGCCCTGCGGACACTTGGCCACCTGCAATCAGTGCGCGCCCAGCGTCGCCAATTGTCCGATGTGCCGGCCGCCCATTAAAGGATTTGTGCGCACTTTTCTCTCTTGAAGCAACTGGGAGGCAGCTGTTCCTCCTCCATATATCTATATCTACATATATATACTGCATGTTGATGGATCATAGCATATTTCCTACTGTCTACTTTGTACTTGGAACGCCTGAACCTGAAGTTAAGCGCTGACGTCTCCATGAGCTGTTTATCGTTTACAAACTGATGGCGTTCGCCTAAACCGAATCAACTGTTTACTGTTTAAATAGTGCAAAAACAAAAAACAAAAAGTACCCTTGCAATTGGAGGCAGAATTGAAGAATTAACTCGTAGACAATCTACAAATTGTTCAGTTTATTTTTGAAAATTTTAACCATTTGAATTGAATGATTCATTTTGATCAACTTTAATAACTTGTTTTTTTTTTTTTGGAAATTCAATTTATCAGCGGATTTGCCAAAAATTTCTTTTAATTGAATCGAAACGAATTTCATCAGTTTTATTCAAGCAATTTTTATAAGTTCTTGGTATTCCTGGATCAACGAAAAAATATTTTAATCAAATCAACTTTTAATTAGTCATATTCCAGTTTTTAGACTCGATATCAAGCAGCAAGGGTATTTGCTGTCTATTTCTTTTTAATATTGATTGTGTTATTAGTAATCGCTGACTTATTGCAGCACACAACAACAAATTTAAGTACAAATACAAATACAAATATTATGAAATATTAGTAGTAGTAGTAGTAGTAGTAGTTTTGGAAGAACTTCGGACTCATACGTCACTTAGATTGGAAAACTTTATTTATTTAAGAAATATTTTTAATTTGTATTTAAATATTTTAAGCAGATTATTTTAAATTCATGTCACCTGTCGTAAGTATAAGTTTGGCATTAATCGGTTCTCCGCTTTTGGATATTTTAAGACTAGTATCTGAAAAGTTGGTTACTATATCTGACGGCATTTATAACTGAACTGGACCATCCAGACATTGTCAACAACCTTTCATGTTACTGAAATATGAATTCGATCTGCAGCTCGTGTAACCTACAAAATATCGTATACACATGTGCATTTTTGTTAAGAACTCGATGACCTAATTATTGTACAGTGCGACGAAAGCCGGGAATTTGGAATCGATTATTTAATTTGATACAATTCAGATAAACAAAATTGCAAGCTGCATTGGATGTACCGAAATTTCATACCCTGGCAGAAAGAAATTATGCTGATCAAATCTGAAAAAGAGATATATATTTGCATTATTAATATAAAAATTTTCTATAATGGTTTAAATATTATTCTTTGTAGTATCACCCGAATTCCAACTAATTACTTTTTTCCAAAAATAAATATTTCGTTATTTTAGAACCTCCAAAACAGTTTATATGCTTAACTTAATTTGCATAAAAAAACCCATTTTTTAACTTAGCTTAAGTATGCAAAATATATCAAATAGCAAAAGTGACTTAAGAACAAAGGAGAAAGTAAAGTCGATCAATCTGGTTCAGATTTTGAAGAGCGTTCTATGCTTATGAAAATGCCTCAGTGGAGCAAGTCCAATTTCGAATATATTAGAAATCGTTGAAAATTGTTATCTTTTAATTAATTAAAATTTTATGGGCCTATATTTTCAGCACACAACTAAAACGATATATTTGAATTTTTTTTTTAATAATAAAAAATTTATATCCACCGCATGTACATAGATATAGCGAATTTGGCGGAAAGAAACTGAAGAACAGTAACAGAATAATTTTTTTATTTTGATTTAGATATATATATATATATATATATATATATGATTTAATATATATATATAATATTATATTAATTTAATACAAATAAAAATGTTATGCAATTTTTAACATAAAAGTCATTGACAAAAATCAGCCAAATCTATATAGGAATAAAATAATCTCAAGCTATTAGAACAAATTTGATTTTAATTAATAAATAACTTTAAATTTAGCAGTAAAATTTCTTTCGGTTGGTTTTTATTTTTTGGCGTACCCATCTGTCTGTTGTCTTCGGTACCCTCAAAGTAGTGTATATATTTGAAGCGTATATTGGGATGAGACTGCGACGGTTGTGTGGCTTTTGCGACTGCGCGCAGCTCTCTTGGTGGTATAAAAGGTTTGGTGATTTTCAGGCCCACTCAGTTGTATTTGAGCGGTGGCCGCAGCAGCCAATGTAATCGTAGTGCCACATATGGAAAACGTCTCGATTCAAATGTGAACAAATATTGACAGTTCCAACAATTATCAACATAAAAAGAATAAGACAAAGCAATAATGCAATCATCAAATCTCTTCCGAAGACTATTTATATTGCTGCCACTTGCATATCAGCAACCCGCAAACAGTATGTATTGAAAAGTGACTTTTTTCAATAAGTTGTGAAAAGAATCAATATCAATTCCCACCCAACTTCGCTTAAAATTAGTTATGTTCTTCATTGGGCGTAAAGGAGCCTAATTTTGAAATTATGATGTGAGAAAGAAAAGGCAAAGCCATTTACCGCGTGGAAGAAAGTGAAACTTATAACCATGGCTCAGCTTATTAATTATGTTGATTGCTTCTTCTTTTAGACAACGGTAGTGCGGACAATGCCGACTGGAATTTGGCCGAAAAGGGTGCCGATTGGGAAGGGATATGTGCGGCTGGTATGAGACAGAGCCCTATAAAACTGTCTATTGATAGTGTAAGCAAATTTAATGTCATATTTTGTACTTACATCTTAGTTGAGATGTTTATGTTTTTTCAGTCCTCAGCTCTATGTGTGTGGCTAGAGCTTAACGTAATTTAAGTTTATCTTAAATACATGGATAAAGCAAAGAAAAATAATAATGGAAAATATCTTAGCACGTTTATGTAAATGCGCCAAAGTCAGCAATCAGTAAATTAAAATTGTGTTACCACATGCCTCAGAAACAAGTTAACAGATTGCTGGTTAACTGTAATGCAATATATTACAGCACACAATACTCGCTGTTTCCGTTACAAACGATGACAGCTAATTTGATAAATGCTGCTCGAGAGCTCATTTCACGAAATTGCTTCCGAATGGCCCAATTTTCTTTAAGCTAGGCGCAATTTTTCGCTGCTTTTCACTATTAGCCTTATCTGTGCAAATTGCCATTGATTGTGGGTAAATGTTTACACTCTAAAAAAAAAGCTTGTTTTTGGAATTCATTTCTAAAAATAAGAAAGACAATTTTCCATAATTTTCAAAAGGCTTTATATAATCTCGAAAATATGGTGTTTTTCCTATTTATTATATAGTTAGATATTAGAAATGCATGGTGATTTTTTTTCTAAGTGTAGTTTTCGTTTTCATGCTTTCCGCAGTCTATCATTGCGCCGCTACCACGAATTTTCTTTGGAAATTATGACGTAAGGTTTGAAAGACCGCTGACATTGGTTAACAAAGGATACACGGGTATGTGGAAGATCTAATTAAAATTTGTATAAATCATTTTGATAATTGCATTTTTGTATTTTGTCACTGTTCAGTTGACATGGCCATACCAAACACAAGCAATGGCCAAAAACCATTTATTGCAGGCGGCATGCTCAAGGGACAATATGTGGCCGAAGGCGTGCATTTGCATTGGGGATCGCCTCTTTCCGGTGGATCCGAGCATTTGGTGAATAAGAGACGCTTCGATGCGGAAATGCATATTGTGCATCGGAATGTGCGTTATAATGATATCGCTGAAGCTTCACATTATACAGATGGCATAGCCGTACTCGGCATTATGTTCAAGATTGTCAGCGTGAGTAAATATTTTCAGTGTGTCAAACCTAAACCGGAATCGGATCCAAATACCAAAATTTCCGGAACTGATACTTTCTATCCTGTTGCTGCCTATTCCCAACTTAATGTCTTTAGCTCCTAAGGTCTCTGAGATCCGTTTGCTTATAAAGGCGGAGAAACATAAGAAACTGACATGGTTAGATAATGTATCATTGAAGACACCAATGCATTCTCGCTATGGAAGATATAGGGACTTATCGACTTCTATATGCATAGTGGTTTTGACCACGCAATTGTTTTTACCTTGATATACCTTCAAAATTGGATAGCTCTAACTAAAAACTGCGGGTGATATAGGCATTTTCGATTTTTAGGAGAGCGGGCTGGGACTGGATTTGCCAATGCCGATCTTTGAGGCTGATCGCTAATAACCTACCAATCAAATTTGTGGGAGATATGTGGTCTTATCGATTTTCGGTTATCGATTTTATCGATTTCCTAGCTTCCTAGCTTCATCGTACCATCCTAATATTAACACTTCGGTTTGACACCCAGACTGGCGAAAGCATTTATGGACAAAAATATACAAATCTACTCAATTGTTTTACAGATACCGGATCGAATTTATCCAGGCCTAAAAATGATATTTGATGAGCTTCCCAATTTGGTTGAGTATCACAGCGAAGTCAAGCTACCAGGCTTCATAACACTGGGTCAATTGCTGGGCGATTTGAATACCCGCGACTTTTTCACCTACAGGGGATCGTTGACTACGCCGCAGTGCAACGAGGCTGTTACGTGGACGGTGTTTGCCCAGCCCCTGCCCATAGCCTTGACAGATATGGTCAAGTTGTGGCAAATGCAGGACTCCAATGGAAATCTGATAAGAAACAACTACCGGGTGCTTCAGCGGCGCAACAATCGACCCGTTTTTTATCGCACTACTAAAAATCTCAGTAGCTACTATCTGGCCTACTACGGGGGTCTCTCGAAAATCCAATTGCAAGCACCAAAAAATATATAAATAAAGTGTAGTTCAGCAGGATAAGTAAATTATTTAATATTATACCTAAGCGTAAAATAAAAATCATCCCAATCAAAATTCCAAATGAATTTCATTTCTTCGTTGTCACAGAAAGCTCTTCTTCTTCTGCAATTCTTAATATATATGTGTATGTAATATATATATACGGGAGATAACCTGCACCTAATACTTTACATATCATAAGTCGTACACCTTTTACATAATTAAACGTTGCAAAATGTAGATATGCTTGAATATATGCCTCTATTCTGGTGAGCAATTTGGATCATATTAATAAATAATTTTCGCCCCTGTTTCTTAACAGATCCTTAAAGTTTATCAAAATATAGTCATATATATATTCAAAATTCTGGGCTTTCATTGTTATTGGTAATCAATTTGTATGGAAATTCATGGAAATTTTGTTGATCTGTTTATGGTATACGATTGTTAAGTCTCTAGCGCTTAACGTTTTTGAGAAAGTGACATACAGACAGAAAGACGGACATTGATTTTTATATATATATATTTATATGGTACACTTAATTATTTAACTAAAAGTAAAATATTAATGTTCATGGTGTACATTTTAAAGATTTTACTCCAAGATTGATAGATATAAAAACATTCGCAATATTTGTGGGTGCGCGTAAAAAGTATATATATATTTAAATAACTAACTTTTGTGGAACAAAATAAAATTTAAAAAATTTTATTTTCAATTTTAGAGAAAAGAATGTCCGAATATACTCCATAAGGGATATACAGTGAGTGACACCTTATTTGGAACAATGTCAAAGAAAAAAAGTAATTGCCTGCCATAAGCTAACCATTCATTATTTTTCAAAAATTCCAAATGATGCCTACTTTTTTTACTTTTGTTCCAAATAAGGTGTCTCTCACTGTACATATATTCTGGATTTGGAACAATCGGATATCAAAGACATTAACAGCTAGAGACTATATAGAATTCATATTATCAAGTACCACAGGTACACACACATACACCTAACTTACGTCATCGACTAGTATTATGCTCTCCTAAAATGATTTGGTTCTGATATGATCTTCTCAAGACACTTAATATCATATCCTATTATATACTCTATGGCAGCAGTTTTATGGTTTTCACGAGAAAAGCTAATAGACTGGAAAATGTAATGAATTTATTTTAAATAACAAATCTTTACTTAAACATAAAAATAACTAACTGGAATAAAGAATGGAAACTGAATACCGGAATATATCGCCATACAATGGAAAAACAAAAATTTCAGACAAAATAGATAATGCATGTTAGAAACATTTTAGCACACGTACAAATCTTGGTAAAAAAAAAGTGATTTTCATACAATAAATTATTTTTAAACCGATAGAAAGTTCTAGGCAAAGCAATATTAAAATTCCATTACTTCTATTAAATTTCTTTGTCTTAGCTAAAAAAAAAAATAGAAATACAAATAACTCATGTATTTAAAATAGCATTCATTTTGATCATGGGTTTTTTTTAGGAACATTGAAAATATGCCTTAACGGTTTTTGTCAACCATTCTAGCCTAAGATAGTCTATATAATATTTCATTTGATTTATCGACGAGAGGGTAAGCCTATAGACAAAAACTCAAAGTTGTGCAAGTGTCTGTTAATTTCACATTATTCAATAAATGATCTATAATGTGAAAATGAACTACTCTTTAATCACAAGATAAAAACGTGACCAGAGAGTTGTGTATTTTCTCATTATAGATAATTTTTTAATTACCATTTTGATCACATTATTATTTTCTGCCTGATGAGAAATGCAAATCATTAGCATGGGCATCCCAATCCTTGCGATAAATTTTACGTTTCAATACACCCAACTATTTTATATTATTATTATTTTTTCATTTTAAATTTCAGCTTAACTGTTATTTTTAAATTTAAATCAATTCATTTAAATTCTTTATTTTAATTCTTACAGTTTACAATAAGTAAACTGATTTTCACCTGCTCTTCACTATTAATATTTGCCATAAATACAATCGAATATTAAAACTTCTGTTTGTTAGCTTCATCAGCTTCGTCCATTGAAATTAAACATAATGCGAAAAACTATTACTATATACAACTATAATTCCAGTGATTTTGAACATCGTGTGTGCTACAAATATATGTTATTGGGGCAGCAATAATAATAATAATAATAATACAGGTTCAGCAATTCCCCTCTTCTTTATTTTCGCTCTCTCTCTCTCTCTCTCTCTCTCTTTCCTTTTCTCTTCCTCTTAACTTTTTATTTATCTTACTACTAAGCTAATCTTGAGCCATATTGTGTCTGATTTGATTTTTTCTGGGCTGGATTTTTACTCAAGCCTTGTAATAAATGCTAAACCACTTTTCTATTGAATACCTTCAGATTTATTTTTCCCATTTTTGAATATTTTATAAAAATTGAATTATTCAACAAATAAAAAATAAATAAATAAATAGCATTGGCAAGCATGCTGAAATGTTGACAAAATATTCCGTTTGGACGAGCGAGATCATTTGGAATAAATTTTGGAAATTTAAATATTCAATAACTACAAAAAAATGTGAAATTATATTTTATGATGCTTACTGTTACTTTAAAGTTTCAAGGATGTACGTGAAAATACAGTTTTAATAAAAATGAGATTGTGTGTTAACCAAAACAATATGTGAATACTCACTGTGACATCTTCCGTTTTATTGCAAAATCATAAGCCCCTTCAGAGTACTTTCAAACTCAAGCATTTAACGTATTATTTAATTATCGTTTGCGTCAATGGGTCAGCACAGTTGCACTCAAACTGGAGCCGCATTACAGTTTTGTTTTGAGTACAATCAAATAAGCTGAACAAATAAGAACCATTGAATGAATGCGCCTGCAGAACGGACTGAATGGGTGAACGCAGAAAATAACATTCAGTGTAGAGCACAATGAATGCGAAATTAAATTAAGCAGCTGTGGTTTGGTCTTCTATAATTAGGCAATTACAATATAAATTAAACAAAACGCAGTGCCAGTCTTTTATTTAATTTTGCTAAACCAAGCTAAAGATTATTTTATATGTATTAGGCACTTATTACTTATAATAGGAGCTGGAAAGCTTAAATGTTCACAGCAGATTCCTTTTAGGGCGAAAGTGCTCAGAGGAGACGAGATATTGAAGAATTCGATCTTAAACATGGAAAAAGGAAGAAACCGTTATTGTATTTTAAAAGATTTGTATAAAAATGTATTTCAAAAAGCATACAAATTTGTTAAATAGCTGCTCCAATTGGTACCAGGACAGACGCATTTTCATGGCTCAATACATTTTTGCACAGCTACTGAGTATTTTATTTTATTGATTAACATCGTTTATTTTAGGCTGGGAAATATGGACTGGGAATATATACATACATACAAAATTAAATGACTTTTAATAATAAATTTATTATTAACAAAATATATATATATATATATATAAATAAATTTATAAAAAATGGCTAAGCCAATTGAGGGAAAACTTTCTCCAAGTGCACTCAGCTAGAACCAGATTTAACAGTTCTTTTATTGAAAAGAAGTTTGATGCACAAGAATCAGGGGAACTAATGTAGGTGATTGAGGCAAAAAGCAAACATGTCGAACACGTTACAATCTCTATGCAAATTTACAACCAGGCTCGACAAGAGCTGGGCAAGAAACGGCGGTCTTATCGTTGAAGAAGCTCTCGTCTGCGCCTATAAATTGCTGCGTTCGTTGCACAATTATTGCAGTCTTGTTGCAAGCGGTATTCAGTGCTTATCGTCGATATTAGCTGTAACTTCTACATACGCATCAAAACAGAAAATGTGTCTCTTAAGCCGTCTGGGACTTGTAGTCTTGCTGCAGTTCTTACTATTGGCAGCCAAGCAGGCGAGTGGACAATTCAACTACGACCAACAAGGCAACGATTGGGAGGGACTATGCGCAACTGGAGAAAGTCAATCTCCAATTAGATTGGCGGACAATACTGTGAGTAGCATAAGCCTACACAAAAATTGCCTTTTTTTTTAGCAAGGTTATCTTTTCACAGGCTATTTGCAAGTCCATACCGCGCATTCGTTTCTCGAACTACAATCGGGCCTTGCAGTCACCTCTGACAATGAGAAATAATGGACATTCAGGTGTGCAGTAATTTTGTTTTATTAGTGCCTTAATTATAGTATTAATGTGTACTTCAGCAACCATTGATTTGCCGCTTACAAATAACGGACAGCGTGCTTCCATCGAGGGCGGCCTGTTGCCAGGCACCTTTGAAGCGCAGAGCGTGCACTTCCATTGGGGCTCGGCGAACAGTCCTGGATCCGAGCATCTCATCAATGGTCAACGCTACGACGTCGAAATGCACATTGTTCATAAGAATGTTCGCTATGCCACTGTACCCGAAGCGAGTTTGCATTCGGATGGTCTTGCCGTTTTGGGTGTCATGTTTCAGGCCGTACCTTCAATGGTCTCCACGCAATTTGGCCTTAACCGAATCTTAGATCGATTGCCTCAAGTTATTCAATACAATTCTAGAACGACGATAGCTGGGCGATTAACGGCGAACGATCTGTTGGGAGGCATTTCAACTGGAAGGTTTTACTCATATAACGGTATGCATTTTTTGCACATATATATTTATGTATATTTTTATTGTATATATTTGCATATTGTAATACAGGCTCCCTGACTACGCCTGACTGTGCCGAATCTGTTACTTGGACTGTGTTCTCGGATTTTGTGAGACTACCTAGGCGACAGATCGCCAAGTTTTGGGATTTGCAGGACGAACGCAGTCTTCCTTTGATAAACAACTACCGTACTCTGCAGGATATAAATGGAAGGCCAATTTTCCAGAGAACTCTGAGATAAATTTAAAACTCTGATAGAATTTCACTGAATAAATATAAAAATCGACTACTACGATTGACAAAAGAAGAAGAAGAAAGCACAAAAATCATAAATACCAACCAATTAAACTTGACATATGAAGCTAAAAAATCGAAATTCAGTTTCACATATTTTTATTTTTAGTTACTTAGCAGAACACAATTAAAGCGACATACGTATTCGTTCAGATAAGTCGCTAGATTTTGAAATGAATTGTGTAATTCGAAATTTTTCAAGGTTAAGCCATTTTAGCTATGATCAAAACGGAAAGGATTGGAATGTAAGCGCTGGCAGACAACAATCGCCCGTTTCTTTAGCTACAGCCAAAGTAAGTGTTCCGCAGAATAGTTACCTTCTATAAATTGCATAAGTCTTATAAATGTTAGGCGGTCAGGTCAACGGCGCCAGAGCTAATCTTCATTAACTACAATAAGTCCTTGAGCCGTCCCCTAAAGCTAACCAACAATGGGCATACGCTGAAGATGACAATACCCTGCGCAGAAGACTGTAGTCAACCAGCTGTTTGCGGATGTAAACTCAAAAGTGTCTACAAGGCTGTGCAGCTTCATTTTCATTGGGGTTCGCCAGTGACGAAGGGATCTGAACATTCGATAAACTGCAAGCGATATGATGCCGAACTACATATTCTTCATCAAAATATGGCATACGCTCTCAAAGAGGATGCACTGAGTTCCCCGGATGGCTTTGTTGTACTGGCAATAATGGTCAATATTGTTGAGGTAAGCCTGTTTTTGCAATGGTCGGTGCTCGCAAATTTGGTGCGATGTAAAAGAAGTTTATGTTATAGGAGTAGATAAAAAGTAGTAGATGTACGGATGGGCAATTTTTCTTATCCATTGCATTCGCCTTGTGCATACGTTTCAAAGAGTAAATAACCCTTGCATACCTTGCGGTACTCAGCTTTCACAAGCCCAGCGTCAATTTAGCCCAGCTAAAAGAAGGCTAAGATACTCGGATAGTTTCTGAATACAATAGCTTTGCTCAGCTTGCCTTTTTAGGCCCCATACGCGCTCTATTTAAAAGTCGACTGCCTAATTGCACACCTCTGGTGGCAAACATTTTTGAAACCGTGAGAAAAATAATAAAATTTATGTGGCTTGTGGTACAAATATTTTGTTCTTCAATTCGATCAAATACTAAGCCTCAGTAAGGCATTGGAAATAAAACCTACGTGGTCGGGAAGTAAATAGGCCCAAGCAAACGCCAAAAAATTAATGAATAAACATTTGTGAAAATAAAAAATCCACAACAACCAAAAAGCAAGCACATTCTCGAACTGCAGTCCACAGGAGTCGGCTAAATCCCAGCTATAAACTTCCTAATGGACATTACGTAATGTTAGCTGATAACAGGTAGCAAGGAACACGGGGGTATAGCCAAGAAATTCTGTGTTTGCCTTTCAAATTGCGGCAGATATAAGCTAGTTACCTTACTTTGAAGTTTGGTAACTGTAGCTCTTAAATTGTGGGAGATATGGCATTTTGAAAATTTTGCAAGCGGAAGTGGGCGTGGCCAAAAACATTTTTGGAGTACGATGTTGGTAATATACCTTCCAACTTTGGTAACTGAACTCTTAAAATGCGGGAGATATAGGCTTTTATCATTTTTGGGGGCGGGGCGTGGCCGTGGTCCAAAATTGTTTTCCCCGATTTTCAAAAAGAGTATTACTAGCAATAGCATGTGAAAGTGCGTTTAAGGCAGCATGTCCCTTCAGCAAGCCCACGCCTAAAACGAAGCACATGGACGATCGTCCCTCTGGCAAATTGCGAAATATATTCCCACATTTACCATCCTTAATTATGTAGTTAAAAAATTAATATTAATATTTATACATTACTGCACGAAATCATTTTTTTCTTTTCAAATCATTTTATATATTTTTTAATAATAAATAAAGCGATAATGCCCTAACTAAATAAAAAGATCGAAAACAAGAAAAATGTATATGCATACATATTTAATAATATGTAAATA
Organism: Drosophila percnosoma; assembly: GCA_035043855.1. Taxonomy (NCBI): domain Eukaryota; kingdom Metazoa; phylum Arthropoda; class Insecta; order Diptera; family Drosophilidae; genus Drosophila; species Drosophila percnosoma. The sequence goes on from JAWNMQ010000632.1 coordinate 13,444, forward strand.
GATATATTAAAGGAAACTAACATTTTCATTAACACCATAAAACTATCTTTGTAATTTTTCTGCATTATTGCTCTTTTGGTTCAAGCACTACACACTTGCCACTTTTTCGTTGCGTTGGTTGTAGGTTAATTTGACGCTGCCTTAAAGTATGCAATACAAAAGTTCGTATCACCTACACTTGAGAAACATACGCCACCTAAGAAAAAGTATGCAATAAAATTGAACAAATTCGTAATACCCGTACCTATTGAACGTACCTAACTAAAGATATTAAAATTATACAATAAACTCAACAAAATTTAAATGTTTCGAACGTTATAATTTTAAGCAGAATTAAAAAAAGTTCATCAATCAATTAAAACAACTCAATTTAATTAAAATTAGTCAGAATTATTATTATAATTTTAATTTTTTTTCGTAATAATTGTCAATGAAGAAATTTATGAATAAATCTGTGAAATTTATAAATAAATTATTCGTAAAATGATGGTATTTGAGTTAATTTGAACGACAAAACTTTCTTTGTGGCGGTTTTATCATTTTATTTGAATTTCTTGCTTCGAAGTTAGACTCCAATAAAAAGCAAACTAAGTAAATTAAATTATGATAGTTAAGAAGTTCAAGAACGGTAGCAACAACCCACTTCCACCTTCCGGCACGATCTACTATCAGAAGGGTCCCAAGTCGCTATAAGTCTTGGATTCCGCTCGTACAACTATTTCGTTCACTTGTCGAGTCAATGATACTTTTGGTTACATCTTCTTAGAGCTACTGGGTCACTTTCAGTACATTGTAAACAGTCAAACGCCTTGAAGTTCTTCTTGGTACCACAATTGATACCACTATGATGGGGCCCAGACTGTACTCGGCCTCATCAAGTGTTGGTCGAAAGAATTTTTTCGACCCTTTCACCAATCTTTTCAATGTCTGTTCATGTAATTGGTTTTTTTCTTTTCTTAACAATTATGATATAATGGCTAATGAAAAAATGAATAGACATATAATGCTTTATGCAGTATAATCATTTTAAAACTAGCAACAAATCTACTTTAATTTGATTTATGCAAATGTAACTCACTATTCCTTATTTAATTCATAAAATAAAATTGAAAGTAAATAATAAAAAATAAAATTATGGTCTGTATATATTAAAATAATAAGACATGTAAAAATATTAATTAAATATTTATATATTATATTAATATACATTTATTTATTTTATTTAGTGTCCCACAATAACGCCGCGGGTCCTAAACGAAGTCTGTAATAAATCGTGTTTCGTCAGGAATTTCAATAAAACTTCAACAATTGAAGGAACATTTTCATTAAGTGATATTTTAGCTGGCATAAAATGCACCGAATTTTTTACCTACAAAGGTTTGCATGTCCAATCGAGTTCCCAAATTTATACCGTAATTGCACTTTACATTTTAGGATCACTGACAGCACCACCATGCGCAGAGGTCGTCAACTGGTATGTGTTCCCCAAGCCTGTAGAAGTATTAAAAAAACATGTAAGCTGCAATTGCTTTGGAAATACATTGAATCGCTTACAAAAAAATATATATTATAGTTACAAAACCTTTGGTTGTTGGCAGACGACCGTGGCAAGCCTTTGAGAAACAACTATCGTTTCTTGCAGAGCCTCAATAAGCGTACAGTGTATTACAGAAGCGAAAATGCTTCTTAACAGTGCAGACAGTTGCATCGACTATTATCGATTTATTACATTGTATCGCAACCTCATTAAACGCATTGTGTTATCGATAATAATAGTTCCTGTATTGTAGTCATAAGGACTCGATGATTGCAATATTATACTTTACGAAAGCCCGAAACCTAAAATCCCATTTTCCAGGTTGACAACAAAAATTGGGAGTAGCCTCAACAAAAAAGAAAACCAATTAATGCTCTATTAATCCTCGTCTAGCATCGATAACAAATTAAAGCAAAAAACAATTACGCTTGTAAGATGGTTTCGTATAAGCGGCTTAAAATATGTAACGTGTCATTCCACTATAATGAATACACCGATGTGTCTCAAATAATAATAAATAACACATAAAAGAGAGCACAAGCTTGGAGGATGAAGTGCGAGGATGTTGTGGAAGGTGATAAGCTTCCCATAGTTTACTCCAAGAATTATTCCGTGCGCTTCGCTGGCCTGGAGAAGCTTCATCCTTTCGATGCAGCCAAGGGCAAGCATGTACAACAGATAAATACAAATATTATGTGCATATATAGATAAAACATTCATATTTATACTACCTTTAGCTGCTGTGCGCTGAGTTGTCGCTGAACTCCGGCCATTTCTACGTCCCCGTCGAGATTACCAAAGAGCAACTTCGTCGTGAGCGCACTCGCAAGTATTTAAAGTCCCTCAAATGGAGTGCCAAGGTCGCCTGCATTGCCGAGGTGCCCGTCATGATCTTTTTGCCCAATTTCACGGTGCAAAGCGGATATTTGCGACCTATGCGTTATCAGGCAGCCTGCTCAATATTGTCTGGTAAATTGGCCTTGGATTATGGCTGGGCAATCAATTTAGGCGGCGGATTCCATCACTGCTGCTCGTACAAAGGTGGTGGCTTCTGTCCCTATGCCGATATAACATTGCTGCTCGTCCGCCTCTTCAAGCTGGAGCCGAAGAGGGTGCGCAACGTAATGATCGTGGATCTGGATACCCATCAGGGCCATGGTCATGAGCGTAATTTGATGACATCCTGGGCATGTTCAATATATTCGTCTACCCAGTGGATCGCGAGGCCAAAATGTCGTCATGCTCCTCAGTGGTGGCTATATGAAGTGCTTCAAACGTGTCATATCTGACTGCATTGTTAATCTTCAGAGGCATGGCTGGCTATGTATACCTTAACTTAACTTATTATTAACATGCAAATATTGGACTTTGTTGAAACTATTACTCCTTAAATAAGGAGCAATGTGCGCTGTGATGAGTTGCTAACCAAGAATAAAGAATAGAGATTGGCTTATACGTATTTCACTTTATTTCTCTTGTTAAGGTTTTTTCAATACTCGAATAAATTTAGAAAGCAGGAGGCTATGTGTCGAGAGATCGATGGAGGAGATTTCTCGCTATTCGATGAGGAGGTAGAGCAACAAAACGGTAGTGGGGTGATGCCCCAGATATCGTTACGACTTCTGAAGATAAGCCTCCACCATTTTAAGGCAGTGTCGGCTGTCCTCATGCTGCTCCTGGGTGGTGGCGGGGTCGATATTGTACTAGTCCAAGGACCATGGACAATCGGAGGAGAGCTCATTCTGAAGGTAAAATGGGAACCTGCATTATCGCGGAAAAACACCTTAGTTCTGCTGCATCATTTTAGCAACGCCGACAACACCGCAGTAAGCCTGGAGCCAAAGCCAGCTCCAATACGTATACTCTCGACTTTTGGACCATCACTAGACGAAAGCATTAAATCTCTCCTTGCGAAATGCGAAGATCGGAAAATTGGCGTAATCATAGGGCAGCAGGAATACGAATTTGAAGGGTGAGTCACTCTTTATCTTCACCCTAAATACTAATCTTTTGATCTGCGATACGGGAAATGATTCCACTTTTATTATTAACAACCGTAAAGAGGTCATTGACATGACTTTTGTTTCACATATCATCAGCGATCAGTTAAAAGGGTAGAGATGATCCCCCATTTTTTGATAAAACGTATATTGAGTTTGATCCTTCCTTAGGACACCCAAAACCGGTCTACTTCTTAAATTAGATGGTAACTGGAAAATTTATAAAAGAAAACTAGATCGAATCCATTCGAAACATCCCCGACAGGCCCAGACTGCTTAGAACACCTCTGTGATCTCACAGATACATTCACAAGAGTGTGAGTAAATGCGCTTAAGGCAGCCTACACCATTAGCAGGCCTACGCATAAAAAAAGTTGTGGAGTAAGTTAGCGGTCTAAGCAAAATCAGAGAAAACAGACTCAGGTCAAATGACAAATTGTAAAGTTCTGGCAAATTTTTAAAAAATGCTAGAAAAAACGAACAAAAATGCAAATGAAAATATGAAGTGGAAGGGGTTGAATTTAAATTAAGGAGAAAAGAGCTAGGAAACCAAGCATACGTAGATAGCCACGACGCCGCTGTGGTCAAGGTGTAGTTTAAGGCACACCTTCTGCACACGACTCGACCATGATCTGTAATCAATATCAATTCTTTAATATGACTTCTTAGTCAATAGAATGGTGAGTATCCTAACCCTGTTCTTCCCCATGGAAATTACATGCTTAAATCGTTTTTGATTGACTTCTGACTTCTGAGTCCTGGTGCCTTCGCCCAGCTCCGTTTTCGCCTCTGTCTTTCTTCGTTTCTGAGTTGCAGCCGTATTGTGGTATAGGAAGGCCTCTCTGCCCCCATATTCGCTTGCTCATCAGTAGCTTCGTTCACCGCTATGACCCTGTGGCCCGGGACCCATCTTACAGTAAGCCTGTATCCCGAGTTGGTCAAGCTTGGACTTCATGGACGACTTTTGATGTTATAGCGTTTATAGCTATATAGCGTTTATATATATAGCTGCCATTTCGTCCCTAGGCTTATGGTGTGATGGAGTGGCCTGAGTTCCATTAAGGCTTCCAAGGCCATTTTTCGACAGCTGCGCATTGGTCCTGTCATACATACGCTGGCCATTTTCTACAGCTTTTGCAGCTGTCTTTCCACGGTGATTAGCCGCGATCTATTCTCCATGTTATCAATCCGTAGTTTAGCACGGGTCTTGCTACCATTGGATATAGCCATCTCATTGTCTTTGGTGAGATACGCCATGATACATCATGTATAAAGCGCTATAGAGCACTTCCATGTCGTATCTTGTACATGGGTGCCAAAGATTAATCTACTGGCAAATATGACTCCGAGATATTTAACCTCCTTACTTGTTTCTAATATGCTTCCTGAGAGCCATATATATATATATATATATATGTCTCATTCTCTGTAATTTATATCTTTAGTAATTTATATCTTTAGTAGTAGACGATGACTGTTTTTGTAGGGTTTAGGTTGAGTCCAGCCTCCATACTCCAGTCACTCGTTATGTTCAGTCCTAACTGAACTACGTCACATAGTGACTCTTCAAATTTTGCATCGTGCTATGATAAGAATATCATCGGCATATCCTTGACATTGACTACTCCTGTTGGCCAGCCTGCAAAGTAGTTCGTCTACTATAGGCTCCAGAGTAGCGGAGACAGTACTGCTCCGTTTGGTAGTTAAGACTGTTATAATGCTGTCATGCGCTGATACCTTGGCCTGTCTGAACCCTAGCAGTGAGGGAATCCACCTTTTAGTGGTCCCTGATCGCACCATCGGATGTGTTGTCAAAGCCGCCGTCTATATCCAGGAAGGCGCACATTGCTACTTCTTTATTGTCAACTGCTGCACTTAAAGTACGTCGCAGCTGATATGGTGCTGTGTCCGTTGAGGCTAACTAGAACAGGCAGACGTCAATCCTGAACCCGCTACCCGCTTGGAAGCCTCAGCTCAGTCCCATACGAACCATCCCACAAATTCGGAGACCAGGTAATTTTAACTTAAAACGGGCGTTCAAAATTACATGCGTAACATTTTAATTAAGGTTGATTGGTAAATGTTTGTAAGCACAAAATAATTTTTTCTAAACATTAATTAGAATTCTTAAAAAAAAAGTTTTTTTCTCAATGTATTTCTTAAAAACGGCATCAATTTTAGAAACTGGATAATTTAAATCATAGTGCAATAATATTCTCTTCAAAAAATTCTCATTATGTTTTACGTTAGTTGCCTGAACGGGGCGAATGCTCTGTACGAATTTTGTAAGAGCGCCATTAAAAATTTGTAAGACTTAGCAAAATTGGCAGTTGCATCCGGTCCAAGAGATCTCGAAAATATGCAGAGAGCGGAGTACGCGATTTTCAAGCTAACGCCCACTCTTCCGAGGAGCCTCGTTCCTCAAATTCTCTCTCTCTCTCACTTTTGCTTTTAGCTCCGCTTATCAATGTGCAAAAGCCTGCCCTAGCTTATCCAGTTTATGAACTTTATTTTTAACTTTATTGATGACTTTTACTTATTAACCTTTAACTTTTTTTGTCTTTTGCTAAATTGCTGTACATCTATTCACATATATACACTCATATTTGGTATTTACGTATACATATAAATACATTTTTCAATATTGCACATTGTTACTTTGTCCAGTTGTTTTATTTTATTTTTTCACAGTGAACTGTTATTACTGCTAATGTTATAGTATGTTAAAGCAAAATTAAAGAGCACATCAACGATTAATATAATTAGTCATTAAATTACATTAAGCAAAGACACTCGGGCCGCGCGAAATCAAAGGTCTCAGTAAACATATATTTGTGTATAGTGTCAATCAAACACTCGTCTACTCGTTTTAATGGTCAGGGGCCCACTGTTTCAACCACTAAGCCTGCACACATAACCCCAACTCTCCAACGGGTAATGGGTCCACCACGCCCCCAGTGTGCGGAAAATAAATAAGCACTTGGAAACTATAGAAGTTTATAATTTCAAAAAGTGAAATATGAGTGCCTTTATAAAGATAGAACAGCTGTGAGCGGAAAACTGCGTTACTTGGAAATTACAAATGCAAGCCGTACTAGAGAAGAGCCACGTATGACAGTACGTGGACGGCACTAAGTCATGGACGGGAACGACTACGCCATTTGGAAAACGTATGACGAGAAAGCGCGAGCTGATATAGTGTTGGCCATTAACCCATCCGAATTGGCCGTAATCGAAGGTTGTATGTCAGCCAGCAATTGCTGTAGAAAGCTTAGGGAAACTGTTCAGTCAAGAGGACAGGTGCGGAAAGCACGAGACCGTAAAGCAACTCAGGGAAATTGGCGTGACAATTGGCGATGATTTGGTCAGCACATTGCTGATTTACAGTTTGCAATGGAAGCAAGAGATGTACCAACGTCAGATATTCTGAAAGTGTAAATAATAGAAGCAGATGCGCTCAGAACTAAGTGTGAACGTGAAGAGCACAACCACTAAGCAGACAATACATAGAGGAGTCAAATCGACAAACACAATACATCATGTTTCTCAGTGCCTGGGTCTCAGCAGAGCCCAGGCTGCGACGCGTCGAATATTTTGCAGGGTTCGCGTGTCGACCAACGAACTCAGGTCATCATTTCATTGACTTCACTGCGACAAAATCACTGATAAATGAAAAACCCAGACTTTTTTGAGCATGCGTGCGTTATGAATGGCGGCTGTTCGAATAAGCTATTTCGCTTGTCGAGACAATGATACCACTTTTAAGATTTACGCTAGACAATGTTGACGATGTAAACTAGACAACAGAATAAAGAATTGTAGTAGATCTGATTATTAGATTTACTTTCCATGAGTTTAACTGTCAATCAATTTTAGGATAGTCGACTTTTCAACTTCTTATTAGACATATTTTAAGAATTGATGGGAAAGAATCCACTTTCATATTTGTAAAGCTAAAATGGCCATTTGTACATCTGTCTTCTAACGACATTGTAAGAAAGGTCCTGTTACGCGTGGGTTTGTATATTATCTGGCAACACTTGGCCGAACTTTAGCAATTTTTCAAAAACGTGACGGCCACCGCACGCACTCTGCATCCTTTCTTTATTTTCTTTTGCTGCTGACTACCTCCGCGACATTCTATCGACCTCTATATATGTAAGTCGATCATTGGCCTTTTTATTCCTTTCTAACCCCAATTCGGATAATTTTCCATTACGCTGTCCCGTCTGTTGAGCGCGCGAGCCCACTCTCTCTATAATTGGAGTCTCTCTTTCTACTCTCTTAAGGTTCAAGCCTGAGGGGCGGCCACCTTGTCGACTGTTCGCAGCTCCAACTATCTATACCATTGATACCGCCGCAACAAGACAGCAGATGAAATTAATCAGAAATGGCAAATTCAGGAAATTGTACAAAATAGCGTAAAATCAAATAGGTTTTTTTTTGTATATACATTTGTATGTGTAAAGGTGCAAAGTCAATGGCGGTTTAATTTAAATTGCAAAGATGGGAAGCGGCTTACTAAGAGAAATAATTGGAGATTTTATTTGTTTACCTAAATATTATTGAATCTTGAATAAATTGCACGATTAAATATAAATAGCCCATGTCGTTATCATTAATCGTTATTAGAACATATTAATTACTCAATTTGATGTTAAGCTTTCAGAAAGCTCTCCACTCGCAGCTGTGTATTGAATGTCCTTGCGATATTTGCCGGCAATGATACAAATAATCGATATGAATTAATCGTGACTGCACGCGATTAACAAAATGACTGCTATAATTTTCAGTGGTCCCAGGCGTCAGTATACAAAAAAACAATTTGTTTCGTATTTTGAGGAAAGGAAAATGCAACAATATTTCGAAGTACTGAACACAGTGACATTATCAAGCCAAGCAAGTCGAAGTCTATTAAAAATCGTCGCAAGAAGAACAAGAACAATGAAATTGTTCCTGTGGAAGTGACAAATGCGACACCGAAACACAAATCATCCAAGCTAGAATTAAAGAAAAAATCCAACATGTCCGAGCCGATCAAAGTTTCAGTTAATGAGCTGCAACAGCTGCATAAAATTATGTTTATTTTCTGAATAATGACGAAGAGACAAGGGTACTGGACGGCTTCAGCGATTTGCAGCGGAAAGAGATTCATCTGTTTGCCCGCATTCACGGATTGAGGACGCGCAGTCGAAGCAGAGGCGGCATCAGAATCTTAACTCTCGGTCGCATAGATCATGTTGCATCGCCAGTAAATCAACCTGCTTTTCTCCGCTCAGTCCAACTCGATCCTAAACTGCGCTGCCAAAAATCTGGAGCGAAGCCGCTGGCGATGCAGCAGCGTCATGGCCCGGTTGTCCAAAGTGGCGGGCACAAATCCCAGCCTGAACGACGAGCGACGTGACTTGCCCATCTTCATGAAGCGTTTCATAATCTTCGAGCTGCTCGAAATATCGCAGGTGCTCATCGTGAATGGGGCGACGGGCTCGGGTAAGTCCACCCAGTTGCCGCAATATCTGGTCGAGAATGCCGCCGCAAAGAATCAGCCAGCCGCGTCGCATTGCAGTGATCAGCGTGTCCGGGCGCATTGCCGAGGAGCCTAATGAGAGGCTTGCATGGAGAACAAATGCAGCAATAACACGGTGTTGTCATTTACCACCAGTGGCTGATTGTTGCGCACGCTGGCCATAAATAAGCTGGAGTTCTTTGGCAGCACCACGCATCTGGTCATCGATGAGGTGCACGATCGCGACATCGATACGGATTTTCTATTGCTGGCCAGCAAGCTGGAGCTGCAGCGCAACAAGTCGGTCAAATTGACATCAATGTTGTCAAGCATGGATTTGCGGCCGCTTTTCCAACCCTTTGGCAATGCGCCCATTATTGGTGTGGAGGGACGCAGCTTCAATGTGTGCACCTTCCTTCCCTGGAGGATGTACTCAAAATATCCGGTGACATGACGCCAGAGATGCTCTGCCACCTGGGTTCCAATGCCCATAATGCAACGGCAAAAGATTCATTAGATCCCTATGGAATGGGGCAATTCATGGACAGGAATATCATTGATATCTCATTGGTCGTCTCGCTGGTGGAGATGTTGCTGATGAAGTGATCAAAGGGTGTCGTGATTATCTATCTCCCTGCCTATCAGGAGATGACCAGGCTAATAGACATAATATCCGAGACTATACCCAGTAGTATGATAAAAATTCTGCTCATGCACAGCCAACGCGATAGCCGCAGCCAGAAGGATGTATTCATTGAGTATCCAAGATTGTGCTGAGCACAAACATTGGCCAAACATCGAAAACCATTCCCGATCTGTTGTATGTTATCGATACGGGACAGGTTGAGGCTAATTAGAACAGGCGTACGGCATTTGCCTGAGGCCACCGTTCGCAATCCTAAACCCGCTACCCGCTTGGAAGCCTCAGCTCAGTCCCATACGTACCATCCCACAAATTCGGAGAGCAGGTAATTTTAACTTAAAACGGGAGCTTAAAATTACATATGTAACATTTTAATTAAGGTTGATTGGTAAATGTTTGTAAGCACAAAACAAATTTTTCTAAACATTAATTTATTTTAGGGTCTATCTGGATAGGTCGAAAACACCGCTGCTCATCGAAGAAGGCGATCCACGTGTTCAGCTGCCTAGGAACTCCCGTCTGTCCACCTGCTTCTCCAAGAAGCACATGAACATCGTGAGCGAATGGATCATCAACGTGCAGAAGTCCCGTATCGATAACATAGAGCAAATCGGGAATGGTTATCGAAGTTTGGCCAATGTTTGTGCTCAGTACAATCTTGAGCAGCGCCATTCGGATACTCAATGAAGACATCCTTCTGGCTGCGGCTATCGAGTTGGCTGTGCATGAGCAGAATTTTTATCATACTACTGGGTATAGCCTCGGACATTATGTCTATTAGCCTGGTCATGTCCTGATAGCCAGGGAGATAGATAATCACGGCGCCCTTCGATCCCTTCATCAGCAGCATCTGCACCATCGAGACGACCAATGAGCTATCAATGATATCCCTGTCCATGAATTGCTTCATTCCATAGGGATCTAATGAATCTTTTGCCGTTGCATTATGGGCATTGGAACCCAGGTGGCAGAGCATCTCTGGCGTCATGTAACCGGATATTTTGAGTACATCCTCCAGGGAAGGAAGGTGCACACATTGAAGCTGCGTCCCTCCACACCAATAATGGGCGCATTGCCAAAGGGTTGGAAGACCGGCCCCAAATCCATGCTGGACAACATTGGTATCAATTTGACCGACTTGTTGCGCCGCAGCTTGCAGGCCAGCAATAGAAAATCCGGATCGAGGTCGCGATCGTGCACCTCATCGATGACCAGATGCGTGGTGCTGCCAAAGAACTCCAGCTTATTTATGGCCAGCGTGCGCAACAATCAGCCACTGGTGGTAAATGACAACACCGTGTTATTGCTGCATTTGTTCTCCATGCAAGCCTCTCATTGGGCTCCTCGGCAATACGCCCGGACACGCTGATCGCTTCAATGCGACGCGGCTGGCTAACCACAATGCGGATCGGCTGATTCTTTGCGGCGGCATTCTCGACCAGATATTGCGGCAACTGGGTGGATTTACCCGAGCCCGTCGCCACATTCACGATGCGCACCTGCGATATTTCGAGCAGCTCGAAGATTATGAAACGCTTCATGAAGATGGGCAAGTCACGTCGCTCGGCGTTCAGGCTGGGATTTGTGCCGCGTGGGTGTGGCAGTATGCGGTGCGTGCCCAGTAGCCCGCCACTTTGGACAACCGGGCCATGACGCTGCTGCATCGCCAGCGGCTTTGCTCCAGATTTTTGGCAGCGCAGTTTAGGATCGAGTTGGACTGAGCGGAGAAAAGCAGCCTGATTTACTGGCGACGCAACATGCTCGATGCGACTGAGAGTTAAGATTCTGATGCCGCCTCTGCTTCGACTGCGCGTCCTCAACCCGTGAATGCGGGCAAACAGATGAATCTCCTTCCGCTGCAAATCGCTGAAGCCGTCCAGTACCCTTGTCTCCTCGTCACTATTCAGAAAATAAACATTATTTGATGCAGCTGTTGCAGCTCGTCAACTGAAACTTTGATCGGCTCGGACTTTTCAATTTTTTCTTTAATTCTAATAATGTTTTGGGTTTCGGTGTCTCATTTGTCACTTCCACAGGAACATTTTCATTGCGAGGATTTCTAACAGACTTCGAATTGCTTCACTGTGTTCAGTACTTCGAAATATTGTTCAATTTTTCCTTTCCTCAAAACACGAAACAAATTGTGGTTTTGCCTACTGACTACTGATAATCATCGTCTTCATAATTATCATCTTCCTCTTCGAGATTCAGCTATTTGATCTTCTCCAGCAGGTGTTCTCGCATGGTTCTGACAAGCGTCGCTTTTCGAGCGCCTTCCATTCCTCCTCCTCCCGGAGCTCGTGAGGATCTGATACAGATGTGCAAATGGCAATTTTAGCTTTACAAATATTTAAGTAGATTAAGTAGATTAAATAGTCGACACTCACAAATTTGAACAAAAGTTAATCTCATGGGAAGTAAACCTAATAAAATCTATTTCAGATCTACTAAAATTCTTTTATCTTTTGTCCAGTCAACATTATTATTATTGCCAACATTATCTAGTGGAAATCTTAAAAGTGGTATCATTGTCTGGACATGTGAAATAGTTAATTCGAACAGCCGTCTGCGCACTGTGACACGCTCCCGTTGATTCCTAAATTTGTGTGTATGTGTGTATGTATATGTGTGCCCGTCGAGAAACAAAGAATTTTTTAATGTCGAGACAATGATACCCTGCTTTAGTTTTTACCATACATTTTTCGGGAATTGGTTACAAAATTGGTGACAGTGAAACCACCTCACTTTATAAAAGGTTACACATAAGTCCCAAAAACTTAAAAATTGAAAATCGATTGCCAGCTCGCACACAAAAAGACAAGGATAGAGTGTTGCTAGTATTTTCGCACACATTCAAGGGTTTTGTCGATCCGGTAGCAATACAGCTCGTTTTTTCGCACACATTCATAACCCATTAGGGTGTACCAGAAAAAAGTCTGGGTTTTTCGTTTATCATTTGCATGCGTAGATGATTCGTCTGCATTGTAAGAAACTAAAAATTCTAATGAAGCAGACGATTGGACTAAGGCAATCGAAGATCGTGGGGCCTCGTAGAACGACCAGCTGACCATAAAGTTATCGGTAATGGAATGGTATTTCTCCTTCGTCGAGGCAATTGGGCGTGATATATAAGCAAACAGACGATCTATTTGGCGTAGTCGATGCAGATGGAGGAGCGAATCAAAGCGCTAGACGCTCTAATTCAGGGTAGGCATTCATACTGTCTGTAGCAGCTGTGTGCTGGGAGGCACGTAAGCAACAAACTGTATCAGTGTCCAGTACTGAGTCGGAGTAACTTGCAATGTCTGAAACGGTCAAAGAGGCATTATATCTGAAGACTCTCCTAAACAGTGTTGGTAGATGCTCCGTCACAAAAACTGGTTACTAGCTTCGGATCACTCACGTACGAAACATACATATATGTGCGCCACCACATTGAAGTGCTTATGGAAACAGAGCAGTTGCCGGCAGACCTCCTAACGAAAGGCCTTAGCGGGAGCGAGCATCCAAAATATATTTCGTCCTTGGGTGCCACATGTATTCATCATGCGATGAATGCTAGATCTTCCAACTTATCATTTAAAAACGTGCCGACTGAATTAGGAAAGTCCATTTTCTTGTTCCTGTTTTCCGATTTCGTGTGTAAATTTAAAAGAGTGATAAGCGTGGATTATATCGAGCTACTACAAGAGGCACAACGCCTTGCAAATGAGACAGAAATACCGCCCGTTGAGCGCAAGCTACCGCAAGTGCTTTTGGCCACCCAGGAATTGCATTCGCGCGTCACACTAAACGACACAAACGACACAAGCACGGTTGCTGCTTGGCTCCCGGGGGTGGATCTGCCCAAGCTATTTTTCTATTTTCATTGAGGAGACCAATCAGAATATATTTAAAATGGTTGAGCTAAACAAGATTCGCTGGTGCTTATCGCAATGGTGGGACCCAAACAGGAGGGCTTTCCCGATCTGCCCCGTCATGGTGCCTACAAAACTGCCACAGGAGGCGTTGGCGCACTCTCGTCTCAATCGCATTGAGGCATTGTACGCCGAAGAGATCAGCGAATACAATGAACAACACGGCCAGACCAAGCATCGTTTCAATCTGCTGTCGAAGCTCATGCAATGGGCCAAGAAGCCGCGGAACGCCTTCGACTCCCAGGTTCAAGAGATGGGGAGAGTACTGGCGCAAATGGCCAATGTGAAGCCGCTCTCGCGCACCGCAGATCCCATCAAAGCCCGCCTTATGGACTAACAAAGTGTGCAGCTGGCTCTCGCCTATTTGGAGCAGCTTTACAAGGAGTACATGAGTACCGGGCCAACTGTAATTTGCTCGACGGCGAGCGCGGCAGCGAACCCAATGTCTATAGCACGGTCAGTACGTATGTGATCTTCACATTCCAGGTGCTCCATCGAATGGACGCGGCCTATTTGATGTGACTCGTCTATTACTGTTTGCGCTGCGGTGACCTTGGTACTGCCGCACTGTTCCTCAAAGAAGACGGCTTTTCGCCCGATCTGCTGAAAATCATCCAGGACAAGCAGCAGAAGCAGCAGCATAAGCAACAGCACCATACACAACATTACGAACTTGGCGTCCAGGAGCGACCCAATGCAGAGCTGGAGAGCCAGCAGTTTTGGTAAAAAAAAAAGAGTTTTGCATACAATAAAATATTTTTGTACCGATAGAAAGAGATGTTTACTTTGTGTGCACATGCCTTGGCATTGGCAAGGAAATATACAAATTCCATTACTTCTATCACATATAACTGTACTAATAACACATATACGTAGAACAGCTTTGACCGCATTTTGACTTTCAGATTTTTTAGGAACATTGAAAATATATTACAACGGTTTTTGACAGCCGTTCTAGCTTGCCTAAGATAGTCTATATCATAACTCATTTGATTTATCGGCGAGGGAGCAAGCAAATAGGCAAGACCTCAAAGTTGCGGAAGTGTCTGTTAATTACACTTAACGACTTTTTAACTACATTATTCAATAAGTTATCTATAGTTGGAAAGTTAACTACTCTGTTATCACAAGATAAAAGCGTTATTGAAGAGTAGTGAGTTTTCACATCGTACATAATTTGTTAAGTAACATTAACATTATTATTCTCTTCCTGATTAGAGGTGCAAATCATTAATAATTTTGTTCTAAATGCATTTTAATTGGTTTCCCAATACTTGCGATAAATATTGGGCTTTCTTACGTTCTAATTCTCCCATCTATTTTATATTATTTATTATATTTTAAATTTTAATTTAACTGTTCCTTTAAAATTTATTTCAAATTTTCTAGATTTGTTTATTCAACTTTAATTGTTTCAACTTTGAAGACCGCATTTGGTCTACATTATCTAAACAAATAAATGAAATGAAAGTTAATTGATTTTCACCTGCTCTTTGTTACTAATATTTGCTATAATTACAAACTAATATTAAGACATCGAGTCCCTTTTTTATACACTAAAGCTTGAGAAATGTAAGTTAAGCGATATATTCAATTTCAAAAGCGAAAAAAATATAGAAATATATTTTACAAAACTTAAATATGTATGTGGAAATACAACTTGATAGTGTTTAAACATATATTTTCAACAAATAGAATATGTGAAAACTCACTGCGACATCTTCCGCATTATTAAAAAATCATGAACCCATTCAGAGAATATCCATTAAACATATATATTATTGTCATAAGAGCTAAAAAGCTGAATTGTTCCCAGCCGATTCCTTTCAGGACGAAAGTGATCAAAGGAGAGATGATATTAAAAATTTCCATCTTAAAGATGAAAAAATTAGAAAATCGTTGTCAGGAACTGTTTTATTTGTAAGCCGATCCAAATCTATATTAAGAGATTTGTACAAGAAATTATTTCAAAATGCATTGTATTTTTAAAATAGCTCTTCAAGATTTATAATATTTAAATAAATAATGGCTTAAGCAATCAAAAGAAAACTTTTTCCAAGTGCACTCAGCTTCGACCAGATTTTACAGCCCTCTCTTTCTTTTATTTGAAAGAAGTTTGATGCACCAGTGTCAGGGGCACTATTGTAGCTTACTGAGGCAGTGATGAGGACAATATGCAAACATGTCGATCACGTTACAATCTCTATGCAAATTTACAACCAGGCTTGACAAGAGCTGGGCAAGAAACGGCGTTCTTATCGTTGAAGAAGCTCTCGTCAAGCAGTGTCTGCGCCTATAAATTGCTGCGTTCGTTGCACAATTATTGCAGTCTTGTTGCAAGCGGTATTCAGTGCTTATCGTCGATATTAGCTGTAACTTCTACATACGCATCAAAACAGAAAATGTGTCTCTTAAGCCGTCTGGGACTTGTAGTCTTGCTGCAGTTCTTACTGTTGGCAGCCAAGCAGGCGAGTGGACAATACAACTACGACCACCAAGGCAACGATTGGGAGGGAACATGCGCAACTGGAGAAAGTCAATCTCCAATTAGATTGGCGGACAATACTGTGAGTAGCATAAGCCTACACAAAAATTGACTTTTTTTTAGCAAAGATTCCTTTTTACAGGCTATGCGCGGATCTATACCGCGCATTCGTTTCTTGAATTACAATCGGGTCTTGCAGTCACCTCTGACAATTAGCAATAATGGACATTCAGGTGTGCAGTAGTTTTGTTTTATTAGTGCCTTAATTTTAGTATTAATATGTACTTCAGCGAACATTGTTTTGCCGCCCACAAATAACGGACAGCGTGCTTCCATCGAGGGCGGCCTGTTGCCAGGCACCTTTGAAGCGCAGAGTGTGCACTTCCATTGGGGCTCGGCGAACAGTCGTGGATCCGAGCATCTCATCAATGGTCAACGCTACGACGTCGAAATGCACATTGTTCATAAGAATGTTCGCTATCCCAATGTATCCGAGGCTAGTTTGCATTCGGATGGTCTTGCCGTTTTGGGTGTCATGCTTCAGGCTGTACCTACACTGATCTCAACGCAATTTGGCCTTAACCGAATCTTAGATCGATTGCCTCAAGTTATTGAATACCAATCTACCACGACGATAGCTGGGCGATTAACGGCGAATGATCTGTTGGGAGACATTTCAACAGAAAGGTTTTACTCATATAACGGTAAGGATTTTTGTTGAAAATTTTGCACATATATATTTATGCATATTTATATATGTGTTGTAATATAGGTTCACTGACTACGCCTGACTGTGCCGAATCTGTTACTTGGACTGTGTTCTCGGATTCTGTGAGACTACCTAGGCGACAGATCGCCAAGTTTTGGGATTTGCAAGACGAACGCAGTCTTCCTTTGATAAACAACTACCGTACTCTGCAGGATATAAATGGAAGGCCTATTTTCATGAGAACTCGGAAATAAACTTAAAACCGGATTTCAATGAATGAACATAATAATCGACCACTACAACTGACAAAAAAAAAGAAGAAAAAAAGAAAAAAAAAACATCAACCAATTAAACTTTACATATGCAGCTACAAAATCTAAATTGAACTTATATATACGTACATATTTAGATAAGTCGCCACAGATTTTGAAATGAATTGTATACTTCATACTCGGATAGTTTCTGAATACAATAGCTTTGCTCCAGCTTGCCTTTTTAGGCCCCATACGCGCTCTATTTAAAAGTCGACTGCCTAATTGCACACCTCTGGTGGCAAACATTTTTGAAACCGTGAGAAAAATAATAAAATTTATGTGGCTTGTGGTACAAATATTTTGTTCTTCAATTCGATCAAATACTAAGCCTCAGTAAGGCATTGGAAATAAAACCTACGTGGTCGGGAAGTAAATAGGCCCAAGCAAACGCCAAAAAATTAATGAATAAACATTTGTGAAAATAAAAAATCCACAACAACCAAAAAGCAAGCACATTCTCGAACTGCAGTCCACAGGAGTCGGCTAAATCCCAGCTATAAACTTCCTAATCGACATTACGTAATGTTAGCTGATAACAGATAGCAAGGAACACGGGGGTATAGCCAAGAAATTCTGTGCAAGTTTGCCTTTCAAATTGCGGCAGTTATAAGCTAGTTACCTTACTTTGAAGTTTGGTAACTGTAGCTCTTAAATTGTGGGAGATATGGCATTTTGAAAATTTTGCAAGCGGAAGTGGGCGTGGCCAAAAACATTTTTGGAGTACGATGTTGGTAATATACCTTCCAACTTTGGTAACTGAACTCTTAAAATGCGGGAGATATAGGCTTTTATCATTTTTGGGGGCGGGGCGTGGCCGTGGTCCAAAATTGTTTTCCCCGATTTTCAAAAAGAGTATTACTAGCAATAGCATGTGAAAGTGCGTTTAAGGCAGCATGTCCCTTCAGCAAGCCCACGCCTAAAACGAAGCACATGGAAGTACATTGTAAACAGTCAAACGCCTTGAAGTTCTTCTTGGTACCACAATTGATACCACTATAATGGGGCCCAGACTGTACTCGGCCTCATCAAGTGTTGGTCGAAAGAATTTTTTCGACCCTTTCACCAATCTTTTCAATGTCTGTTCATGTAATTGGTTTTTTTCTTTTCTTAACAATTATGATATAATGGCTAATGAAAAAATGAATAGACATATAATGCTTTATGCAGTATAATCATTTTAAAACTAGCAACAAAATCTACTTTAATTTGATTTATGCAAATGTAACTCACTATTCCTTATTTAATTCATAAAATAAAATTGAAAGTAAATAATAAAAAATAAAATTATGGTCTGTATATATTAAAATTATAAAACAACATTTTAAAATATGAATTAAATATTAATATATTATGTAAATGTATATATATTAATATAAATATATATTTGTATATGTGTTATTTAGTGTCCCACAATAACGACGCGGTTCTTAAACGAAGTTTTTTTCTACAAAGGTTTGCATGTCCAATCGAGTACCCAAATTTATATCGACAGCACCACCATTCGCAGAGGTCGTCAACTTTTATGTGTTCCAAAAGCCTGTATAAGTATTAAAAAACATGTAAGCTACAATTCCCTTGAAAATATCGCCTAAAAAAAACTGTATTATAGTTACAAAACCTTACAAAAGCCTTTGAGAAACAACTATCGTTTCTTGCAGAGCCTCAATAAGCGTACAGTGTCTTACAGAAGCGAAAATGATTCTTAACAGTGGACAAACAATATTCAAATGCATCTGTTGGCGCTTGCAGACAGTTGCATCGACAATTATCGATTTATTACATTGTATCGCAACCTTATTAATCGCATTGTGTTGTCGATGATAATAGTTCCTGTATTGTAGACATAAGGACTCCATGATTGCAATATTATACTTTACGAAAGCCCGAAACCTAAAATCCCATTTTCCAGGTTGACAAAAAAAATTGGGAGTAGAAAACCAATTAATGCTCTATAAATCCTCGTCTAGCATCGATAACAAATTAAAGCAAAAAACAATTACACTTGTAAGATGGTTTCGTAAAAGCGGCTTAAAATATATAACGTGTCATTCCACTATAATGAATACACCGATGTGTCTCAAATAATAATAAATAACACATAAAAGAGAGCACAAGCTTGGAGGATGAAGTGCGAGGATGTTGTGGAAGGTGATAAGCTTCCCATAGTTTACTCCAAGAATTATTCCGTGCGCTTCGCTGGCCTGGAGAAGCTTCATCCTTTCGATGCAGCCAAGGGCAAGCATATACAACAGGTAAATTCAAATATTATGTGCATATATAGATAAAACATTCATATTTATACTACCTTTAGCTGCTGTGCGCTGAGTTGTCGCTGAACGCCGGTCATTTCTACGACCCCGTCGAGATTACCAAAGAGCAACTTCGTCGTGTGCACACTCGCAAGTATTTAAAGTCCCTCAAATGGAGTGCCAAGGTCGCCTGCATTGCCGAGGTGCCCATCATGATCTTTTTGCCCAATTTCACGGTGCAAAGCGGATATTTGCGACCGATGCGTTATCAGGCAGCCGGCTCAATATTGGCTGGTAAATTGGCCTTGGAATATGGCTGGGCAATCAATTTAGGCGGCGGATTCCATCACTGCTGCTCGTACAAAGGTGGTGGCTTCTGTCCCTATGCCGATATAACATTGCTGCTCGTCCGCCTCTTCGATCTGGAGCCGAAGAGGGTGCGCAACGCAATGATCGTGGATCTGGATGCCCATCAGGGCAATGGTCATGAGCGAGATTTTATGAATACGGACTCTGTGTACATCCTGGACATGTACAATGCTTTCGTCTACCCAAAGGACCACGAGGCCAAACTGAGCATACGCTGTGGTGTCGAGTTGAAGCATCTTACCGAGGATGCCTACTATTTAAGGCAATTGAGCCGATGCCTGCTTCATGCGCTAACTGAATTCAAGCCAGACATTGTCATATATAATGCCGGCACCGATGTCCTCAAGGGCGATCCTCTTGGCAATTTAGCCATAACTGCCGAGGGCGTTATCGAGCGAGATCGCTTAGTCTTTAGCACATTTCGAGCTTTGAAAATACCTATCGTCATGCTCCTCAGTGGTGGCTATATGAAGTGCTCCAAGCGAGTCATAGCTGACTCCATTGTTAATCTTCAGAGGCAGGGCTGGCTATGTGTACCATAATTTAACTTATTAATAATATGCAAATATTGGACTTTGTTAGAACGATTACTTAAATAAGGAGCACTGTGCGCTGTGATGAATTGCTAACTAAGAATAAATAATAGAGATTGGCTCATACGTATTTCACTTTATTTGTCTTGTTAATGTTTTTTCAATGCTTGAATAAATTTAGAAAGCAGGAAATGCGTTATTAAATTAAATACAGTCTTTAATAATACGGAACAGAAATTGGCCTATACTTTATATTTATTTATTTGTTTTGTTAAGATCATTTCAATAGACGAATACATATCATCAGAAAATGCGTCCCATTTGCTGTAATATTAATTTAAATTGAGAAAGTATTTAGAACCAAACTGCTGTATGCATTAAATACAGACTTAAATCTCCCGCTAATTATGAGCGATAATACCAATAGATCAGATTAGTTGCTAGTTGCGTTTTAACAATACAAAAATATATATAAATAAATCTTTATTTACGGGTTCTTAACGTAACTAATTGGAATATCAATGTAGTGTCTTTTCGTTAGAGGTTTTACGATATCGTGGGCATTAGAACTATTTGGTTTTTATATGCGTATTTAAATCTACAGCATACAAGATCAAGAATATCTGAACATATCAAAAAAAGAAACCTATCTTCTTGCGTGTCCTTTTGGACAGAGTAATTACAATAGTTATTTCCGAATCAAGCGCACATTCTTCCCGTTTGGTTTCGAAAAATTTTATTTGCTCTCTTGCAGCTTTCACTCCCAGGAAATAATTCATGTGCTTCTGGGTTTCTCTTGTCCTGCCACTAACAAGGCGTTGGCGTTGGCAAACTAGAATTGCAAGTCAAACGAGGTTAATATATATATAAATGAATTAATTATGAGCTAATCGGACTGCTCTTAGTATTTTGAAGTGAGATTTGCATGCACAGCTTGTTTTTTGTTTGGTGCAGGGCCAAAAACGTCAATTAAATAATCTAAAAATAATATAAAATAAAGTGAAGATTAACAAATAAGAAATGAAAAGAGGGCAGATAGCATTAATGTGGAACAACGACCATGTCCAAGGAGAAACCACTTTTTATACATGAAGATACATATGAATGATGAACATAAAGAGCGACATGATAGATGATAGATTCGACATAGAGAGAGAGAGAAACTTACGCCGCATTGCTTGCCGGCACATCCTCGAAAAGGACCTCCCAACGCGAACTGATAATATATATTAAGCAGAAGGATATTATGAAGACGACAATGCCAATGGTTAGGGTGGTTATCTCATGTACATTGGACGGACGTAAAAAGATACGTGCGCTGAGCAGCGACCACGTTGATTCGGTCCACGTTGAGTAATCACCGGAACGCCAATCATAGTCTGCAAATCAAGGTTCAAAGATCAACGTTTACTTGTAGGCAGTTACTATCTCCGTAGACTTACTGTCAATGAGAAATGCAGGACTCAGGGCATGTGTGTAATTCTGCGTTGTCAGTCGACACTCGCCGGTGCCATTGACTCCTGCAAAATAGAACAGTGGCAACTGAGTGCAATTCTCCTTGGACACAGCGGGCTGAGGTTGCGAGAGCAAATAGCCAAGCATGCGATATGTCCAACCCGACGACTCCTGCGAACCACCTTGCACACTTATGTAGCTAAATGACGAGCAAATGATTAATATATATTTTTGCATTTTAAATAATTGAAATACTCACCGCATGGGCGGTTGCTGGGGACCTGCTGGACTATTTGGAAAGGAGGCAGCTTTGAACAGCGGACAGTCGGAGGATTGCAGGAAACAGTAGAAGAACTCATCGGCCAACAATGGATTGGCCACCAAGCTGCCCTGGTACGGCTTGCCCGACAGGGTCTCATACAGCGACATCGCCACAATCGAGGAGACACTGCGCACCCTCATTTGCAGCGCGCTGCTGTTGAAGATTTGCGCTGTGTCGTTGATATCAGCGAGAGTTGTGTAATCCTGGCTTGTATTGGCATATGTGAATTCCACATTCTCCAGATCATCGTAGATGGAATGATAGTACTTATTACCAGGCACTGAGTTTAGGATTAGCACCGGTAATTTGGGATCGTTACGCAAAAAAGATTGCGCCGATGTCGGCGGAATATGATAGCCCACATTGGACTCAATGTTTACGGTGAAATTGTAGCGTGGACTCTCCGCATATCGATTGAGCTGTTGCAGCAATTGATTGGCCAGCGGAGTTGAGGTCAATGTGTGCAACTTAATGTTGGCTATATCGTCGAGCGCACCTATATCGAGAATAAACTCAATGTTCTTCAACGAAATCGGAGCAGTGTGTGTGGAGGGCGAGGGAAATGCCAAATGTTCCATGTCGTAAACGAATCGTTGGGAGCCAATGTAATCATAGGATTCGCCATCAAATGCCACAAACAGCACATTCCGCTGGGGATCACCAGCACCAGGTGAGGGTAGCAGCAGGCGCAGCATATGTGCCACCTGCGTCAGAATTGCCAGGCCGACAAGTGAACCCATCGCACCCATGCCTAGAAAAGTTCCCTTGTGAGTAATTATTAATTATTGCTTGCCTTGCTTACGCACCCAATCCATCGAACATGCTGGTCGTGTCCAGACGACAGGAGACAATGATGAACGTCTCGTTGCGTGCAACGTTGACTTCAACATTCTTAGGCGCACTACGTGGATACAATGTGGCATAGACGTTGCGACCCTCCATGGGATCACAGTAGCGGCTACCGCCAAGATTATTGATGAAGTTCGTCCGTCGTATGCACACCTCCGAGTTAACGGCGGCCGACATAAACGCCTTGACTTCGATGGCACAAAGACTGCGAAAAGCATGCGACTCATAATGGAAATTGTTGAACGCCTCGAAGCACTTCTCCAGCTTGAGAATGTCCTTGAATTCACCGATGTAGTATATGGGAAAGGGGAAATCCTCGTGCAGCAGGCCAGTGCCCCAACGATTCCAGGTGTTGGCCACGTTGCCACTGGCATCACACGTTGCCGTCTCGCTCATGCTCCGGTTCAATTTGAGTCCACTATACTGATTGGGACAGTTGAGCTCATGCGAGAATTGTTTCATTTTCTCGGTGCGATTTATGAGCAGCACAACGGATATGATCTTTGGACCTGCCTCCTTCAGGCGCAGCAGATTCGCCCGCGTAAACAGATGTGGCGGTATCAGAGGCGCATATGGCGGCGACGGCGGACTATTAAGCAAGAAATCCAAATCCGAATCGAACTTCACCAAATGCAGCACGCCAACTGAACCCGAGTAGGTGGCTGTGGTGCAAAGGCAAATAATTATTCTTTTATTTTATGCTCCTGGATACTCTCTCCACCCCTCGCAAGATACTTACAGGAGCAGCCAGTTTGATGTGTGCCGTTCAAGCGTCGAAAGCAGCTAGCGCCTAATATTGGCTCGTACATTTTATCGCGCGTTCGTTCGCTAAAAACTGCAAGGCACAAATAAAACAAGAAAAGGAATTAGCTGAGTCAGCAACGACAGCAATTTGTATATTTTTGGTTGCTTACCAGTGGCAGTGATTTGCAGAAGCAACAGCAGCCATATCGCAGCTGCTTTCATTTGCCGCGCCATTAAGCCTGACCTTATTATTATTATTTTTGCACGTCTGCAAATGACAACAATGAACTAACTGCACACATGAATGACTGATATTTGTAAGCGGTATTCTACCGTACGCGTTACTTGTCACGACTTTCTCAATGCCGGCCGCAAGCCACAGTTGTTTGGCAAAATTAGCGACATTCTATAGTGCTTAATTCAGTGAAATCGAAGAAATTTTTAAATTCCAATTATTTTTGCTCTATATGTCGATTCAAATTAGCATTTATTCTTTTTTTTTATAAAGTATAAAGATTTGTTTAATGTCAATTTTGAACTTTTTCCAAAAAATAAAGTTTTTTGATTATATATAATATATGTATCATACCCAAATTGAGAAACTTGATGATTTTCGCTACATAACATCTTATCAAAGAATCTAATATAATCAATTCTTATCTGTGATAAATACATATTTTACTTTAAATAAATACAATCTAACAGAATTTTCTGAAAGTGGAACAATTTAATGTTATCAATGGTAAAAATAATTCCACCCACAAATCGTATCACTTTTCTCTCTAAATATCGTAAGCAAATATTCATTCACGAAAGAGTCGTTCCTATTGCTGCAGCAACTGTATGCCACTGTCGATAGTATCGATGTTTTGCTTGTGGTAAAACCATCGATGAGGTTATTTTTAGTTTTATTTTATATTTATATTTTAAAATTCTAGACAATATTTAATGCATATATCAAATCAATCTAGATACTCAAAAATCTTATTTTTGTCTAAAGGCTAATTAATTAAACTTTGCTAAAACAGCGAATCCTCGGCTCTGATATATTCGCCAATGTCCGATTGATGGAAGCAAACCGTGGTCAGAGGATCAGCAGTTTTGCACTCAGTTGTGGAGCGTGCGAGTACTCCAAAGCCCAGTGCCAAATCACTCATGGAGAACACAACGACGCCCTGATACTGTCCAGCGTTCTCCGTGATGCGACCCAGTCCCGATTTCGGGATGTGATTGCCGTAGAGGAACTGCTGCTCGTAGGAGGGCTTCACCCAAATCTTGTACTGCGCATAGGGTGCCAAATAATAGAGGGCCGTAATGTGGAACTTCAGCTTGTTCGTCTTGGAGAACTTGCCAAAGCAGGTGCCGACGCAGACGAGCTGCTTGAAGCCGAAGCACTCGCTCAGCTTCAGTATACGCTCGGACACATAATAAATGCGATCTCGATGCTCGCGGAAACAATATGTTCCATCGGGGCGATCAATTAATTGCTGCACATTTGGCCCAATGCTGAATGGAAGCGGAAACTCATTATTAATAATCGTTCGATTGCTGTCTTGAGCACTTACTATTTGGCAAGCTTCTCGAACAGAATTTTTGTACGCTCGTCTGTTAATCGTTTCATTGTGCTTAACTACAAAAATGTATAAACGCGGTACAACATAGAAAATGTGTTCAACACAATAGTACTAAAAAATACCATGACAGCACATGCTGAGATGCGGTACTCGATAACGAAGCAATTTTAAGAATTTTCATCACCGATAACTTTTCTCATCGATATACTCTTTGAAATGTGAATGGTAAAAGTCTTTTTCATTTCAGAAAATTTAATATTATGTTGTCTGTGGTTGGGCCGAAAGGATTTTATTCAGTTTTGGCATAGAGGCCAAGAGGTCGTGACTGGAAAACCTTTTTTATTTTCAATGTAGTAATTGCTTGTGATTTATATGCGGCCTTGTCTTGTTTTAAAAATTATCAAATAAATACTTTTTGCAGTTAAAAGTTAAATGATTTTCTCCTTTAATCAAATATTATTAGGATTTAAAGAAAAAACATAAATTTATCCATCTACTACATATATTTTGAATTGTAAATCGATATAATCTTGCTGAATTTTATTAAATTATTAAAATTATATTATATGCTTTACATACAGAAATTTAAATGAAAATATATTTCATGTTGGTCTATTACATAAAAACAAAAAAAAATCCGATTATTTAACGTAACATATCTCGTTGCCGGCCTATAATTATTTATATATTTTTATTTCCCAGTCGCTGGGCCATTATATATTCCAGGATTATCTCTGATATTGCGTCGCATGGCTTCTCAAATCGAAAAATTAAAGTAAAAGCAAAATATTAATAATGCGGAGCTGTTTGGAAGAATGCTTTAATTTAATCTTTTTTGTATTTTGGCTTGTGTTATTAAATTAATTTTTGACAGTTACTTGATTTTAATTTCGTGGATATTGCATAGATTTTTAGCTTTTCTGCACTTAATGTTAAAAACTCTGAATAATTTCCGCTTGTGTTTTATTTTTGTTAATTAATTTATTTATTTACGTTACCAAATTAATATACATTAAATGACATCAAACTTTTATATATATGTTATTTGGTGACATTTCTTAAACTGAGGGAAAGCTTGTTGTCAACAAAGTAGGCTTCCATTTTGAGCTTTTATTATGTTATTAATTTTAAGTATAAGCTTTTGGTCTTGGTTTTGAAGAAAGCTTCTTTGCTCAACTTATAAAGCTTTGTTTTAAATATTCGAAATTTGCAAACTTTACGCAAACTGTCATTGTCTACCTCATTTAGAAATGTTTAATGTCTAAATAAAATTCATAAGTATCTACGCACAATCGTATTGTAAATTTGAAATAAACAAATAAAACAATTCTATTAAAATCATAAGTAATTTCTTATTTGTATTTGGCACTCATCAACCAACTGCCCGGCTAGCTCAGTCGGTAGAGCATGAGACTCTTAATCTCAGGGTCGTGGGTTCGAGCCCCACGTTGGGCGAGAAATTTTTTTTATATACATAAATATTTTTCTTTGTAAGTATTAGCTTTACAAACCAAACTGAAAACAATTTACCAATCATTTCGCTTAGTCTAAGTAATAAAACGAAGTTGAAGTTTGTAGAATTTTATTTAATAAAATTTAACTGCTACTGAAAAAATATTTTAAATCGGAATGGTTCTTAACTGTAACGTACAAAATTTATTTGGAAGCAACAATGTAATGCTTTAAGCAAATCCGATTCTTAAATAATTTCTGGTTTATGTTTGATATATGGTATGCACCAGAGAACTGCATCGATCGTGGGCGATCAGTACTCTAAGAATTCGGTAGATCGGCGGATATTTGTTCGCTTACGAATAGAGTTGATGTTAGGATTCGGGTTTGGGATGTGAGTGTTTGCTTCGTGTCGACGTTCGAACCAAATGAAACGATCAAAACGAGCCCAGGCAAGAATACATGAACTCATCGTTAGCAGAGCAGCCCGCTTCGATTTCGAACTGGAATCCCGCTGACTCTGATATAGTAGAGATGGTGCGTGTAATCGATGCAGATCTCTGGGGTGCATCTTGAGATACTATTTTCATAGTTAGTTAAAGAATGGTTACATAGAATAAAAGAATGTATATTTTAATTTGTTTACTTGATTTAAGGTTAATGCTGAACGTACAACACAATAGATTTAAATGTAAACAATTATTTGATACAAATGTGCGAACATTTTCTATATTTGAATTGAATTAAATTGCATATTACGCAACAGCTATTTACTAATATACATATGTATATATATATATATATAAGGTACCGACTAGTGTTCGTGAATTGGATTTATGTAAAACGTTTATTAGATAATAAGTATATATGTGTAACGCGACCTGTGTGAGAAGCGAATAAAATTGACGGTGGTATTTATGAAAGTTATACAATATAACGACATTTAGGCTAATGACTACCGAAACGGACATTTTACGATTTGAATAGCCAATTGAATAGCTTACTTAATTTAGAGAGCATTATTGGAGCATTTATTTCAAACAATGGTTTTTTTTTTATTTATTGAGGCACATTCGATAGATCACTTGGAGATGACGACATAGACGTAATAATTGAATTGGATTCGTTTGCCTTGGTTCAATAATCCTTCTAGAAATGCTTTCTCATGCTCATGTGAGCAGAGAAGAAGAACGGCGCCATCAGTGAGCAAAGAGATACCAAAATGTTCACCAGAAATCGATTATTTGCTAAAATGTCGAATAATTACATTATAATTATTTATTCATAATGATTCGGCGAATATGATTGTACTCACCACCACTGCAAATATCATGCAATATATCCTCGACATAGCCATTATCGTTGTCGCACAGACACAGTTTGGCTTTACTCGTTATAAACTTGGATACGCCAATGGTTCGATTGTTGTTCTCAAATTGACAAACCATTCCATCCTCACACTCATGATTGCTGTTGCACCTATGCCGCAGTCCTGCAGCGTTAATTCAAATATTAAAAATATATATATAGCAAATGTTATGATTTTTCTATCATTTTCAGAAATTATAAAAATGTGTTTTTATGTTTAAAACATTCAAATATATTAACTATATTTGTTTAAAAATAACTTGCATATTATAAATTATATATTACATTACATTATATTTTACATGAGAAAAAACAGTTTTATGTCTCATTGATTGAACATACAGAAAATAATTAAAATAAATAATTACAATTAAGAACGTTGCAATTATGGTTCTGAAGTGCCAGTATCCTGTCGTTGAATTCTGGAAACTCCAGCTCAAAAATTGTGAGGAATAGGAGTTTAACGATTGCTTATGGCGGGATTGGACTTGGTCCAAAAAACGATTTCCCATTTATAGAATCTGATCGAAATTTTGTGAATTTTAAGGGGGCAGTTTTATTAAGTATGTTTTATGGGTTCAAACATCGAGGTATATCAACGTGTTATCTATTTCTCAGTCCTGTGTACAAATATTGCTAGATGTCATGTGCCAGCTGCCTTATCGGCTTTTTTCTTTTCTTTTCTTTTCTCTGCAAACTTTTCGTTCAAGAGTTTTCCAGCATTTACCGGAATTGCTCGAGTATTTCTCAAATCCGCTGGATAAAAGATATATGGAATAATTATTGCATACATATCTGGCTGGAAAACTAGGCTTAAGGAT
Source organism: Drosophila percnosoma (assembly GCA_035043855.1). Taxonomy (NCBI): domain Eukaryota; kingdom Metazoa; phylum Arthropoda; class Insecta; order Diptera; family Drosophilidae; genus Drosophila; species Drosophila percnosoma. The sequence goes on from JAWNMQ010000632.1 coordinate 42,291, forward strand.
TCTATAAGTAAGACTTTTTTTAAGGCGATGAGAGTCGAGGAAAGGGTTTTCAAAAAAATAGTACTATGTGGAAACCTAAATGAGCAATTCCTCGGATTGAGACTCAAAAAAAAAAAATCTTTAAAATGTTACGCTTCTACATAGCTAGAGCCAATAGCAGAGCCAATGGGACATCTGCTCTGCTCTGTCATTTGCAAGACTAATAGGAGTTGCAAGAGCAAAAACATTTGCAACCAATTGCAGAAAGAACAAGAGTGAAGCAAGAGCGTTTTTTTTTTTTAGCTCTAGCTGCAATTGAGTTGTAAATTCAAACACTTCCCAAAATATATAATTAGTTCTTTTGCAACTACTTATCCTATATAATGTTTAATCTAATATTCTGTTTCTCATTATTATTATAAATTTAAATTAAGCTAGATATATGGGAAAGCTAAAGATAAAGTCGCTGCGTGCATTTATGTGAATACGTGCTTGGAAAACATTCTCATAAGTGGGCGCTATTCAAGTGAGCTGCAGTCTATATAATAAAGCTTTGTTTAGTTATCATTTACAGCTTGCACTTGCTGCAGCTTGCAGACACTTGAGCTACGGGCAAACAAAGAAGGTGGCCTCTTGAATTATAAATGTAATATGCAAGTCTACCAATTAGGTTCGCACCAACTAAAGCATTCTATTTCTGGGTGGCCCAATTCAGTTAGCTGATGGGCTAGGCTTTTACCTTTTAGCACATCAGGGCAGAGTCCATTTGAGGGCGGTGAATCATTTCCGCATAGGCAACGCATCTTGTAGTCATTGGTATCCTTGACACAGCTGGTACGCTCTGCCGTTGAGCAGTCGTCGTTTGTATTACACTCGCGTCCCTTAACTGAAAATAAAAGTCACACCAAATAATTGATTCATCACACATCAATATGAACATATAACATAAAGTCTATCGCCCCGAATTTTAGAATCGACATACATACTTTCAGTGCCAATTCTTAAGTCTGATTTCAGGGGTATTTTTTTCATATGTGTCACAAAGCAATCTAAACATTCGATTTTTTTGTTGCTTGTGGCGCTTTTTCTCAGTGTATAATTGTCTGACAGCGTCTGAGTAATTAGCAAAGATACACCTGTATAATTCTGGCTAGCCGCCAACCTCATCATTATATGTACATAGTACCGCCCACACTTTTCGAGTTGAATGACAATGCTCGTGATAGGCCCATAATTTGAGTTTACCGTTCTGACTTGCCATTAGCGTTGTTGTCATTGAATTTGATTTGTTTGATCAATTTTTGATTTATGCTGGAGCAAAAGACTAGAAAAACGGTTTTGCTATTTGTTGCAGGTAGGTAGTGAGATTGGCAGTCATGGCATGTCATTAAACGACTCGGTCATTTACATATCTACATATAAGTAAATGCAGGTTAGTACTTAGGATAAGAGACGAATAAGCGGCGTTTAATATTTTTACAAAAATATAATTTTCTTATTATTTTACTAGTCCAGTTATGACAGCATCAACTTTTGATTGAGCTCAGAGTAACGTTCGGATTGGACTAGTCATCTTCCCTTCAATTTTTTTGTGAGTCTAACTATAAACATGTTTGTCATAAGGACTTAAATTTATGGCATTAGTAATGACAGTAATATTTTAAGTACCTTCTCGACCGGAGCGCGATTATTGGGTAGACTACGCGTAGCTATACAACTAAATTTATAGTTTATATTATAATTAAGGACGCTTCAACAAAAAATGTATATCCTGAAGATTATTCTTTTAATAAATGAGCATTTTGAAATTATAAATTGTTTATTGTATTGCACCCAATTAAATCCGTTTGCGGGTCTAATGTAAAATATGCAATAATATTTAATAAATGGAATAAATATTATTACAGTCATGTGTCACGTACAAGATCTTGTTTAACCTGTTCGCCAAAACTTTTAAGATACTTGAAGCCGTTTTCTTACTAATTTGCAACCAAATACATTATTTCAAATGTAACTTCTTACTTAATTAATGTAGATAGAAATATTTTCAACTGGTAATATAGTCTAAGGTAGTTGATTAAACAAATCGGTAGCCTCTCTGATTTGGGATCTTTGGGGTTAGCGGACTAAAACGTTTTACGAGTGGTAGAGAAATAAATATAATAAGAAATAATAATAATCAAAGAAACATACAGTTCATATATTTTGGCAAAATATCTTTCCTATTTAAGTACAACAGTTTCTTATAGTTTCTATGATTTCGAACTTTGATCTGAACGAAAGTTAAATCCCCAAACTCACTAGTATATTTAAGAAATATTAATACAAAAAAATATACATATTCTCAAATATGTAAATTTGTAATCTATTATAATTTTGTAAATTAGTTCAATTAAATTAATAATCAGAGAAATCAATTGTTAATTTGTTAGTAAGTTAAAAATTATATTTTAAAAGTTACGAAAAGTTATATTATATTAGAGACTATAATTTTTGATCGGTATATGGTATAACCTAATTGGCCTATCGTATCACAGATATTTATTTATTTAATGTCAACTAAGAACAGTCGGCAAAAAAACTGCGAAAAATTAAACAAAATAAAATCGTTCTAGATGTATTTTACTGTGGAAACCCAAAGGATGCACAATCTGACCAAAAAATAGTTGGTATTTTGAATGTTTGCACTGTTTGACAATTTCCTTCGATTGCAAATGTGTGTTAGACAAATATTAAATAATATTATGAAAACCAGTTTTCAAGATAATATTACGAATTTTTTTTTTATTTTGTTAAATCTTTTAATAGAAATCAACTTACTAATAGGTCCCTGAGTGGGCGGCGGCTGATTATTGGTCTTTCCGAATGTAGTCAATGCTGTGGAGCTCACCCCAAAGAGTATGATGAAGACGCCGAAGAGCATTGTCAGGCTGCCACATTGTGTGAAGCGCTTTAAGGGCTGCATATTGGTGCACTATTATAAAGCTTGTGTGGGCGGAATAAAGGCGCCAAAAATGAACTGTTATGCAAACAGTAAATTCTCACAAACTAGGCTTTAACAGGCAGTTTAATATCAATTTTCACACAACGGCGATGCAATACGCAGTCACTTAATCAAATTGATGCAGATTGTAACAATCAACTGATTTTGAGTTATACACCTTGTGTTTCACAATTTAATCCTTGATACTATCTAAGTCCAAGTCAACAGCGAAAGAACGAACCAGTCTCCAGCGCGTTCGAAATTCAAGTGATGAATTTCCTAGCGCACACGTAGCTTAAGTTTTGTACACCAACAGCCCTGCCGAGGGTTACTTACGGCTCGCTCACGCCAGTCTACAACAGGCCTACCCTACCCTACACTCTGGCTCCGAGCCTCGTCCAATGTCAAGCAACACCCAAATTACGTATTAGTCTTGATAACGAACTTTGCACACTCTCCTCGAACTTGATAGAGTATATCTGTAAGAAAACAAAAATGAGTGATTCATAACATGGTTTTCAGGATCCTTAAAGTAATTTTCATAAAATCTTGCCATAGCTTGATATAGTATTTCTGTACAAAAAGATAATAATAATCTGAACAGCTCGAGTGCGATTCATAACATATGATTTTTAGGTTATTAATTTCTTAAATTCAATTCTAAAATGAAGTTGAATTATTTATTCTAATTTCATTATATTTTTAATTTCATTATTAATTTTATTAAAATATCTTAAGTATGCGTAATATTTTATATATGGTTTTATTATTTTTTAATATCTTATTTCATTCTATATATTTTTTATTTTATTTTTTAATTTTTTAGAAAAATTGCAAAAAACTTTTCTGTGAGCAGTTTTAACCGATTTCGAAAGTAGTTATTGTATATTTTAAAGTCATTGAAAATGAATGCATCGAGTTCAGATTGGATTTTCAGGGTATGCATTATTGTACCTACATGTACGCACTTCTCGCGACTTCGTGTTAGTTTCGTTAACGAAGATGTTTTTTTTTTTAGTTTATTTGTTTTTTTTTTTTTTTGTAGTTTTGCCTTCGTGCAACTTTTTTTGTTGTCGAGTTAAAGTCGGGGCGGCCTCGTCTCGTCCTCGTCCTGGCCTAACTCTATGTGTGTATTATAATAACGGCGAAGTCATTAGAGTCATTGCATAGCCTAGTTTCGGAGCCTCCAACTAAAACGTGCACAAGCACAAACATACATGTGTAACACTAACGTGTAGTATTAGCACGCACAAGAACTACACTTACAACTTCAACAACAACAACAACAACCACAACAACAACAACAATAACAACTACTTTTGCTAAAACAGCAACAGCAAATTCTTATTTTGCCCATTATTTTTTTGGGTTACTTGACTTGTGTACCGATTGTGCAGGGTTTCTAATTACATTTTACTTGCACTACCATTAAGGTTGAGTGGGCGCTTGTTGCTTTTGTAGCCAAACTCTCAAAAAAGGTTGCAGGCCACGCCCACAACGTAAAAAAAATTGGCAATTTTACAAATCAGCATTTCCCCATCGATCCATTGGATTTCAGGCACGAGTAGGACGGAAAAGAAATAAAAAAAATGAAAACCGCATATAGAACTCACATGTGTATTTACATCAGCTTAGTCTAGTGTTATTTTGTTTGATATTTGCAATATACACCATTAACAAACCGGAGCCTGGAGTATTTTTCAGTAATAAGCTATGAAACATGTCAACGTGGACTTCATCAGGGCGTAAACTTGAATAAGAACGATTGTTTTGACCGGTCTGGCAGCAAATCCATTTGCCCTTTACTAAACGTGCACCATTTAAATCTATTTTGGTTCCCATAAACCACGCAGAAAAAATTAATTTTACACGCACACTAAACATAATTACCGAATCTTAGTACTTTTGCGTATTAATTTATACAACAAAAAAAAGGAACATGGATTCTTATGATATAGCTCATGAGTACATATGATCTTCATTATTACTGGTTATTGATAACCTAAGGTTGCGATACTTAAAACCGAACATATCTTAAGCTAATGTTTGAATTTGAAATATCAATTAAGTCACAAACGCATTAATAGTTGATTTTATTTTTATTAAGATTAAAATATATTCATATTGTATTATCATTATTATTATTATTATAGCCCAATACTAATAATACAAGTTGTAATTTGCGCACTTTTGTGCCAATGTGCAGCTACTACGTAAATCCTCGACTAGACGAAATGCGAAATGTATAAATTCTTGCATGGCATACCTAATTAAGTACCTACGAATTATTTTTGTATAAGTATATATGTTTTTATTTGACTGTACAAGTATATTTCTGCAGACATCGTTTTTTATACTTTGATACCGAAGGTATCATAGTATATTGGTTGTGTGCAATGTCCGTCATGCTGTCTGTCCGTCTGTGTGAACGAAAGTTTTTTTTGGCACCCTTAAAAATAAAAAATGGAAACTTGGAATACATACTGGTCTGTGCCCACACATGTGCCCATAATCGCCAATTCCGATATTTCCGAAAGTGTAACTCGGTAAATCTGCGTATCTCCCACAATTTTAAAGATAGAGTAACTAATCCAAGAAGATAAATTGGTGGCAACCTTCTCCAGTAGCCTCGACCCTAGAAATTTGAAATCCGCATATCTTCCACAATCTGTAAGCTAGAGTCACCAAATTATGAAGGTATTTTACTAGCAACTCCCTTAAGAGATAGATCAGAAATTGGCCACTCCGCCGATAAGCCGATACACCTGTTAGTGTAAATCGATAAGACCATATATCTCACACAATTTGAAAGCTAAGGTCAACAAATTTGAAAGTTGAAAGGATGGATAGAAACACTCTTCAAAAATCAGAAACAAAAATTTTGGAATATGCCCACTCCCGCCCCCAAAAACGATCAAAGCCTATATCACCCGCAATTTTAGAGCTCAAGTTACCAAAGTTGGAAGGTAGATTACTTAGATCGTACTCCATGCCCACTCCGGTCCCCAACATTTCCAAATTCCATATCTCCCATAATTTAAAAGCTACAGATCCCCAGCTTCGAAGGAAGGTAACTGACTTCTATCTACCGCAATTTGAACTTGGCCAGTATTTCTTGCCTACACCCACCCTGTTCTTTGCTAGCTGTTATCAGCTGGCATATGGTATCAAAGTATTTCGCAGCCGGTAAGGCTCGACTGCAACTTTCTCGCTTGTTTTTTTATTAATTTTTTTTTTTGACATTATTGATAAATGTACTGGGCCAAATCCGTGGAAAATTATATAGAAATATCACGAACTTTGGCAAGTGCCAAAGTAAAATATACAAAATTTAGGCGCTGCAGCTACACGTACAGCTACACGTACAGCTTTACACCGTAATAAAAGGATACAATTTCTTAGCTCATAATCTGCATGGCATATTATTTTTAACTGATGATTAATTAATGCGAAAGTTGCCAGCAAAAGCCAACTGCCCAAATAAGCGAATATATAATTTGCTCACGAAATCTGGGAAATTGGCGATGAGCATGCTTGGAGGTCATACTGCCGCTGTAAATGCTGTAATGCCCGAAAGCAGCCCATTAACTCCTCAGTGAAAGTCAATTTCGTTACTTTAGTTTCATCTTATCGGGTAGTCTAATTGCACCTGGACACATTCTCCTTCATTGCCATTTTCAACATGCAAGCCGGTTTTGCGTTGCTGCATGCACCTCAAAGAAGAACAATCATACATATTTTAGATCAATTGCCAGATAAGCTATGAAAAACAATTGTTGACCCTCTAATATTTGTTAGCCTCTAAGTAGTTCTTGCCACCGAAAATTGTATTCAAATGTGTGGGTATGGATACGATTTTAAACCTGGACAAAGTGTACCCACTGAGCAATGGGAAATTGTTAAAAAATCTAAAGAAAATCTCAAAAATAAATAGTCAAAGCCATTAAAAAAGTCCTCGCAAAATATCTTCCTCAATTTGGGAGCTAAGGTTACTAAATATTTTGTTGTATATTTTTATTTACCTAATTTGAACTAAAAGCATACAAATGACTTTTTGCCGGTTATAATCATAAGCGATTTAAGCAGGTAATCATCATGGGAAAGAATGGGCCTAGCATACTCATCGGTCTATTGACAGGACATGGTAGACTAAGAAGTCACTTATCTAAACTGAGTGTTATTCGTAGCGAAAGAGTCCTCAAAGCACATCCTAGCAGATTGTTTCGCCTCAGCTAGGAAACGAGGTGTATCCTGCATGTTCTAAGAGGGGAGACTTTCTTGCTTGTTGAACGTGTGATTTTGAATATAATTTATATGTTTATTTTATAAATACGTATGCATATATATAACTCGTATGGACGCATTGGACCGAAGGTTTCAAGTTCATTTTTTAACACTTTTAGCTTTCACAACGTTGCGCATACAACACGCTAGCCAACGTCGCTTGAGGTCAAGGGAAAAGGGTTGTGACGAAAAAGAAAAACTTATTTTATGTACTTCCATATATACATACAGTTGTGCCGTTATGACCACCCAGTTTTACCTAGCTCTTAGCCAAATTACCCCTCGTTACATGAATAGTCAGTCGTACATATGCAATGCAATGAAATACTCTAAACGAAGCTTAGTTTGAGTGTTTCTCGTAAGGTGTTTGTTGCAAGCCAGAACACATTATAGTCGATCGCATAGCTGTATGACATTAGGCGTTCACTTTTGTTTGTTCCTGCCACGGGTCATATTTGCCGTTGAAATTAAATTTTGACACATCGCTTTAGCATGCGTTTCCCAATATGCATACCGTTAGTAATTACAACGGCATTTGCTAATTGGTGTATTAACACACTCAGAAAAAATATTGCACCGAATTATGGAAATTGGCCATACCTCTGACGCCAATCTTAAATCACCTTATTAGTTAGAAAGTAATGTTAATTTTTTCTTAATTTCAGGGTACATTTTTCGAAGACTTGGAAAAATATTTTTAATGATGCTTCACGATGCGTTAGTATTTTAAGATTTAAATAATAACAAAGATTGGCCGCACCAGTAAATTTTATTATTTGTTTCTGAATCTTACAAAGGATTTTTTCTTAATATTATGTTTTGCGCTTATCCTTTTTTGAAATGCTTTTTTGAATGATAGAATATATTTCTAAACAAAAACAAGCATAATTTTGAGATTGTCGATTTACGGCAAGTCTTTTTAATTTATATTTACAAATTATTTTTGTAAACAAGAAAAATGTTATAGATTGCGATTTGAGATTTTTTAAAATTCACAACAATTATTTTCTGAGTGTACCACACACGAAATAAAAATCATTTCGTTAGTTATTAACATGTTTAGGGAACCATAAATCAAAGAATCTTTTTCAGCAGGGATGACTCAGCGAGTGAATAAACTCATCCTAGTTAATTTTAGTTTTTGGAGTGTTACTCTTATTTGTTTGAATGACTAAAACCACTCAAGTTGAATAGTTTGAGCCAGAAATCTACTTCATTAGGTTGTGTCTGAAAAGAGTGTTTTTGCAATCTCGTGAGTACATGCTGCAACTGTCAACTTTTTGTTGCACAGCTGCATCCCTGAATTTGTCTTGGGGCTGCAATGTTAGGTGATCGGCTTGCTATTAGTGCACAGAAAAACGCGGGATTTTGTTGACGGTCTTTGAGCTCTCTGCATTTTGTACATGTGTGTAATTGCTTATAAACATTATTAAAAAAAAAGAGTTCATAGTTTGTATACCTTGATCCTGAAGGTATCATAGATCCCTCAAATTTGGTAGGTATATCAATGGCAGCAGCCTTTAAGATCCGATAACAAATTGGTATTGCCGCGCCCACACATGCGCCCATAATCGCCAATTTCAGAAAGTGTAAATCGATAAGTCCGCATATCTCCCACAATTTTAAAGATAGAGTCGCCAAACTTGATGGCATATATATTTTTGGACCACGCCACATCCGCCGACCCTAGGAGCCTCGGCCGTAGAAATTTGAAATGCGCATATCTTCCATAATTTGTAAGCTAAGGTCACCAAATTTTGAAAGTATGTTACTAGTAACTTAACCCTTAAGAAATCGATCAGAAATTGGATGGCCACGCTCACTCCGCCACCTGTTAGGTTAAATCGATAAGACCATATATCTCACACAATTTGAAAGCTATGGTCACCAAATTTGAATAGTGTATTGCTAGTAACACTCCTCAAAAATCGGGGAAAAAAATTTTGGACCATGCCCACTGCCGCCCCCAAAAACGAAAGAAGACTGTATCTCCAGCAATTTAAGAGCTACAGTTATAAAATTTGGATGGCAGATTACTAAGATCAGACTTCATAATATTATTCAGCCACGTCCACTCCCACCTCAAAATCGGATTGGGATTTGGATTATTTCTTTACATTCATATTAATATCAAAAAAAGTTTCAATTACAGTTAAGCTGTACGATAATTTTAAGAGATTTTGTTGCATGAAAGATGTAAATTAGCATAGAGCTGATTCTGGGGATTTGTCGCTTAAATACGCATTAGCAGCATTGGCATTTGACCTTTCCGGTTCCCAAAATAGTCGCCAATATTCAACTAAATGTTCAAAATGCTCACGGAATACATTTAATAACACCTGCGTGGTGGCAATAAATAGCACATCTTAGTCATAAGCGGTTAAGCGAGCGTTGGAGATATAAATCGCCTCCAATTAAATTTAGATTTAATGGTATCCAGATGTACATGGTTGGACTTAGTCATAAGTCTCTACGTCAGATTTACATGCAGACTTTATTTGTTTTGAGCAACTAGGACACCCCAACACGGGCTGCACTGAAATAATTGATTGTCCACATTTCGCGAAACTTGGAAATTGTCACTGAGTGAAATGTATTTTACCAGAAGGAAGCATATCCGCCGCCATAATGTAAAATGTCATTCTGCTTAAATGCCTCTACTAGTCGGAAGCTTTGGACTTTTTGTTATATAAGCCAAAACTTTTGAATGGAGCAAACATATCTATGTTTTTGGCAGTTCCCTCGGATTTTCCATCGTACGTTCAACAACAAATTTTATCTGCATATGCAAAGTTTTGAACTTTTTTTCCTGTGATACACACATAAAACAGTTTGTATTCTAGTCGTAAAAAGCTTGCAACGCATTAAAGAATAGAATTTCAAAATTTCCTTATGTTCACACCTTAACTGTACATATAACAATAAAATGTTATTAGTTCATTTCGTTGTGCCCTTTAACTAACGATTGTACCACACTGCGAAACAAAAACATTGAAAATGTGTACTATATACATATGTATATGGTCGGAGATATGGCCTTCTCTTTTTCACTTAAATATTCGAAACTTCAGTTAGCTTTCTACTAAAACTTAAGGGCGGAAGTTATGTACACCTCTATAGATAAAAAGAGTTAAAAGTCATTCAATTCCGTCATCAAATAATAAAAAAAATTTGCATAAGCCCCGCTGGCATATTACTGTTAACCTTTCAACCCGACTGTATAAAAGTTCAAAGCAGGCACCCTGTAAGCCATAGAATATGCAAATTTCTTATTGCGTACTAAAGTAAAAGTCCTAGAAGGGCCAAAACAAAATACGCCCAGAAGCCCAAAAATTCGAGAGAAAAAAATCAATGCCGAATACTAAGAAAACTTTTGCAACAATTCCAAATATTGCGGTCAGTTGGTCTTCGCGGAGTGAGTGAGTTATGGTGGAAGGCGAAAACGCGATTAAGCCCCGTTGATTGCGGGTTACCAGTTCGAAGTCCGTTTTGGCCAAGAACGAGGCTCTTGTGCAGTATCATGAGCACCACTGCACTCAGAACAAAAATCGCTCAGAAATTTTTAAAACCGCACTAAAATTAAACCAAAATATTAAATAGCTATTTTTAATTTTAGAAATAATATCTAAATATGAGAAACTATTTTTATAAAAATTAGAATGATTTAGAGCAAAAAATGTACAATCCCAAAAATATGATGTTATTATTTTTATTTTTTAGAAATATTTTCTATTATAAAAAAAAAATATTTTTTTAAAAGGAGACATGCAAACACTTATTTCTATAAATATGCTTTCTGAAATTCAGAAAATAGTATTGAAATTAATTCTTTCTCACAGGGGGCGCAGCTCAGAGGAAACGCTTTTTAATCGCAAGCTCAATCCATCCAGAAATAAATAAAGCAACAATCTCCAATTTTAGAAGAACACTTTCTGAACAATAATGTTTGAAGCCCTTTTCGCCAATTTCTAAAACTAATTGCGAATTTTTTTTCCGAGTGCACCCCTGTATTGTTAGGCGTTAGTCGGGCGCCTTGGTTGTTGACTCCGTAATATTGGTGACGGCTGAGGTGCACGCAATCCATGACATCAGCATTGTCCACCCCGTTCTGTGGAACGATGGACGCGTACTGTACACCAACAATTATTTCAAATGCTGAGTTCCTAAGACGCATATAAACCTAGCACAATTACTTACTCATGTATAAACATGCTCATATGTATTTATGTGGCTAGCAGGTGCTAAGCCCCCCTCTGTGGGGGCTTTCAAACTCATTTGTATACCAGTAATTACTTTTTTTTTACTTTACTTTACTTTGCATACCTTGGCACTGAGTGCAACAATTTGACTACACCCTCTCACGCTCAACGAATGGAATTTTATACTCTGATCCTTAAGCAAAACAAAATAAAATTAAATTAAAGAGAATATCCCTTTTGTCAAATTTGTAACACTGTTAAAAGTATCGCGTAACTTTTCCAAATAGTATTAACGATGACCTTCTTTTTTGCAGTTCTTACAGTATTTCTATATATATAAAACGATGAGAGGATTTAGAAGTCGGTTACGTCTGTCTGCAACGTTCTTTCTTGTTCAAAATGAAACAAAAACTCTTCAATTAATTCATTTAAAATAAATAAGAATTGTCTATAGCTTTATTAGGAGACACGCTGAACCCAGCTGTTAGATATAATAATGGTTTTTGGGCTCGATTAGGCACCAGCTTTGTATTGCTATTGGAAATGTAACGGTATTTGTGTAATGGAAGCAATTCTTGATTAAATCTATGATCTACTTGATTTTTGTGTGGTATGTGAAAACTTATATTCCCAATATGAAGTTTCTGGCTCTTATAATCTCTCAGATCCGCGTCTTCATTCAGAGGGACGGACAGTCTGACATGGGTATATCGACTCGGTACTTCATCCTGATCAAGAGTCGGAGATGCTTAATTCTGCGAGTTAAATAAATTTGTATTAAGATTTTTGCAAATATTCAATGGGTTCAAGTTACAAAAATACTGCTTAACTGACATTATGCACAATTTATATATAGTCTATTAAGAACTATTAAAATGTATGCAAAGGCTCGCTTAATCGCTTCGAAGACTTTATAATTCCTGATTTATTGTGTCCATCCGTCTGTCTGTCTGTCCGTCTGTACGAACGCAACTTTTCTCGACACCCTCAGAGATAGAGACTTGAAATTTGGAAAATATACTGGTCTGTACCCGCGTCAGATAAAGTGCAAAAATTAGAGTGCTAGGTCCACTAGGTCCCTAGATAATAGATAAAATCGATAAAGCCACATACCTCCCATAATCTTAAGGCTACAGTCACTACAGTCAGTGGTTTGTAGGTTGTTTGGCTTGTCGCCCACCTTGGCTATATCTTCCACACGCCCACTTCAACCAAAATTCCCAGAAGCTTATATCTCCTGAAATTTAATAGCTACAGTTCCCTAACCCTTATATCTACCGCAATTTGAAAGGCAGACTTGGAGTTGGCTACACCCATTCTGTTCCTTGATAATTGTTATCTGCTGGAATAACTTAAGGTGTCAGAGTATTTCGCAGTCGGTTACGCCCGACTTCAAAGTTCGCTCTTGTTAATAATGTTTAAGTGCGGGCCACAGTTATGTGCATTGCAATTTTAGCAATTTTACAAAAAACTGAGTTCCAGTATTCCCCATGCATTTTAGCAAATTGCAATATTAAATTAATTACACAAAATGGAATTGATTGCCTCGCCTAGACCCAGTCGTCCTTATAGGAGCCGTGAAGAATTGTAATTGTAATTTTAATTACGTGTCCACGCTCTGTAAAATTGGATTTTAATAATAAAGAACTCGTCCAATTTGAAGCATCAAGTTTCTCATTTAAATTTCAATTCGAAATCAATCAATGTCAAGTTAAGTAAGCAAATCAGTCGGCTAGACCCAGAGGTCAAGATTATTCTGTTGTGTGTTTTTGGAAGGGGGAAAGAGGAGATTGGGTCAGGTGATTTGTGTCCCAAGAGACTTCGTAGGTAGGGGTTTAGCACGAAGATTAAATTTATCAATTATAAATATTTAATTTTAATTTTGGTTCATTATTAATAATGAAATGTTAAATTTTAAATCGGAATAGCGAAGCTGTTCAATAAGATAGTTTAAATTTTATCTAAGACTCACATTAGGTCGGGTGTGAAGTCAATATGAAATATACTCCATATGTTAAGGAGAACTTAACCAGCTATTACGAACTTTAAATACTCAGCAACTATTGAGCTGAAGGATGTTGCTGATGAGTTTCGCTAATGTATATCGTATATATATAGGACTGCTTATTATTAATATAATAGTTATAAGTATTATTATTATAAATAAGTAAACAACGACTTATTTCCTCGACGCACCGACAACTTTACAACTTTAGGTACTAGGGACTTTGACGACTTCTCATTGACGATCTTAATGCTGTGCTTCACGAACTCGACTCTCTTGTTCTGCTGTTCTTCTGCGACTCATATTCTTCCATTAATGCTAATGCAGCTATTAGGTGTGTGATCCAGTGTTGCCACCCAACAGCACTGTACTCCCACTTTAACTACTCGTTACATATATTAAGTCATATCTGAGGACATCACTGCAAATTTAAAATATTTACTTTCCTTTTACCAGTTCGATATTCGATTTATTTTTATTTTTCACTGCTTCTTAAGTCAAAATGTTTAAAGAAAGTGCTAATTAGAAATCTTTTGCAGCTTTGGTCAGTATTAGTTGAGATTGGTTTTGTGCAATGTCCGTCCGTCTGTCTGTCTGTATAAAAGGTACTTTTTTCGTACCACAGCCGCTGCCCACAGGATCATCGGAAATTCGCATATCATCCATAATTTGTAAGCTAGAGATCGATAGAAAAAATTTGATTGGATTCTGTTAGTGTACATCAAGCTTGGAAAATTTCCTAAACTGAACCCTCCACGAGGGTGCCGACTGGTAATAGCATTTTTGTGGTCTGGAAGGTACTGATGCTATCTAAGATCTGTTCCCTGAATTTCGAACTGGGTCTTCATATATGTATATGTTCTTGCTAAAGGGGCCGGAAAAACAATTTAACGCCAACGTAGGGGCCAATTCACCAGCCGAATGGCTGAATAGGCCAAGAGCGTATTGCCCAATTTTTGCAACGATCTGCCCAAATAGGAGTAAAGGCTGTCCGCTGTTTTGACATGATTATGAACGAACTAGAACAGTATGAAAAGATGCTGGTCGCAGTTGACGAAGTCCCCAGTAGACCTCGAGCTCGAATCTGGATTCCGGTGGCATTAAAACAGCAGAATCAGGTGTTAATAATGTTGCAGGGATGCAACCCGTCTCTTTCAACCGAAGATTGGAGGGTGGTGAAGATTGAGGCCTGACAGGTTCTTATAAATCAGGCGGTGGTATTCCTCCTCAATGCTGCGAAATCGCAGAATGAAAAACTTCACTGGTCTCATTTCAAGACTAGTCTGGCCACCAGACGGGCTAGGAGAAGGTCCTGGAGAGGAATTCTATCCAAAACCACACCCATACTATGTTAAAAGAGAACTTTTGGTCTGACTACAGTGAAGATTCACTGGATATCCTCCTAAATACAAATTTAAATAAAATTTAAAATGGGCAAAAAGTAGCTTTAAGACGTTTAAATCGCCGTTTAAGTCCAGCCCAGCTGGAAAAAGAGGGCGCAACCCTCATAAATTAGATACTATATAAAATTTTCGAGAGAGTTCTGAAGACTGGCCAAAATCCCACCAGTTTGGCTTCAGTCAAAAATCACTTTCATACCCATGGCGATTCTTAAGATCGTCCTCAAAAATTTTTGATGGCCACGCCCACAGCTGCCCCTAAAATTTTCAAATTTTAGCAGGAACCTTTTATCATGATTTTTCAGCCACGCCCACTCTTTTCCGTTGTAATACATTTTTTTCAACATCGGATGTTAGAAGGTAGTATCTTTTGGTAGTCACTGAAATATGTATTTCTTTCATTTCTAAACAGACTACTACAAATTCTAAATTATTTCAGCCCGCATAAGACAGATTGTTTCTCTTTAATACACTTTAAAGACCTTATATTTTCATTTGTATAGGTCAACACTTTATAAATAAACAAAACTTTTTTATCCAGTATGCAAATAAAGCACTCATACGTTAAAGACAAGTTTGAAAATTAGTGAGGGGCGCTAAAGGTTGAACTTTATTGTAATCCGATACTGAACCATCAATCAGTTTCGTCCTGTTCGCCCTTATTCCGGCACGTGTTCTAACTTTACTCAAAATGACTAACTTCCTTTCCTAGGAATGAAATGAAATTAACTTCAGGCAGACGGGTAATGAGGCAGGTGCAAATTTTTCTGCCATGGCTAATCCAAAATTTGTAGGTGGGCTAATTACCGGAGTGGAGACATTGCAAACACTAATTAATGTTGGGAATGTAAGAAAAATGTATTTCAATTATACATGGTTTGGTTTGGCTTAAGAAAATTATTTTTGCTGAAGCATTAATTACAGTTTCACCACAAGGAATTAGAGCAAAGCCAAAAGCAATTGTTCTAACCATGAAAACAAACCTCCAAAATAATTTTAATTCTTCGGCTTGACATTATGGTAATTATAAATCACTTAATGCTAGCTTTATCCCGAATATCAGGCTTTAAATGAGAAAATCAGGAAGGTAAACTAAAATTTGGATAATCACACATTTGACATCTAGTGAAACACATAGTATTTTTTCCTAGATGTGAAATGAGATCCGCACAGGCTATATTAAACATCTAGCATCTGCAGCAGTTAGTTGCATGCAAAATAAATG
This sequence comes from Drosophila percnosoma, assembly GCA_035043855.1. Classification (NCBI taxonomy): domain Eukaryota; kingdom Metazoa; phylum Arthropoda; class Insecta; order Diptera; family Drosophilidae; genus Drosophila; species Drosophila percnosoma. The sequence continues at coordinate 58,366 of JAWNMQ010000632.1, forward strand.
AAAAATGGGTTACGAACTAAAGATTGTAATGATGATCCATATACAAACAAAAATCAAATTATTTTCTGGATATGACTGCATATTTAAACAATACACAAATCAAATGCAGTGAAGAAGAGGATTCAGATGATGAAGGAATACCGTATTCCGTATTGAATTGCTCTAAAATAATATGACTTCAATAATACCATCATGATTGTATATATTACAAGCAGTTTGGCATGTTTTGGGAGAAATATGTCCTACGTAATAATGATGACTAATTTAAGCAGAGATCCCACATGGAGAAGCCGTATCTCCAAGATTTTGTGATTTTGAGCCAGTTGGAAAATTACGGGGAAATAGTAAGAAAGTAGAAAGGAGTATTCCCAGGCAGCCGGTTCATATGTATTGCCTGGGGCAAAAATAAGGATGCAGCTTAATCCAGAGAGCATTAAAAGTTTTCATAGTTTTCAAAGATGGACATAGCTAGTGTACAGATCAAAAATATAAATACTCGATCGGGTCGAAGGCGTTTCCTTCAATGTGTTACAAACTTCACGACATAATTAAAGTTCTCTCCATTCATTTCAGTCAAACCGAATTTAACTTCAATATTGTAATTGCTTAAAACAAATTGATAACCAGATGGGATTTAAATTATGTATAATGTCAAGAACTTATATAAAGAATTATAAATGTATATCATATGTGTGTGTGTACACAAATGTCTTAAGAAAGTGTTTATTCAGCGGACATGTCTCTAATGGATCATCTGATCGTATTTACTTTTTCTGTCTGGTTTTTTTTATTCATTATTGAAAATGTGAATGCCACTAAAAGAGAAAAGTAACCAAGAGAGAACGTTGCATTCGGGAGTAACTATAATAATAATAACTATAATAATAATATAATACCTTCGATATCAAAGTATGAAGAGGTCAATTGAACATATTACTAGATGTAAAAAGGAATACAAGTAGAAACCTGCCATGTCGAAGTTGAACAAATAAATATTATCAACATCTCTAAAGATAGCTCTACCATGAACGGTAGAGGGAATATCACATATAGTTGCAAATTATAGTTATCCTTCACCAGCTCGAAGGAAACTTTTACTAAAACTATTATAAAGCTTCTGTCTATTCGACTAAAAAATAATTCCTATATTTGTATAATATGCACTTTTTGCATATGTTCGCAAAGGGGTGCATATTGTTATTCTCGATTGTTTGGTTCTGCTCGGCTTTATTCCGGCACGTGTTTCAGCTTTACTCAAAATGAGTAACTTCTTTCCTTAATTAACTATATGCAGACGGGTAATGATCGAAATAAATAATAAATAATCGAAACTTTGTAGGTGGTCAAATTATCAGAGTGGAGACATTGCAGACTAATTATTGTTGGGAATGTAAATGAAATATATTTCAAATTTCTGTTGGCATGGTTTGATTTTGAGCAAATAACAGTTTGACAAGGGATTAAAGCGAATAATTATGCAAATTAACGAAATTGTGCCTAACTGGTCTGGCATTTATTATTCGCAGTAATTCCTAACAATTAAAATAAGCATGTAGCAAGTAATTTCTCTATATTAAATTATTTTTCATTAGTAAGATATATTGACCAAAATTTGGTTAAATTGGTTGGATTAAGGCGTACAAACATTGAACTTATTGAGTGTATTTCTAGTTTGACATCTGCGAGTTTGACAAGTTCGAATTGGATAAGTTCGAGCTATGCTCTGAGTCTGACGACTGTGGGAGATTTAATGGCTGCTGCGTCTGTTGTTGATGGGGGTTGTGTAGCTGGTGCGATTGCTTCGATTGGATGGCAGTACCCGACTCGTAATTGATGCGTATCCATTGACCTTCGATGTTCTCCTTCCACAGCGAGACGTTGTTGTCACCGCCGGTGACGGCGAGTACGTTCCCCGTGGTGGACCATGAGATGCTCCACACGGCATCATCGAATGTGTGCAATACAGTCGATGTCCACTGCGACAGATCAGAATTGCTACTCCAAATGATCACATGACGATCCTGTGAGGCCGACGCTATCTGCATGCGAGGCAATCCAATTGAGGGGGCCCATGCCACATCGCGTACCCAATCCGAGTGTGCTTCGAGACGATGCTCCTCGATCCAGCGATCATTGTCCTCACGCCAAATCTTCACGAGATTATCGCACCCGCCGCTGACCAAACGCTTTACGGCCGGATTGCGCGTTGTGACACGCTGATCAAAGGCCGGATCCGGTGCCTGAGCCGAACACCACGAAATGGCATTCACCCCAATCGTGTGTGCATTGGGTATTTTCTTGGCATCCCAAACACCGAACTCCGTGTTGCATGTCAGCACAGAAATGGAACCATCTGAGCTGGCACACGCCAAAACCAGGCCATACTCAGCCGGCGCAAAGTCCACGGAGTTCACCGATGAATCGTGATTGATGTATTCGTGTCTGTAACGGGGAAAACATTAGGAAAATTATGTTGCGCTGAGAAAAAAATATAATATAATTAGACATAATTCAAAATATCAGTGGGACATATTATTGGCTTTTCCTGGGGCTAAATAATATTTCCAAAATTGCTACGTTTTGGTGGCATAGCCCTCAAAAGAAATAACCGTCACATAGTTGGCCCATTTCTAGAGAAATCGATGTCGAAGACCTCTATAAAGTCTTTGCAACGCTGTAAATTGTATGTTAGTTTAACGTAACGAAACAATCTTCATAATTTGAGATTTGGAGGCTGCCGACTATCCCAACCCTTTGCCCCCGATGGTATTTTAGAGACTGTTGATGTACTTGGAGCTGTAGACTTCTTGGAATGCCCAAATAAATATGATCTCATCAATGGACTATGGGATTATCATTTTATCCGTTATTTTCCTTCTTTTATCCAATACTGACCAAAATCGACCAAATCATTATGGATGATGGGCCGTTTTTAGAAACAGATTTTGAGATGGGTAATTGGCTTCGATGATGTCGAGACCTTCGATCACCATATAAACCGACCACTAAATATTCCCCAATTTGTGCAATGATCTTTTTTAGATTTTGGCATTGTGTCTTTTTTTTTGTTGGTATGGGGTTAGATTTCGAACAGGTCCCAATTATCAGCTGTGCAATGTTCGCCACGCCTTATTTATCACCATCTTAGATAAGCGACTAAGACACTATTGTATTATATTACTCAAGAAAAAAACTCTTATTATACTCGATCAGTATTAAAATTATTTCTTTGAGTGCGGCAAAATTGTGTACAATTGCGTGCCACTATCATTTTGACCTCAACAGTAAATACTTGCACACAGATACAAAGAGAACACTCACAATTTGGTCCAATCTCTGGGTGTTGTCGACTTCCATATGATCACTTTGCGATCGTAGGAGCACGATGCCAGAATGTTACCGAATTTGGGATGTGCCCATGCCACCTGCCACACGGGTCCTTGGTGTCCTTTGAGTTCTGCCAGTGCTTTATTGTTTTTGCGCGAGTGGAAAATGCGAACGCTGCCATCTGAGGAACAGGTGGCAAGCAGCAGGCCGTAGAAGTCCAGGGCGGCATGGTGGACCATGTCCTCATGCTCGGTGTCGATCTCCTGCAGCAAACTGACCATTTTGAATGCTATTTGCTTACGTATAATCAATGAAATCAACAAAATGTAATTTTACGGCTTGCAAGCGTTTGACGTGGAAAAATAGCCGCATTCGATAGACGATTTCATCTTATGTGCCCTATCGATGTTTAGAAACTATCGATATTATATCGCACCATGATTAAATCAATTTTCTTGTATTTTTGATCTCTTTTAGCTACTTTCCAACACGATGTCCGTAACATCGATATTATTATACCATAAGTATAAATAAATATATATATCGCGCATCTCTTATATTTATAGTAAATAAACATTTTATTTTTATTATTTAGTAATTTATATATATTATTTATATATATTTATATATTTTATATATTTAGTAATTATTATATTTATATAATTATTAATATGAACTTATCGATACTTTTGTCAGTACTTTTTATTTTACCCAGTATTTTTTGTTTTACATCTGAGGTATTTTTCAGTTGCCAAGACGCTGTCACTTTGTTGTGGACTCGACAATTTTCCATACTCGCAGTTAAGGAGCATTTCAAAAGGAAAATAAGGTAAAATAATGAACACATATTAACTTTAACTTCCCAAAATAGTTGAGGTACCACACAAAAACCTAAAGTAACTAAAGATTTTTTATTGGCAACTAAAAATGCTAGAAAAACAACTCGTATTACATAACCTTTTAAGGTTACCCAAAAATTGTTACGCCGAAGACAAAACAAGAATTGTTTTAAGATTACTACATTTTTACAGATGTTGACACAATCAATTCTATCCGGCGTCCGTGTGCTGAGGACGGAGATGCGTCGCAATATTGCCATTGCTGCACCGGCTCTCAACAAGGCCTCCGATCCCATCCAGCAACTTTTCCTGGACAAGGTTCGCGAATATAAGCAGAAGAGCGCGTGAGTAACAAAAAAAATTATTTTAAATTGGTTATAAATAAGAAAATATGCATTTGCAGCGGTGGCAAAATGGTCGACTCGAATCCGGAAATCGAGCGCGAGATGAAGAACGAGCTGGAGCGGGTGGCCAAGCAATATGGCAGCGATGGCAAAACCGATATGCTTAAGTTTCCTGAATTTAAGTTTCCCGATGTCAAAATCGATCCAATTTCACAAGGCGCTAACTAGACAACATTTTCCTGTACACACGATGTCGTTAAATTGTTTTAAGTTATTTCCAATCAGAAAGCTGCTTGCCTGAACTCGAATCAACCAGGCGACTTTAAAACCACAACAAATAAATCATAAAAACCGTAATTGGTGTCAAAACAAAGTGTATCCTGTTGTATCCGCAGTAATGGTGGTTCTGCTCCTAAATTGCTGCAGTGTAGCTCCGGGTGTTCGAGACGATTGGCTAGCTAATTGTTTACAAGTTAATATTCCGTCAGCTTTATCTTTTACACCAATTCTAGTTATTTTTAATGTTCAGAATTATATCTGTATGAGTTCTGCATTAAACTTGAAAGTATTTTTTTTTTTTTTATATTTAAATATAAATCCGGATTTCTACGTTTTTATACAAGTAGACTTCACTTCATCGAAATTCCAAATTGTTTTAAATGTACAGCATTTTTTCTTATCCCTATTAATGCTCCGTTAAACTTGAAAATATAATTTTCTAATTTATTGTGCTTTTTATAATAGTTAAATTTCCCACTCACATATCTTCGATAAAAAATGATTCAAACTCCAAATTAATTTCAGTGTTGTACAGGATTTTTTTTAATATATATTAATTCTTCATTGAAAGTAATGAATACATTTTTCTGATACACATTCAAAAATAATGTTGCTTATTTTATAGCTTAACTCTCTAGTGCCACGACAGTTTTTAGACGTCTTAACTTTTTCGGGCTTACTTGCTTAATTATTTTCTTCTTTTTTTTATTTAGGAAAACCCCAAATATTGATTTTCTGGCATGGTGTTTTTACATAGCAGTCAATTGAAGTTGAAAAGTGGTAAAATTCGAACAAAATAATTATTTTGCTAATAATGATAATTTCAAAATATAAAGCAAATATATTCAAATTTTACTCAATTGAAATTAAATACTTTACGGCCAAGCTCGTTCCACGAAGCTTGCGAAAAGCCATATAAGGAATCAATTATTCTAATACAAATTCAATGGGATCGGTTCCAAATTTGTTAAATATGTAACATGGTGACATGACAAGTAAATACATTTGTAAATAAAATAATAACAGACTCCAAAAACCAAAAATAATCTGTAAGCAAAAATGAAACTACATCATGTTACATTAAGTTTGTGTAATTTGAAGACGATGAAGTAATGGTATCCTGAAGGTCACTGTCGTCATCATTTTTCATTGGGCTTGGCTTAAAAAATGGTCGAACGTTGTTTGTCTTGCCTTCTTGTCTATTTCATTCTTCAGTGATTTATATCAGCTAATGGCCTAGTTAATTCCTCTAGAAACTTTAGCGTTACGTTCTAAGTCATCGTTTTTGCCGTTATAGCGAATTCAATTAATATGTCAGGATCGGCAGGATCAAACCACAATATCATATATTGTGTAGACCATTTTTTTTTAGTGTAAGCAAACTCACTAAGTGCAAGTTTGTCATGTAAAAATGTGTTCACATTATATCTATATAGAATTCCCTGTCGCTCTTATGTTAGTGTTCGTTAGGCACGCAGTGCGACAAACTGCTGAAAGACCTCCAAAATATGCGTATCGAGATCCGAAGTGAACAGCAGCGTCTCCAAAGTGCTGCTGTATTTCTGCACCTGTTCGTGATGCATGAGGAACACCTGCTGGAGGCGGCCAATTGTCCAGCGATACCAGTCCGTATCCGGATCGCGTCCATCTGTATCGGAACGTAAGAGATGCTCCGATAGTATCATTATGAAACGCTGGAAGACGATGAGAAAGAGTCGCTTCTGATTCACATTCGCTGCCTCCAGTTTCTCTTCCATGCGCTCAACCACCTCCTCGGATGGTTTGTCGGCATGGGTGATGGGATTCTTTCGTTTGTGAGGCGTATCCTCGTCTGTGTCGCTGGATGAGGAATCCGCCTTGGACAGCTTCTCCTTGGCATCGCTCAGCTCCACATTCAATTTGATGACATGTTTGTTCATCTTCTTGATGGTCAAGTGTAGGATCTCCCAGAGATACATTTTGGTGAATTCACCGGTCATCTCCTTGGAGAATATCCATGTGGCGACCGCCGAACAGTCGACAATTTGCAGCTTGAGCAGCTTATCAATGAGAACGACCATCATCTGTTGGTGCGAGGACCATAGCTCAAAGATGTTATGCAATATGCAGATTTGTGCCTCCTCCGTTTCGGCCAGTGCCCGGAATACCACATGGAATTTCGAGATGGCCGCAAAGCTATGCGAAAACGATTTCGAGCCCAAATTGAGCAGCGTCTGCACGAACACATCGATCTTGAGGGCATTGAAACTGCCATCGGACATCTCCTCGCCGCTGTAGCCACTGCTCGGTATATCCTTCAGTATGTTGACCACCTCCTCCGGCGTGCACTTCTGTCTAATGGCGCCCACCAGCTGTAGCGCCACACTTGTGCCAGGCAAATTGGCTGCCTCCTCGTTGGTGTACTTGTAGTTAGGCACAGGGGTGACTGGGATCAGTTTCGCATACGTTGTTGGCATCATCTTGGTGATTCGCTGATGATACGACAGTCGTAGGCACTTGAATAGGACTTCCTGTATGAATTTGGGACGAGGATGCTCGGCATCGAGCAGCAGACAACTGTCCCATTCATCCCAGGACCAGGTGAACTTAAAGTTGCTCAAATGATAGCTGAACCAGTTGACGAATCGATCAAAGCACGACGTGTTCATCGAATCGATGCGCATGAACAGGACCTCGGTGGCCTGGGCCAGCACCTGGGGCAATGTGCTCGGCTGCAGTTTACACAATTCGATCAGTATGGAGCCATAGCAGATGTCCAGATACCGTGGCGTTGGCATATGAAACAATTCGGCAAAGATAACCTCTACGATGCAATACTCCAATGGGATCTTGTGCTTGAATGGAAAATTCAAGAGTTGGGCAGCGCAATCCTTGCGCTCCCTATGATGCGTTTCGATAATGTGATGCAAATGCTCCTCAATGAGGAAACGCTCAATCGAATGAGCGCCAGGCAAATTGGGTCCATCCGGACAATCGGTATAGTCAAACATGCGATAGACAACCCACGGCATCGGATACTCAAAGTTGTCGTGATGTGGCGGAGGCGTTATCTGCGGCAGGTTATGCTGCAGTGCCTCGCACAGTATCGAATCGAAGACGAGATACGGACGCGGTATGTGCTTCTCGGTCCAGTTATCCTGACGCAATTTGCGGATCTGGGCCCACAAACAATCGAGATATTCCTCCTGTGGATGCGGTGCATCCGATGTCCAAACGCGCAACGCATTATGATGCTTCTTGGAGCGCTTATTCAAATAGACCTCGATGCGCAACAGCAGCGACTCCAGCGACGATTCCTTCTTCTCGTACAGATCACGGCCGACCCACGGGAGCGTTGAGAGCACCGCAAGGACAAACCAATCACGTCTCACTTGCGGCACCGTATCCTCATTGGACACATCGATCATTGTGTCGAGCAACTGCAGCAGACTCGTCGCCGATATCACATGACAATTGACCAGATCGGCGAGGAAACGCAGCGAATAGCGTGCCGTATCCCAGCGGCATAGCTTCAACGATTCCTTAAACGTTTTCACCATATGATCGACAAACTCGCCACCAAATTTATAATTCTTGGCATTTAACAGACCCACCAGCGTTGTGTAGATGGTGCATTTTTCGGGCATACGCACCGCACAATTGGACAGAATGCGTAGAATTTTCAAACGGAATGTGCCCAGATCTGCTTCCAGCACCGAGACGAGACCCTCGAGATTCGATTCCACGGACGATGTACTGCGCTCGCCGACCCGCAATATCAGCGACTCCAAGCGATCCTCGATTTCCTGATTCTCGGAGACGCGACGCCGCTTATTGCGTCTGTGATCATAGCTCTCATCTTCGGCGTCGTGTGCGCGTCGACGGCTCATCTTTGTATCCACCAACAGCAACTCAAAAAACAGAACAGCCAACAAACCACAAAAGGAAAGCACAAAAAATAACTCGGCAAACTCGGCGTTTTCAATCAGTATTTTTTTTTGTTCTGCTTCTTCTACCGGCACAAGCGTGAAGCGTATGCAATTTTGGTTGGTGCAATGCGTGTTCTTGCTTGCTTTCTAATTGTTGTGAGTGCGCAATAACGATATTGCTGTTAAGTGAATTAAATTGTAACGCAAGAGGGCGTTTAGTTATAATAAAACATTAATTATTTTGGACATGAGGTTTTGCACTTCGCTGCGTAAACACGCTATGTGACCAGAGTGCAAACATAAAACACAAA
>JAWNMQ010000633.1:0-33766 GCA_035043855.1 Drosophila percnosoma
CACACACACACACATACACAACAACAGGCCACACACGCACATCCACACTACAACCACAACACCATTATCAGGTCCATCAGACTCTACCACACCCACAAGCGGCAGCGTTGGCGCCCATGCACAGAGCACAGAGCACGCTGCCACGCCTACATACGCCCACTGGCGCGCAGCCCACGCAACTGCGCGTGAGCCCCCACATGCGTGGCACAGTAATTTCAGATCTTTCCTTTGAATCAGGCCTCTCCGATGACTATGCCCTGCCACCCGACGCCGTTTCCGAATCCACGTGCATGGACGCCTCGATGCCATCGCTGTTAATGCGCCAATCCTACGTCGACTCGCCCAGCAAGAAACTCGAGTCGCTCGAGAAGGTGAGACTGAATTATACAATGTATTGCTAAGCAAATATCAACTTCTAAGAAAACAAATCATTATTTTTGCGGCAAATAACTAAGATTAATAAATAGTCGTACAATTTCGATTTCTATAACATATGTCAAAATTATTCACATAAACTGCTATGCATCTGGGAACAAGTATTTCTCAATGAATTTACAGCTATTTGACCAACAAAAAAAATCCAAATTTGTTTTTCACTAGTTCTAAGTCAAGTGTTTTTATATATTCTGATATTCATCCAATCCCATCGGGATGCCCGAGTGATTCTTAGCGTCCGTCCAGTCAGCTGTCGAGCTCGAAACGACTGGATTCGAAATATATCGATTTAAAAAAAAATAAAATCAATCGAAAAAAATATTTTTTTTTTTTTCTTATTATTCAATATTTTATATTATGTTTATATTTCTTAAACAAGAATTAGTTAAGTTTTGCTGACGGTCTAATCTTATATATTTTTCTTATAAATATATATATATATCTAAATTAAACGGTTCCTCCTAGTTCGTCTTGACGATGTCGATTTGCTTGCTATAGCTTTCACGCTGTTGTCCCATTGGTGGAGGTTTCGGTTGTCCCATTTGGGTCTCAAGGTGGTCTTCTAGTAGAATACGCTGATGAAAGCGCAAGTCTTATAAGTCCATGCGCCTTTGGTTGTCACCGTTGGCTTTGGATATTTCAGGTTGAATCCAGCATTGCCGAAATGTGCTGTTGAGGCTATGTTTGATTCTGTGTACTTGCAGCTGAGTCCGTCGTTGACGAAATATGCTGACGCGACGCAATTTCCGAATGATATTTGTTGTAGCTTGTTCTTGGTACGAGTCCAAGTTTGAGTGTATGGATGATTTAGAATAATAGTTCTTAGCTTATATACATTTTTTTTATCTCTCTCTTTCACGTAGATGGGTCACCTGGCTAAACTGGGCGGTAAATTGAAGACTTGGCGAAAACGCTGGTTTGTCCTGAAGAACGGCAGCCTTACCTACTGGAAGAGCCAGCACGATGTGCAGCGCAAGCCGCAGGGACAGATCCAATTGGACGAGGCCTGTCGCATCAGTCGGGCGGAGGGCGCTTCCACCTTTGAGATTGATACGGGCAAGAAGGTGTACTATCTGACCGCTGATTCGCATGCCACCATGGACGACTGGATTCGAGTGCTGCAAAATGTGCAACGACGTAATGCGACCAAACTGCTGCTCAGTCGAGACGATCAGAAGCCGACGGTACAGGGCTGGGTGACCAAGGTGAAGAACGGGCATGCCAAAAAGTGCTGGTGCGTACTACTCGGCAAAATGTTTCTGTACTTCAAGGCGCCCGTTGAGACAGTAAGTAACATCGAATATCGAATATCAAGTAACGTGATTACGATATCAAATTATCACAATCCGCGCAGAATCCACTGGGTCAGATCAATATGCGTGATGCACGCGTTGAGGAAGTGGAGCATGTGTCCGACTCCGATTCGGAGGAACGCGAGGACGCCGCACAAGATCAGGCGAGACTCACCGTCGCCATCTATCCGGCGCATCAGGGCCCCACCTATCTGATTCTATCCGGCAAACCGGAACGCGACAACTGGTTATATCATCTCACTGTCGTCTCTGGCGGAGGACCCAGTGCGGGCACACAGTACGAGCAGCTCGTGCAGAAGCTAATGGAAACCGATGGGGATCCAAGTAAGTTCAAACAATACACAACAGAAGTGTTGAGTAGTTTTAGCTAAATTCCATAACATAATTTATTGACAATAATATGTCATGAAAGCTACAATATTATATAGTACTCTTACACCTAGTCACTTCTTAGTATATAGTGGTCTGCTCTGTCCAACTCCAACACATGTATATGTATGGATATGTACAGGCTGTAGCAACGATGCAGTAAAAGTTTTGTAAACATACAGTGTAACCAATGGCAATATTGACTTGACGGACTCTCCACTTGTATGGCTATCATAAGAGCATTCTTTTCATTTCGATATAAATACTCGTTATACTCTGATACCGTAGGTACAAGACAGTATTGCTTTTCCGAAATATCCATACGTCTGTCCGTTTGAATGAACGACACCCTTGAAGAAGCTAGAATCTTAAAACTTGGAACATATGCTCGTCTATGCTCCCGTTAGGCAATGGATAAGATCGATAACCGCAAATCGATAAAACCACAAAGCTCGCATAATTCCAAAAGTGAAGCCACCAAATTTCGTATGTCGTTGGGTAGTATCTCGGTACCACGCCAACTTGCCTTCGTATGTTTTATCTTATTTATAGATTTCTCCACTCATAACACATTTGTAGACAAAACTCAAACGCACAACAATAAAAGATCGCACGAATTATTTTAATTGAATTACAACTGTATATAACCCGTAACGGTCTTTCCAAAATTTGGTTTAGACTGTGTTCTCTGGCGTCATCCCATACTGCTGCACACCAAAGATACAATAACAGCGCCACTGTCCTCGATGCACACGGAGACTATGCAGCCGGAGGCCATCAAGTTATTCAAGGTAGGAACATTATCTAACCGGATTCGGATCTTTGACATTCGTATAACCCTTTGTTTGTTTATTCACTCCATAGAGCATTCAGCTGTTCATGTCTGTGGCTGTGAACCAGCCAGGCATCGATTACCATGTGGTGCTCGCCCAGAACGCATTGCAGCATTGCCTGGACATGCCGGAGCTACAGACCGAAATGATTTGCATTTTAATTAAGCAAACCTCCCGACATATGGGTCAGAAACTAAGTGTCGGTGTCCAGGTAAACAAGAAACTGGGCAAGCAAACGCGTGTAAGTTTTTAAGTTGCAAAGCTTCTTATCCTTTAAAGACACTTTTAGTTGTATCCCCCCAAAATTTGTTGTTAACATTCTCATTTCCTATTGATTTCTATGTAATTCCCTAGACTAATCCATTTACTAATTAGTTGTGTTCATATCTAGCACGTGGCCGTCGATTCCTTATCAGAGTAAAGACAAAATTTGAAAGCTCTTACAGAGCTTTCGATTCTGTACTTGAAAAAAGGAAAAGAATTCTTCCAAAAGTCTTTACCGTAACACAGATCACTCACTGCTCATGTACACGTCACACCATTTAAAAACTTCACTCAAATTAAAAGCTCGCTCTTCACAGCGCAAGCTTTGAAAAGCTTTTGTTAACTGCAGCTTCCAAGTGTTACCTTACCTGAAAAGTCCATGCAACTAGGTATCGTATATCAAATACCACAAAGGTCAATTATTCCTCAGCTTTATTTTAATTGCTTATAAATATCACCGCTTTGTAAGAGAATCAGCGTCAAAAAAGGGTTGCTTTAATTTGAAAAGCTTACGAACGCCTTACACTTAAAGACAAATCTAACACATGCATAATAATCGATAATCTTATCACGCGTACACACCTATATCACATCAAACTCTCTCAATAGTGTATTCGTGTAGTTTTTAGCATGCTCCGCTGACAAATTCTTCGTATTCGATTCGATTGATCTTGGTTTTTGTTGCCTTCTTTTTTGAATTTTGCGTTTCATTTGTTTTAAATTGTACTTCAAGTAGTGAACAGACAATGAATTTCCCCCATAACTGTCAAATTATACCTATGTGTACACATATTTTATAGCTCTGTGCGCACATATTTATACTTCGAAGTGTACATACATACATAGCTTTCAAACGAATCACAAAACAAAAAACGATTAAAATTATATTCATGTGTATAGTTTTATTCTTGGTGTATCATTATCATTGTGTAAAGTAATTGCTGTAAATTTCATACATACTATAGTATACCATACTATATATTTACAAAGTATACTTTGTATACACTACTATAATACAACTACCTTTAAAGAACATACATACATACATATGTACAAGCATACAACGCGCATCTCTCAAACGTAACAAACATAAACATATATACATACATACATATACATACATGCATTTATATATTACGTATTATTACATACATATACGTACTCAAGTAGGGAATAACATAATGTACATAATTCCCAAGCAGATAAATTATTTGAATATGCTAGTCTGATCTTGATAGTTGAGATGAGTGTTCCAATATCTTGTTGAGAAATAATCAGTAAAGGCTAAGCTTTTGATTATGTTTATGATAATATAATATATTCGAGACGACCAATATTGTCAATTAAAACCGAACTTTTTTCACACACACACACACACACACACGTTTTCAAGTTTATACGCAGCTCGCTTTTTGACATAACAAGTTTGCCAATAACCTCACTTTGCTGTCGATCAACTGTTAATAACGTTTGAGATGGTCCAGCATAAGCATATGTATTGTACATACGTGCATCCATACACCATATTCGCATTTTTCTTCTTCTTCTTCTCTGTTGATCTCTAGAGTTTTCTGTTGTTATTTTTTCGCACAGTTTGCTGCCTTCTTTTTTTTTGTTCAATGGCTTTGAATGTTTTGCATTATTGATACAGTTAACTCGTTTCCTTTCCCTACTCCACTTCACCAACAAAACAAACATAACAACAACAAATGCAAGAGAACAACTTGTGTTAGCATACATACATGTCTGTACAAAATTATGTATAACAAATAGAAGCATTTAGTTAAAAAAAAAAACTCAACATTTTGTTAGCTTAACTTACAAAAATTGATCAGCAAATGTTTTTTGGCTTTTCTTCCATTCTCCTATTCGGTTTCTTTTTGGTTTTGAAACGTGTTTTACGTTTCGTTTGTATGTGTATCGAACAACATCTAATACCGATTACCGATAACCGCAAACCCGTAAATACCAACTATTTACCAAAACTATACTGTACCGACGATGACGACGACGACGACGACGACAATGTTCACGAAATTTACAGCAACTACTATTGTGCGCCACCCAAAGCCTGTTCACCTGTGATACTCAACAGGCTGGCCAAGCTCAAGCCAACGGCAGTTCGCCCACATCGATACAGGTATGAGGGGAAATTTGTCTTGTCATTCCATAATTGATATACGATAAGCAAAACAATTTGCGAATTGCGATATACGATATACGATAGACAATATACATTATTTGTTTATGTCGTTTGTCCAGTGTTCTATGGTTGCTTTCAGTTATAGTAGTCAATTGTAGAGTTGCCTAATCCAATACCCAACTTTTCACCTTCATTGCCTTCCACTAACTGATCTCAATATTATTTCTTATTTATTTTTGAGCAGGCGCCCGTTTCGACGCCGATTATCGATTGCAAGTCAAATCCGCCCGCGTACAGCTTTGTCCAGGGCTGGCAACTACTCGCCCTGGCCGTTTCATTGTTTGTGCCCAAATCCAGTCGTTTGCTCTGGTATCTCAAACTACACTTGTCCCGCAATGCTGACACCAAAACAGAGACAGGCAAATACGCCGCCTACTGTGAGCGGGCACTGGAGCGAACTCTCAAGAACGGAGGACGCGAGACGAAGCCATCGCGCATGGAGGTCCTTTCAATATTGCTGAAGAATCCATATCATCACTCCCTGCCGCATGCCATACCCGTGCACATGATGAATACCACCTATCAAGTAAGAACTTAGTACAGTCATGCCCTGAACCCATTAAAAATGGGTAAAAACGGTATAATAGTTTTGTGCAAATGTAGGTAACAGGTAGAAGGAAGCATCTCCGACCCCATAAAGTATATATATTATTGATCAGGAGCCTAGTCAATATTTGGGTTCGACATTTTTTAAAGGGGAATTTGCAGTGTTCAGGGTTTTTCGTAGTCGAGCTCACTCGACTGTAGAATTCTTACGTGGTTTCAATTAGATATTTGAAATCATTCGATCGAATTGAAAACAAAAAGTTTTATACAAAAATGTTCAAAATTCTCGCCTTATTCAGCACCGTTACAGCCTTCAGCTTTCTAGCTCTCATGCTTTGAGCTCAATTAACTAGTTCACTTTGTAAACGTTTATGATTATAATCTATAAACTCGCTGATTTTTGCAGGTGGTTTCCTTTGATGGCTCCACCACAATCGAGGAATTCCAGACGACTCTCGCCCAAGAACTGGGCACCCGGGATGCCACCAATGGATTTTGTCTATTCAGCGATGATCCGATTGAAAAGGATCTGGAGCACTATCTGGAGCCGCTGGCCAAACTTTGTGATGTGATCAGTAAGTGGGAGACAGCGTTGCGTGAAAAGGGTTCCGGCAAGTTCGAGAACTCGCGCGTCATTCAGCTGAGCTACAAGAACCGCTTGTACTGGAAGCACACCATCAAGTTCGAGACGGACAAGGAGCGACTGCTGCTCTGCTACCAGACAAATGCCCAGATTGTCCAAGGACGCTTTCCACTTTCGCGCGAACTGGCGCTGGAGTTGGCATCACTGATGTCACAGATCGATATGGGTGACTACACGCACGAGAAGTCGCGCGATGTGGGCCTCAAGGCACTCGACAAGTTCTATCCGTATCGCTATCGAGATGCACTTGGCGCCGACCAGCTTAAGGATGTGCAGGAGCTGCTTATATCGAAGTGGACGCTGCTTAAGGGGCGCTCCACGCTGGATTGTGTACGCATCTATTTGACCTGCTGCCGCAAGTGGACCTATTTCGGTGCCTGTCTCTTTCAGGCCAAGCCGCGCCAAAGTGAGCCGCATGCAACTCTTAATTCGCCTGTCGCCTGGCTGGCTGTCGCCGAGGATGCGCTCAATGTGCTCGAGCTGTCAACGATGGCGCCGGTGGCGCGCTATCCCTACAGCAGCGTGATGACCTTCGGTGGCTGTCAAGACGACTTTATGCTGGTGGTGTCGCACGACGTCGGCACTTTGGCCGGCGGCTGCGAACAGAAGCTCCTGTTCGCCATGAGCAAACCAAAAATATTGGAGATCACGCTCCTCATTGCCGACTATATGAATGCGCTGGGACACACGGTGCCTGGAACACCGCAGATGAACTCCCTAACCCGCAACGGCTCGCATCGTTCTCTGCGCACCTCGCAGCGACCAGGCGGCGGTGTTGCTGCTGCTGGGGTTGGCATTGCTGGCGTCGCGGGCCTCACAAGCCTCACCGTTGTTGGCGCGGCTAGCAGCATCACGGGCTTCTCCACGAACGCAACAACAACGGCTCACAATACGCTCAACTCACATGCGACCCACACGCTCAACTCAACGCACTCGCATACGCTGAGCAGTTCGCACCATGGCGGTGGTGGTGGTGGTGGCATTGGTAGTGGTGATGGCAGCAATCAGGGTACGCTCAACTCGCAGACAGCGGCACATCATCATCATCATTCGCATCCGCATCAACCGGACATTTTGAAGAGCACTCCCGATCATCAGCGCATCAAGTGAGCTTCGAGGGTGGGTCGTCTTCAGGAATAGTTGCATATATAGATATACATCAATACAATACATATGCATTTATTCTATATGCACGCATACGTACATAAACACACTCATATATGTATGTATGGGAGAGATCCATTCGAAGAGGAGCACTTCTCGAGCAATCTAAGCAAAAGCCTTCAAGTACGCCAGTTCGACTGTACTTTAGGCGCAACTCAACACTATGACAAAACAAAAGAACGTTCTTTCCTAAGCTAAGCTAATTACGGTACTCGTACTCTAAACACAAAACAACCATATATTATAAATATTTTTTTTTGTTTTTTACTAGATCTAAGCCGTATCCCGTGTTAGGTATATACATATGGTACTTTACATATATCACTATCACTATATGTGTGTATTTCCGCAGATTCCGGGTTTCTCTTCTTTTGCACATCAATTTGTACAAATTGTTCGCAGCGTTTCAAGAACTTTCTTCGTATTCTTCTACTCTCACCGATGTATACTCGTATAATATGCATATATTCGACATTCTTACTAATTAAAGCTTCTTCATGAATCTCACATTGTCCCTCCATGCTCAAAAACTGCCTTTCGAATGTAGAACAACGACAAACGACGACTAAGAAGATAACGAATCAAGCAAAAAAAAAAAAGGAAACAAAATAGTAACTGTAAACAAATAAATAAACCAAACAAGAAGAACAAAAATAGGCTAAAGCAATATCTAAGCAAACATTAGTGTTACACATCAGCTGCAGGGTGGAAGAATTTACAATTGTATAACCATATTTTGTAAAGCATTTTTCATGCCCATATATAAAGTACTTTTTTTTCGTAGAGGAGTTGAGGAGTTAGAAAAGATGTATAGCATACTTAGATTTAGATACCAGACAAATGCATATACATATACAGATACAGATACATACATTTATGATTTCTGCTCTTGTCCTACTTACTAGTTTTGCATTGAGAGCACAATATGTATTAATGTTGTCTAGATAAGGCACGAACGAAGGTATTTATATCAAATACATATAATCAAACGGTTTTTTATTTTTGTAGCCGCAATTTATACAGTTGTGTCAGGTTTTTGCCCCCTCAGAAAGCACTTCTCATTTCACAACTAAAATCAATATTTTTATTCAAATTCTTTTTGAAGTAAATGAACAAATTATATGTGCTAAAGTAATAAAATAGCCAACCGAACACAGCCAGAGTTTCTAGTAAAAAATAAAAATACATCTATGCCAATTTATAGCAATTGTAATTGATATGCATGATATCCAGTGAAACAATATGCAAAACTAAACAGATTAAGCATGTAATCAATGTATATTGAAAAATAATTATTCCAAGACACGTACTTAGAAATAGCCAAAAAAAATATATTAAAAAAATCGATAGCACTGGTAAGTCCGTTAACGGTCACAAGAACAAATATATAAACATATAGAGCTGATTTTGTCGTCGATTTCTACAAATTTGGTAAATAGAAATTGCTCCCTGTCGATTGGCCGTTTTTACTGAGGATATCTCAAAGCGCTTTCGAATTTACTTTTGAATTTAGTTCAAGCAACTTAATACACATATATAGATATATATAGTATATGTTTACACATGTAGACGCGTACGCACATATATATTTAACAAAACCAAATTATACAAGAATCACGTTCATAAATGTGTAAATGGAAACAGCGCATTTTTTCCCAATTGTAAAAATTTGATATTAAAAATTTATATATGCAAAATCGTAACAAGAAAAGCGGCATTAAACTATATATATATATACATACTTGTCAGCGCAGATATGGCAAGAAATAGGAGGATATGTCATCACTCAAATGAAAGAAAATATGTAATGGAAAAACTAATAATTAAAAATACCAAAAAATAATTATTGCATTTTCACTGGGTTTTGGGATTGGAATGGAGTACCAAGAAACTCAGCGAGCTGGAAACTTATTGTCAATAAGCAATAGAGCCTCAAGGCGAATAAGCCCATTTAAATAGTTGTAATATCCTAATAAAATGATATAAATTGCCTAAAATTGTATTTTATTGATGTTACATATCATCCATCCGTCTTTACACACTATCAAGATCAGCATATAATATACATATACTATTTTTACACACGTTTTCCACAATTTACATTTTCACCTCGCCTGGGACGCTCCATAAAATATACAAACTAGTGTTTCCATTTCTGCTTGCAATATTATATTCAATTCGTGATGTATAACAAACCAATTAAAAGAAAGTAATAAACGGAAGTTAATGGAACTGTGTGTATTATCGCTGGTTTATGGAGTTGTTTCGCTTATCTTTGTCTAACCTTTTCTGGGTGTGCGTGTGTGTGTGTAGAAATAATAATTAAGCCCAAAGCATAATGTAAATTAAAGCAAGCGCTGCCCATGCCAAATTTGCGTGCCCCCATTTAGTGGACATTATTATCTAGCTGTCGTAGTTTGTTGCCGGTGTTGTTGTTGCTGTTGTTATACAATTACAATATTATATATTTAAATGTCTTTTGGCCTTTGTAACAAGCGGCACACTTGCTGCCGCTCTGCTGCTGTTGCTGACGACAACAACGACGACAACAGCAATCATCATCATCGGCGCGTCGCAAACAACGCCAATTACAGTTTAACAACTAACAACTAATGCGACTAACGTACATACATGTATTACAAAACCCAAAAGTATAGTATAAACACTAGAAATATAGTGCCAACGGCGGCCGCCTTCACGTACATCGATTTGCGATTTAGCAATTTGGCATCCTTTTTATACTTCTGCGACATCATCGATAGGTTTTGCGTTTTTGTATCCAGCTCTGTAATAAATATGTATTATAATTTGGTTAGCCTTTGGGTATGTGGTGTTCAAAGTTTAACGCACCTGCCAACACGGTGCCACGTTGCAGCACATCGTCAATATTCTGGACCATGATACGTTGCACATCCTGCAGTTGCGTATTGATGTTGCTAATGTTGCGCCTGCGGTCTGTTAATTGCTTTTTCGCCTTCTGTATATACACATCGAACTCGATGAAGGCATAAGGGCGTGTCACCGAATTGACACGTCTCCCATAGTTTGTGTGAAACTCCTGCGCCAGATCCTCCAGATAGTTGAATGCCAGGCGTTTTGAATACATTTTATCAACCATTACCAAGTAGCAAACATCGTTCTCGATAAGATAACTGTGAAAGAAAAACAGAAAGTCATATATAAGTCAATAAATACAAATCGACTTCATCAACAGCAAAAGTATGAATTTCTTTTAATCGAATTCATGAATCAGCTTTATTATGAACTTACTGAAATAGATATGGTCCGGTTTCGATGCTGCTGCGCGTCGGCGAGTGTGTTCCCAGCTTGCGAAATAGCATTTTCGCTTGATTTTGATAGTCCAAGATGCTGCGACCGCTCTATACGCCATGCGAAAAGTGAAAGTGTTTTTCTTTTTTCATAAGCTTAGATATGTGCACACATATGTCTTTCTGACTGTCTCGCTACCTGTGCGTGTGTATGTATGTTTGTGTGTGTGTGTGTGAGTGTTAACGCACCTGCTCATCATCCTGCATGGTGCCAACCAGTGGCAGGCCATCTATAACTCGGGCAATCATCGTCAGCATTGCCATGTCTGTGTTGTTGCTTTAACTTGGGGGGGAGGGGTGCAACCTCAATGCGTGTTTCTATATATCTACGTTTATGTGTTTGCAGTTGCTTCAGTTGCTGCTACTCGATGGTGGCCACGGCTACAGTTTAGTGCGGCAGGCTTTCCACTTCGTTTGTTGTTGCCGTGGCGGCTACTTCTCAGTGCTCACCGTTATCCCCTTTGTTGTTGTTGTGGTTAATTTAAAGTCTGAAATAAGTTTGTAATTATTAACTGTTCAATTGTTTACCGCAGCACTTTGTCTCACTTTTCGTTGTAAATCTGAATATTTATTATGCTAATATGTTGTCAGAATCACAGTATCACATATTGCCAATCAAATATGTGAAATTATGCTTTGAGAGCTAAACTGAATCGTGTTTTGTTTCGCTTGAAACACGTCAGCGGCTAGCGCTGGCCCTGTCATATAGCGATATGTCAACTATCGCTAAAGTAATTATCGATGTGTGCGATAACATCGATAGTTCCAGGCGCAAGGCAATAAAATAATTCAATGAATTTAAATTGTGATGAAGTAAATATACGTATATAATAAAATAAATTTACAAATATGTGTAATAAACAAAATAAACAATGAATCCATAGTAAGAAATATGATAAGAATAGCCATAGGAAAGGCTCATTTAATTTTGATAAAATTTTTTATATTAAATATAATATGCAAGAATTATGAAATATGTTGTATTACAATAAGTAAATATACTTTTTTGTTTTAGCGGCGCAAAGCGCCTTATATTTTATTTATTTGGTTTGGTTCAACGGTTCTGATTTTCTGGTGTGTACTGTGTGTATTGGGTGACTGCTCTCGGTTTATATACGCGAGAAGAGAAGCCTAGCATGCGCAAGACACTCAATGTTTACGTTCAGCGATTGAGAATAGTGTCAAAGCGCAAGATCAGAAAAATGCCATTCGACAAAAGAAGGCAGCTGTTTAAATATTTACATTTAGTACAAATAGGTATTAGTATTAGTATTAAATAGGATACATTTAGTATCCTAATGTTTTGTTCACTAAAGTGTCTTTCGTTGAAAGACAGTGATTTGCTTGCAAGAACCTCTGAGTGCGGATGCATGCTACAATAAGGTTGACATATGACCACGTATATATGTACATAAGGAAATAATGGTTGTTTAATGGAATCAGTACAGTCATTAAGGTGAATTTCAGAACGAACTAAGATAATTTAATAAGAGGGTCAGCTGGAGGCGAAAATAACGCAAAATTCTTGATGGTGTCCTTAACAACTCGCAAACGATGAGAATACATTGAATTTCCACTGACCAAGTGATAGTCCCGAAACTTGATACTCCTTAGCATAGACAATGTAATGCCGTAATATAAATTTCATTAATTTAAGTTAATGTAGAGCACAGATCAATTTCGCTTTGTTCCACTAACATTTTTGGGTGCACAAAGTGAACTGTTGGAACTGCCAACACTAGAACTGTGTAGAGTGTATGCTCTCTCGCTCCAGCACACAATGTATTGTTTTGTCATGTCAAGGGACTATCTCGCTTTCGCACACAAAGAATACTTGAATTTGGGGCGGTTAACTTTATTAAATAAGTATATAATTGCGTTACTTTATGATGCATGCAAGTAATAGTCTGTTGTGATCTGTTTTTAATTGAAAATCAGGCGGAATGCAGGCCGTGGCTCGGCCACCTCTCAAATATGCTTCGATTTCTTGTGCTTAGTGGTGCTGCCTCTGCTGTTTATGTAGCTGTTGCAGCTCGTCAACTAGGCTGCCTGCACCGATTGCTTCTGCGAGGAGCTGATTTTATCGCCCAGACTAAGTGCCATGCCCTGTGGATAACACAAATTACGGTTTGCGTGGTGAGTGGTCATTGCAAAAGGAATGAAATCTGAATAAAACCCACCTGACTCTTGGCGCGTATACGTATGTGACCGGTCACCTTCGAGTCGGGATCGTCGACGGGCTTCTCAATGCTTAGGTTGGCCAAGGCGTTCTCGCCAAAAATCGATCTGCAACCGATAAGTGGTTAAGGTTTGCTAATCACATCTGTAAATTGCTGTTAGGATTGGGTACATACTTGGCATACATATTGGCGGCCATAAAACCGCATTGGCCAGAAAGCGCCTTTTCCGGCGTCAGGCACTTCATGTTGGTGCTCTTTAGCAGGTGCTTGAGATACTCGTGCAGATCGGTGAAATTGGTGTTCACCGTCACTTTGTTCTCCCATTCAAAGTCTTGCCACATCTGACGGAACTCAGTGTCTGTGCAACTGGCCGGTATGATATAATCCATGATGTCAATGTGTATGGTGTTGAGTACCACGACGTTTGTGTTTAGCGCAGTATCGTATACTGCAATATAATGCAAGACGATTATTTGATTTAGCGATCAGTGAAACAAGTCGTTATCCCTGCACTCCACTCCACTCACCTATATTGCCAAAGATGATGCCGTTCTCTGTGGAGGATACCTTCACATTGGCTTTAATATTGCAGAAATCGTGCGGCGCCAGCACCACCGGATGTGGACGCTCCACTAGCTTCAGATCGCCCAATGTTGCCAGCTCCAAAGTGCAGTTCTGCAGAGTGTCATCTAAGCGAATTGTACACAAAAAAAAAATTACCTTTTATTTTAGAGATAGATTTATTAAGAGATAACTCACTTGTCTGATTGACAATCAGCACGTCCAGTACAATGTCGTACTGGTTGACATTTACGTAGGCCTCGGCGTAGACCGGATCGGAGAAGCCCGTTAGCTGGGTAACCTTGTTAAGTTTGTTGTTGGGCGACGACATGTCGCTGAGCTGGGCGGTCTTGCTTCCAGCCAATGCTTGATTCAAACTCGATTCGAATACATTCTCGCCCAGCTGATTGTCTCGTCCGTTGGAGAGCTGTGCAAACAGCACTGGCGAATCAGGCTGCACCTTGGCCGTGGCACGTTGTTTCTCCTTCTGCATGCGTTGATCCTCCTCCTGCTGTGCATCCAGCATATTGCCCAGTGCAGTGCGGCAATCGTGTCTGAAAACAGCAACGGCCTCTGGTGTACGATCGCTGAGCGTGCGAAGGCAAACCATGATACGATCGGAGTCATCGTATGTGATCGGCTTGCTGGGATAGCCAGACTTGCCTAGATGCAGTATGGAGCTCATAATGAGCATCACCTGTGTGGTTAGACGATTCTGTGTGCGTGCATCTGACTGCAACTCCACGTAGCGCAGCGCCAACTTCGTCAACGTAGCGGAAAGAGCGGCACCAATAAAGAAATCCCCATCCATCAAATACTGACGTAGCGGTGGACGCTTCTCCTTCTTGGCCACGCTGCGAACGAACGAGAGAAAATGTACAATGGCTTATCACCACAATTCAGTGTATTGTTGGCCTGGCTAAAAAAAAATTATAACAGAATGGGCCTAGTAAGCTTGCTTGGTAGCTTTTTGGTAGCTTTAACACTTAAATTACGGGATTGGGTGCGGGAGTGGGCGTGGACAAAAAAAATGTTGGAGGACGATCTTAGTAATCTACCTTCCAAGTTTGCTAACTATAATTCTTAAATTGCGGGAGACATCGATTTTTATCGTTTTTGTGGGCGAGAGTGGGCGTGGTCCAATTTTCCATTCCGAATTTCTGAAGAGTGTATATGGTTTTATCGATTTACACTAACAGGTGTATCGGTGGGTGTGGCCATCCAATTTATCATCGATCTCTAGGGGAATTATTAGACTAATGGTGTTCGTGGCTTATGCCGATCTTTGACGGACATCCTCAACAACATACAAACCAAACTTGGTAAGATTGTGGGAGATATGTGCCTTTACCGATCGTATCGATTGGTTGGTAAACAGTAACCCTAATTTGTATATCTAATAAGTAGGTGGTATTTGTCTTCTTCTTCTTATTCTTTTTATGAACTTACGGTGCCAGGCTGTAGGCGCTCTGTGTGGCATAGGTGCCATCTGAGGTGACCTTGTTGGAGCTGCTGCTGCTGGTGGTGGTGGTTGTGGTGGTGGTGGTGCTATTTATTGCCTCGCTGCTAGTAGACGTTGTGCCTTGATGCTGTTGCTGTTGCTCATCGGTTAAATCGCCGGCGAGACGGCGCTGCTCGGCATCGACCATGGGTATCTCGCCGAGGGTCTGCTGTATGGCTGCAATCACCTCGAGAATTTGAGCATCGCCCTCCACGTACTCGCCCAGTATCCAGACGGCGGCACGATGAATTTTCGAGGACTTGATTTGTGGAAAGGCTTCAATCAGATGCTTAATGATTAGTTCGCGCAGTGCTGGGAACTTTTGAATGGCCTCGCGTATAAAGATTAGTACATCGACGGCGGCCAGTTCGTTCGTATCGGATAGGAACTCCACCAGCACGGGAATTACATTGCTGGCCACATCCGGGAATTTGATGGAACACGTGTGCAGGGTGCGCACCAACAATTGGCGATACTTGCCCGTATCCTCGTGCTCTACGTTGTGCGTCTTGGCCACCTCCTTTTGCAACACCTGCACCATTTCGTTGATGTTGCGCGAGTAGACCAAGTCCATGGCCAGAGCAAGTGTCTTGCGACGCACCTCAATGTCTGGGGCGGCAAGTACGCGCAGCACATCCATGACCAGATCTTGCATAACCTTCTCCATGTTCTCGTTCTCCTTCATCGCAATCAAACGGTCCAGCACAATGAGCTTCACATTGTTATCGCTTTCCTTGACGATCAACTCAATGTAGCAGCCGGCGGCCGCCTTGATAGCCGTAGGCGCCAGCGAGAGCGTGATAAGCGTACCAGCGGATTCGTAGCGCACTGCATTTGAGGACGAGTTGAGTAGATTGTAAATGCAGCGTATGAAGCGCGAACGCTCGGCGGGATTGGCGTGGCACACCTTATAGATCAGCTCGACGATGACGAGCTGCAGAATATCGCCAAAGCTCTGCACCTGATCGATGCACGAGGCCAGATAGTTGAGCGCACGCTCCTGGTCGGCATGGAGCAGCATGAGAAAGGCGTTCCGCTTGCACGACATGTCCTGCTGCGTGTCCAAAAAGCTCGCAATCAGCTCGGGTCCATCTGGCACCAGCCAGTCAAAGTTCTTGTATATGGTAAAGATGGCGAGGACAGCATTGCGGCGCACATACGAGTGACGATGATCCAGGCAGGCACGTATGGCTGGCATGAGGGGCTCCAACAGCTCCGGCTCCTTAAGCTTGCACAGAAAACGCAACGTGGAGCCGCGCAGAAACTCATTCGGATGTTGCAGATCCTATAAAATCGAATGAAATCGAATGGTGCCAGTCAGTCGTCAGTCATTTGGATTGGCATTGGAACGGGGATTGGAATTGCAGACTTACCTTGCGATAGGCATCGCACACCAGTATCATCTCTTGGAGGAGCTTGCCATCGGCGGAGGTCTTCGGCACAATTTCCCAGAAGATGAGCAGCAGCTTCTTGATTGTGTGATTCTGCACAGGCAGCACAAAGCGTATTATGGTCATGATCAGGCCGGGATAGCGTTCACCATTCAGCAGCAGCTTGATAACCTTCTTCAGCGTCTCGATTTTCACATTAGTGTCGCCCTTCTCGAGATCTTGCTTCAGTTGCATTTCGTTCGGCACCTCGAGGTCCGGCGAGTTAATGATTGTGTAGCACGGCACTTGGGTCATCTTTGCTGTTAACTAACCAGCAACGCTGTCCACGATTTGTAAATGAATAATAATTCAATTGGAAATGTAATTGTGTAATTTGTTGCTAATTTATTTCACTGTTTGCCTCCCAATCTGCAATTCACTTGACGTGTCATTTGTTTCGAGGCACGAAGCTCGGTGTGACCAGCTCACTGCTGTGTGTGTGACCAAATGAATTCGATAATTGACCCAACATCCGCTAGATGGTGCTCTCGGCTTTCAGCGTTGCCACTTGAAGAAATCTAGTTTGGCGCTTCAAATTGGCGTGCATTTTTGTAATTAAAATTTAAAAATGTTTGCCACTGTTTGGGATCGAAAATTCTAGATCAAATTTGAGGCTTTCAATTACGCTTATCACCTGACTGCAGTTGCCTGTTTATAATTTTAATTCAGCCTATGCATAACCACTATAATCAAGGGATCTTTTAATTGATTGCGCAGCTTGCCCCTGACCGATGAGTTCATGTTAGATGCTTATTAAAAAATACCCGAGCATCACTGGGGAAGTCCCGTCGCGCTAGAGCGACGTTTTCTGTTCTTCAATTGGCCTTATTGACGTACAACATATATGTACATACACATGAATAGTAATATGCATCTATCTGTGTATGTGTGCACCCAGTTAAATGCACAATTTGAGGACTACACCAATAGTTACCATACTAAGTGCATAATTAGTGTATAATATATGTACATATATGAAACAGCAACATTTAATTGGTTCAACCCGGTGCCCTACCCGACAACAATTGCAAGAACAGCAATAAAATAAAAATGAAAAAAAAAACACAATTAAGTTCACTCGTTGCGATTTTCTAAGTAGGTGTATAAGAATAACTTTTGTGATCTTGTTTACGAGTATTTTCAGCAAAAGTCACGAAGCTTCGTTTACAAGCAGTCCGCCCTCCACAGATGCGTTTTGCAACACTCCCTCCCCCTTCCCCCAACAAACACACACAACTCAGCCTTACTTCGACTATAATCGCCTGCTCACTTGCATTCTAAGTGGATCGCAAAAAATTTATATTCGGAAAGGGGTTTCGATGGGGTTGCGCATTGTACAAAAACCGGCTCTGACATGCAAATAAATCAATTGTTCGAGTAAAAAATAAGCAAAAAGAAAAAAACCACATAGTAAATAATGATGACAGTTGAGTTGACTGTCGCTTCTAGCCTGCTCCTCCTGCAGGTCTACTAGAAGGCGGTAGGCAGTATGCGTGGGGTTATATATATATATATATAAATAGTACTTATGTCCCTACGATATGATGAGCTGTCGCTGGGTTGGGCATTAGTGCTTAAGTTGCATTAATCAAATCACTAGCGACGAATTGTTGCAAAGGTTCTGCTGTCTAAGCGATAGTGGTCGGCGATAACCTGTTTCAAATATAATCTATAAATGTATGTATATATTCAGAGAATAGGTCAAAGCGGACAACAAAAGAGAAGTCGGCTTCTATTATAAAAAATACAGCTAAAGGTAAACTCGAATTCGGAAATTACTTTTTCTCTTTCATAGTTTCTTAGAACAGGAACCAATAAATATATACTAAACAGAAATTATATGTATTCGTATAAAAATATTATAATAATAATAATATACTATTATTCAGAAATAAATAGTTTTAAGCTATTTATTTACTTTGTATTCACGTTCCTAATACAATTATTTTTCTTTTTTGGAATACCCATTGGAACTTTTCATTATTATCTGTCAAAATATTTGGAACTTTTCTCTATTATCTGTCAAGACAATCAGAAATTGTGTAAGGCCATTCATAACCTATGAGTCCGCCGTCTGTTGTGTAGCGCAGGCCCCAGCTTGCTTGGGAAGAACCCAATCGGCAAAAGTACTCGAGACGTTTGTTATATAAGCTCATGTATGTGTGTATGTGCATTTATGGGTATGCATATCGCTCGTTTGTTTTTATACCCTGAAACTGAACTGAAAGAAGGTATAATGATGTTGTGAAGCATCTCCGAGCCTACAAAGTATATTTTACATCAGCATTAACAGCTGAGTAGTACTAGCCATATAACTTCACAAGTTTCTCTTACATCGATCGCTTTCCTGTATCAACAAAGGCTACAATTTTCAATTTTCTTTTAGGTGATTTCAGTTTCGCGTTTGCGAACAACTGCACAATCCATCAAGAATAAGAGCAATAATATACGAGGGATATAAATAAGAGTTGCAACTGCATAACAACTTGCTCGAAATTTGGCAATAAGGGTATCTCGTAAGTCGAGCTCTCTCGACTAAAGCATTCGTACATATGTATATGTCTTTGCAACTGTCGCTTAATAGAATGATCACCGGTAATCAAAGCATTGGAAAAATTAGCAAGTGAGAGAGAGAGATTGAGGCAGGCAATTTAAACAACAAAAAAATAAAAATAAAAATACATAAAAAAAGAACACATCACAACAACAAAAACAGAAGAAATTGACAAATAAATACAAATAGAGCAAAAGCAAAAAACCCTTGGAGGAGCTAGGCTATAAAAGCACCGGCCGGCAAGCTGAACTCCACAGTTGAGCTAGAGCGACGATGGGATCAGCGACAACGACTTGGATTTTGTCAGCGGCAACGCTGCTGCTGATGCTGCACTGCAGAGATTCAGCTGCCGTGGAGCCCATTTGTAAGCGCAAATTCTGTTGCAGAACATTCGAGGTCTAGTTCGAGTTCGACATAAATTTAAAATCACCAATTCTCTGGCAGATCGGCTGTGTGTGCCGCAAATCTATTTCAGCGATTGCCAGAAACTTCTTGCCGATCCATCGGAGGCAGGCATACTCATGGAGTGCGTGTCGGGACGGGATCGTGTCGACTGCCTGGAGATGATCGAACAGCGGAAGGCAGATGTGCTGGCCAGCGAGCCAGAGGACATGTATATGGCGTATCATCGCAAGAACGAGGATTATCGTGTCATCTCCGAGATACGCACTCAAGACGATAAGAATGGTGAGTGCTCTAGTGATACATATAAATCGGCTTCAATCACATTAAAATGACCCAAAATAATCAGGCGGTAATACTGTAGTGAAATAAACCATATGTATTTAAAAGTCATTCGAATTCACAAGCTCGAAATTATAAAAAAAAAAAACCGAAATATTTTCGAAATTTTCCTTTCGAAGTGTTTGCTACAAGTATTTCTAATCTTTGTTTGTGTTACATTAATTGATATCTTTACTTTTACCCGAACCAAAACGGAAAATGTATTTATTTAGAAAATAATCATTGGCTAGTTTGCATAAATATGTACTGCAAAACAATCATAATATATTATAGAGAAGACTGCTATTTACTTTTAAGGTCGGCGTCCGTTTTCCAATTTCAAAAATATGGCAGCACAGTTTTTGTCTGATTTCCAAAATAAAAACAGCCTCTAAAATTGTATGTGGATATACGTTTCGACCCAGATTAAATTTTGGTATCACAGAAAAGCGATTTTATGGAAATTAGCGTATATTAGCAGCATTAAAGCTAAATGCGTGTCAAACATGCATAAGAGCCACCTATCTGCAGACTTTAATTTAATTGTGCGAAGAAAAAAGGCAAGTTAGCTGCGCCATCTGTGGGAACCTATAGGAACTATAGGTCAAATGTTTGATATTGAGAGTGGAATTTAGTTTAAAAATGTAATGATGCTTTGAATAACTTTAAAATCTTAGAAATTTCCCTTTACTATCCAATATATAACAGAATTTTGAAGCAAGCATACATATATATGTATTCATATTCGGATTAAAATTAGCTAAGTTTGCTTATGGTGGTATTAAATTAAATTAAATTCGCAAAAATGGTTACTTCTGTGCTTCTTGTATTCGAACATGAAGTGAAAGCCCTGTTTAACATGCGAACGTTTTTTTCATAATTTGCAGCCGACTTCCGCTATGAGGGCATTATTTTGGTGAAGAAATCATCGGCGATTCACTCGTTGAAAGATCTGCGCGGTGCCAAGTCGTGCCACACGGGCTTTGGCCGGAATGTCGGCTACCGGATTCCGATCACAAAGCTGAAAAACACGCACATTTTGAAAGTTTCTGCAGATCCACAGATCTCAGCTACAGAGCGTGAGCTGAAGTCGCTGTCCGAGTTCTTCACGCAATCGTGTTTGGTGGGCAACTACTCGGCGCATCCGGATACGGATCACCTGCTGAAAAAGAAATATGCGAATTTGTGCGCACTGTGCGAGAAGCCGGCGCAGTGCAACTATCCGGACATATACAGTGGCTATGATGGAGCCATACGATGCCTGGACAAGGGAAGTGGCGATGTAGCCTTTTCTAAGGTGCAGTACATCAAGAAATATTTCGGTCTGACGGGCAGCGCAGATGCGCCCGCCGCCGAAGGTAAGGCCGAGGACTTTGAATATCTGTGCGAGGATGGCACCCGTCGCCCAATCGCCGGACCGGCCTGCTCCTGGGCCCAGCGCCCCTGGAGCGGCTACATTTCCAACGAGCTGACCGTGCATGGCCCGGAGAAGCTGCATCAGTTGCAGTCGCGCCTGGAGCGTTTCTTTGACAATGGACTGCATGCGGAGAATAAGCAGGCCGCCGCTCATCTGCTCATCCAGCCGAACGCCGCCTATCACAGCAAGCCGAATGCCATCGATCCCAAAGTATATCTGGAGCGTGCCGGCTACAAGGATGTGATTGAGCGCGATGGCAGCGCCATACGCAAGTTGCGCCTCTGCGTCCAGCGGGATACGGAGTTTTCCAAGTGTCAAGCGCTTCATCAAGCTGCCTACGCACGTGATGCGCGCCCCGAGCTAGAATGCATCCAATCCACCGACTGCATTCAGGCCCTGTCCAACAACAAGGCCGATATGCTGATCGCTACGGCGGCAAGATATGCAGAGGCTTATGCGGAGAAGCTGCTGCCATTGGTTTTCGAGCAGCTGAAGTCTGAAGAGCTGCTGGTGGCCGTTGCCCCACCCACTCTCAATCGCGACGCACTGCAAAAGGCGCCACTGTAAGACCAACACCGCTGTCAGAATCAGTTCAGGAATTTCTCTCTAATATGACTGCTTCTCTCTCTATCTCTCTTTGTCTCGGTCCAGTCACTATGATGGAAACTGTGAACGTGCTCGGTTGAGCGCCGCCTTGTTGAACAAGCGCCGCAGCCTGGAATGGTGCAATGTATCGCCGAGCACGGAGCAGGATGTGCTGATTGTGCCTGCCAAGCAGTTGGAGCAGCACAAGGACTGGCAGCTCGTCTGCCCCACTCTGGAGCGTCGTCCCGTCACCGACTACGCAGACTGCAACGTTGAGGTGCAGATGCCACGTGCAATCTTTGCCCGGGCCGACACCACGCCTGTCGAGCAGGAGACCATCAAGCATTTGTTCGCTCTGATCTCGGACAGATTTGGCGCCCACGGCAAATTCGTCGATGTTTTTGCGCTTTTTGGAGAGTACCAGAAGGGAGAGCAGAATGTACTCTTTGATGTAAGTGTTCCCAACACATTTTATTCGAATCGCTTTGAAGTCCTCGTCTAATCCTCTCTCACTCTCTCTGCCTACTGCAGGACAATGCCAGTGAGCTGGTCACTGAGGTGGTGAACCATTTACAGAACGAGCACATCTACAACGACCTTCAGTGCGATGGCAACAAGATTGTTAAGATTTAAAAAATATAACCAAGGCTTCACACATTTGTGTGTCAGCTGCCCATTTTTAACTAGATTTGCATATTATTTTATTTCTTTTTCTTTCTTTTGAATAAATATGAGAACAAAAATATGATTTAGCTTCGTTATTTGGCGCCTCCAATTGAGCAAGCTGAGCATTTGTGGTAATAAGCTGAAGCTGTTAAACTCGATGCAACATATTTATTTGTTTTTTTATAACAGATTTTTGTGATTATATATTGTATGCCTTTTACAATTAAAGATTGTTGAAAGTGTTTCATTATTAAATATTTAATGAAGATACGGCTCATTGCCTCAATAACTTAAACTGCCGCCAAGTGCTGCCAGACAAAAAAATTTACCAGCTGTGGTACGTCAACACATCTGATTTAGTAACACCGTGCTTTTGCAGTGTCTGCTTGAATTTGTGCGCGCATTAACGCACTAATGAGCGCAATATTGATTGCTATGTAAAGTAACAGCGCTGTTTAAGACAACGGCGGCGAAAACAATTGCTGGCTTCATTATAGGCGGAAAAGTCGACGACGCTTTCAAAATGGCAATTGAAACATGTCTCATGTGCTGCTTGCATCATGAAGATGCAATCAGCTTTAAGCCGGAGATGCTGGTAAAACAACTGATCCGCTGGTTTGGCTTCACACCACCAACAGCCACCGATCGCTTCCTGACCCTGTTGCTCAAGCTGATGCGTTTCGACTACAGCGATATGATTGTCCGCAAGGTTCCTTGCCGCCGATTCCAAACTCTGTCGACATAACGTTACATTAAACTGCTGGATAAAATAAAGAGCCTGCTGGATATTGTGTACAATACTTCAGGTAACACAAAAATATAAAAAATATATGTATGAATAAGTTGGTCTGATAAGAAAGTGTTCAACTTCATTGGTATTTTTGCAGGAGAATCACAGAGCAGCATAAGCGAAATGGCATTTTCAGTCGGTGGCTTCTATCTGCAGGCTGAAGACTATGAAACAGCTTAAACGACTTAGCCACAATTGCCACTTGATTAATATACAATAATAGTGCCCCGTTTGCGCTTTGTGTCTGCTGCTAGCTGGCTGCTTTGACCAGCTAAAGCGGCCTGGGATGAAGCAACGTGGTCACAATTGGCAACCGATCGAACTGATTGTTGAGGTGCTCAAATCGTTGGAGTCCCAAGAGGATAAGTTGGAGCAAAAGCAAACGACTGCTCAAAGCTGCATATGAATTGGCGGTGGAAGACTGCCACCGTTGGAGCTGTTAGCGAAACAGCGTGAGTTAACTACGTCATCGTGCAACTAGGCAGTGAGTGCCTGCTGCAACAGCTCTGTCTGGCTGCCCGTACCTCCACCAACTGCGAAGGCGCCTATGCGCTCTGCTTGGGGGCGATACGTGATCTCATGTGTGCTGCTGCTGATGATGCGGATACACTGCTGCCGGCCGTGGGCATTCTGCTCAGTCTGCTCTGTTGCTGCGAGCGTTTCCGGGACGAATTCGATGACAATGCCGAGCTGCTGGTCTGTTTTATGCGATGCATTTGTCTGCTGCCCCACTCGCCACAGCTGTGCGCCGAGGCCAGAACCTGCATATTTCTGTTGCCTTTTGACGAGCACATCACTGTTGAGGAGAGCAGCCTCCAGCTGGACGTGGATCTATCCGCTGTGTCTCGCCCACATTCGCCATGTACGGACTGGCCATGCAGGCGCATTTGCGTGCCACACACATTGCGGCAATGCGGGGCTTGATGCCCAATATTGGCGTCTCCTTCTGGCGCTCTGTATCTGTGGCAGAGCAACAACATCTCCTGGCACACCAAACTCTTCATGGAGCTGAACAAGTTGGCTCGCACCAATTTCGAAATGCGAGCCAACAACATGTCCGTTGTCTTCTAAGGGTCCTGCGGCAGCTGAGCAATCAGCCATTTAATCTTGATAACAGCAAACTGCAGGTGAACAGATTTAATATATTTTATTTCAAATAGTATTTCTGATTTGGCCGTTGTAATTTTCTATTTGTCTCGCTTTCTCTCTCTCTCTCTCTTTCTTTCTCTTTCTTTCTCATTCTCTATCTGCTTGTAGTCTTATTATCAGCAGCACTCAGAGTGGAGCCCAGTGGCAAAGGGACAGTCTGCTGATCATCTGTCAGCTGCGGTCGAACAAGAAATATGGAAGTCTGGGTCTGGATTCAAGGTGCTGCGCTACCTGATGGGCCTTTGCGGTCATGCTGATGGAGAGGAGCGCACTGTAGCCTGGGTGGCGGTGGCCAATTGGTGCAAGAGCCACGGTGACAAATTGCCTAGCGACCTGCTGGACTTTGATGATTTTCTACCCAGTGGCCTGGACGAATGTTGCCTCGTCACGTTGCTGAATGCTAATGAGCTGATGCTAGTGCGTGAGCTGGCCGGACGTCTCTTCGAGCTGCTGATCCCTCACACTGGCACCGACACTCGTACGAGATTATTGGCTGCTATGCGAGTATCTGCGTCCGCCTAATCGTACTAATCTAACCTGAACCCAATATTGTGTGCTACTCTCCCCCAGTACGCCTTCGTCAACGCCCTGAGCGACGTGGTGGCAATATCTGTCGGCTCTACACACTGTGCTATCAGCGCAACGCACATCTGTCGCGACACGTTGCTGATCAATGACTTCAACTCGCTGATGGACATTGTGCTCGATCAACAGCTGCCTGTGCTGGAAAATCATCTCATTGAAATCCTTAAGCTGCTAATGGGCTTCTTCAAGGATGAGGCCTATAAGAATCTCTGTTTGAAGTTTCACTCGCAACCCAATATGCGTTATGATCTGTTCGTGTATGGCGTAAGTTCGGACTTTGTCCACGGAACTGTAGAGCAATATACACTGGCAACGCTATCGTTGCTGCTGGCTAAGGTGCTGAATTCCAGAGGGGAACTCAATGTTATATTTGAAGAATATGCGAACAAGGACAGCGACAGGGAGAACACCTTAAACAGCTAAAGGGAGAACTCCTTGAACAAAGAACTTCAAATGCTACGCTTGAACACTGTGGCCGATACAAGCAATGGAAGTTATGCAAAAGACCCGGACCTTTTCAACTCTATCATCGAATGGACCGGCAGTTTGAGCTGCACTATCCGAACGGCAAATATAGCTTCCTGCATCCACCAACAAAGAGTTATGTGCAGGTTTGTGAAGTGCTCGGCAATCAGCTGAAACTGTAGTCCCAAGTGACGGACATGGCAGCATCAATAGGCGCATGATAGGCAGACGTGCCTGCACCGCCAGATGCAGTACTGGCAACAGCAGCAGCAACAACAACAGCAGATTATCCAGTCGCCACAAGACCACTGGTAACAGCAGCAGAAGTAGCAACATCTTCGCTATCAACACTGAGCTGGCGCCCCACAAAAGTGGCGCGACTGGGTAAAACATTTACCCGATCCGGTGCTGGACTTGATCGTGCCAGTTTCCAAAGCACCAAGCGTTGTTGCGTCAAAATCAAAGAGTGCAAACAACTGAAGCAGATGTTGAGTGCAACAGTCCCAATTAGGAACACCAATCCCGATGGGCATTCCAAATACGATGGCGCCAAGCGTTGTGTCGTTTGTGTAAAGAGCGTTAAGAGCACGATGTTTCACTATGTGCAGCATCATGGCGAGTTCTATTTCGCCCGTCTGCCACCTGGAATGCTGCAGAAGCTGCGTATCGGAATTGACAATTTTCCCATCTATGCATTAAAGCAGTCCAGCATTAAGTATTACAGCCAGTGCCCGTTTTGCATTAAAAATATGGAGTTGACATTGTACGGCTGGGTACATCATTTTGCTGTACATACCGGTGAGTCAAAGTATCAGTGCTCGCGATGCAAGTGGCCGAGTAATGGAGTCAATGCGCTTAAGACTCATATGGCGAAATGTTGCAAGGGCGCTAAGATCCTGGAGAATCAAAAATATAGTTACAAGATACCGCTGAGCATTCATGTGTGCCATCTGAGCGAATTTGTGCAGCTATGTCGAAAGAATCTGGAGCAGCACTGGCAGCTCCAGCATGGTCCCAACAAGAACGAATCGCTGGCGTGTTTGGACGAGCAACTAATAATCTTTCAGACCAAAGATGTGAAAACACGGGGCCAGATAAAGGCTCTACTAAAGAGTCATAAGGCAAAGGAGCAGACCAAACTGGAGGCTGAGCAACCCGACAAAATTATCGGCGCGCCAAAGAAGAACCAACTGAATCTGGCAAAGACAACGAATCTAGTGGAGCTGGAAGCAGAAGTTGAGCAAAAGACACAAGTAACACAGGAAATGGAAGCAGCACAGGAGACAACAGAAGTGGAGCATGAGACGGAAGGAGGATTTGGTGTAAAGATCGATGGGTTGTGCATGCCGCCGGTGGAATTGGAGCCGCTGCTCCAGAAATGCAGGTGGACCAGGACTCCAAACAACTGCAGCGCGATGATTGGATCAATGTTCAGTCTGGCAACAGTTTCGCCCATTTTCACAAATTCTCCAACAAGCTGACGCCGTAGCGCCGTTGCGCGCGAACATCCGCTAATCCGCTGGAGCGGCAAATGCAACAGTTACCTCAACAGCAGCACCAGTCAAGCATTTCTAATGAGCTGCGTCACATGATCAGCTGTCACATGGAGACGAATACTTCGGCGACTGCATCTGTTACTGATGCTGCTGCTGCTGCTGCTGCGGATGATTCAGCTCCAGCGGAGACCACTTTACCCAAGCTGCGTGTGCGTTGCTTTACCGGGGATCGCCTGGCCACCAAGCCGGAGCAGCAGTCGCTCCAGCAGCAGCAGGAGGAAAAATCGGATGTGGCCAATACAAATGCCATGCTGCGCAATTTGCTGGACTCTGAATCACGTCCGCCCAGCCAGTCACAGCCGCAGCAGCAGCAGCAGGCGCACATTGATGCTGTCGGCATGGATAATTATCTATTGGGGTTGGCAACCACACAGTCTGCGCTGTCTCTGGTTCCAGTTCCAGTGCCGGTGGCGGTGGCCAGCGGCACGTTTATCAATCATCCCTGCGAGCTTGGCCTGGCTGCTGGTGCGCCGCAGCCGCAACCCGTTCTTGTTGGCAACCGGGACTTTGTGCTCACCCAAAGTTTAACGACCAATTCCAATGGGGTTGAGCCGGCACAGATCAACATAACCATTGAGCCCCATAATCCTAGCCGGGAGTACGCATCAGCAGCATCAGCATTGCAGCATTGCATGGCAATCAATTGTAATTTTTGCGCCCCCTCTGTCATGTGCATCAAGGAGCAAATGAAGTTCCACTGCGGGCAGCTTTACACTTATACTCTTGGAACCCACATCTCATGTTGAAATCAATTACTAATTTAGTATTGACTTTTGGCGTTCTTTAATTTTGAGTAAACATTGGATGGGTTCCATTTTCTTCAGATTGCTTTAGTTGTTTTGTTTCTTGGTTATGTTCAAGCCCGCCTTCTGCAATCCCCTGTTTAGATCAACATTTTCACTTTAAATATAATCTAAACCCATTTTTTGTACACACTATTCGTAGCTGACGATCAATGATTGTTCTAGAATTTAACACTTTTCCTTAATTGCATTTTTAGTTTTCAAAATTACGTTTAATTTACGGTCAATAATTAGGATTCATGCTGCAAAATAATAATAATAAAAAATCGACACAAAAATTACAAGTTACAAAAAATATGGCAAAATTAAATGCAAACTTGACGTCGACTGCATTGAGTAAAAGTTAATTCTAATTGTTTGCTTGTTCGCCCGTCCCATCATATAACAATGCACCGTAAGTAATGCCAGCTGATAACAGGTAGCTAAGATCAGGGTTGGTCTAGCCAAGACATATTGTCCAAGTTTGCCTTTTAAATTGCGGTAGATATAAGCTAGTTTACTTACTTCGAAGTTTGGTAACTGTAGCTCTTAGATTGTGAAAATTTTAAAAATTATGGTGAAGGTTCCTAAAAATCTTCCTTCCAACTTTGGTAACTGTAGCTCTTAAATTGTGGGTGATATAGGCTACTATATAGGCTATCTCTTAGGGGAGTTACCTGTAACATGCTTTCGAAATTTGGTGACCCTACCGCTAAAGATATTTAATTTAATTTTTATTGGTCAGGGAGCTGCGGCGGTGGTCGTGACATTTCGCGATCTTTGAAGAACATCGCCAACAACCTTCCAACCAAATTTGAGGAGTGTGGCTACAAATGGCTCATGTGCTCTACAAAGCTCTCCGGTGGGGGCACTGAGGTAATCGCTCCCCTGTATCTCGAACAATGGTAGAGCACATGTTCCGGATCCTCGATGCAGTCCGGGCATGTCGTGCACTGCGGGGTGTCCTCATGCCTGAACCTGTTCAGGTAGCTCCTGTAGTCGCCGTGCCCTGAAATAAACTGTGCTAGATGGTAATCCAACTCACCTGCATTTCTCCATATCCATTCCTCTAGGTTGGGAATTAATCGGTATGTTCACCTTCCTTTCCTCGCCACGCTCCATCTATTCTGCCAGGTGTCCATCGTCGCTGCTCTTGCTGAGCAACTATCCTTCTAGTGCGGATCTCCTTCATCTCGTTCGCTAGCAGGTCAACTGGCACCATTCCTGCCAGGACCAGTGCTGCATCGTCCGATACCGTGCGGAAGCCGGAAATCACTCGGAGTGCCCTCAGCCTATAAGATGTCGAGAGCTTCTTTTTCAGTCCTTTTTTATTGGAAACAGCCGTTCCGCATATGGGTGCCGCGTACAGCAGTACGAAGGCTACCACTCTCGCCACAATTCTTATTGCCGCGTTCGCTGCGGCCTCTACCTCCTCGCACTCCTTGGCCACTACGACTAGTGTCAGGTCGACTACGAAGCCAATGAGCGTACAGCCTTGTGGTAGTTGGAGCCTAAGTACCTCTTCGTACATTAAGTTCCACAGCAGAGGGCCTAGAACGGAGCCCTGTGGCACTCCTGCTGTGACCTCATAGCTCCTTGGTCCGTCTTCTGTACCATATTTCAACACCCGGTCTGATAGGTAGTTGGATATGATTCTTGCTATGTACGATGGTACTCCAATTCCATCCAGGGCTGTCCTGATGCGCGACCAGTTCACTGAGTTGAACGCGTTGCTTATGTCCAAGGTTGTTACGGCGCAATACTCTTTGTCGCCCCATCTCCATCTCATTCCCTCAATTGCCTTGGCAATATCTACGACCGCCTGGATTGCATCTACCGTACTGGCTGGCTGAAAGCGCGTTTTTTCTTCAATGATGGCCAGAAGTCTGTTATATATTAGCTTCTCCAGGACCTTTCCGCTGAATCTAGGAGTCAAATAGGCCTATATCCAGCCGGGTCGTCTGTCGGCTTTTCCCCTTTTGGCGGGAGGATTAGCCGGTGCCGTTTCCATAGCTTTGGGAATCCTGTAGGCATTTTGCGT
Organism: Drosophila percnosoma; assembly: GCA_035043855.1. Lineage (NCBI taxonomy): Eukaryota > Metazoa > Arthropoda > Insecta > Diptera > Drosophilidae > Drosophila > Drosophila percnosoma. The sequence continues at coordinate 30,085 of JAWNMQ010000633.1, forward strand.
AGGTCACCGCAAATACTTCTGGTATCGTGTGGACCGCCAGCTTCATTTCCTTACTGGGGATACCGTCTGGTCCCGGAACCTTTTTGTCGCCCATTCCTCTGACTGCTCCCAAGACCTCTTCCTGAACAAGCTCCTTTCGCAGGGTTGGGTTAATTCTTTGTAACCGTGGGTGTTGGGGGAACAGCGTCGCCACTATGTTGACAAAAGCCATAGGGCAAGTCACCCGAACGGTCTCCTGACTGCGGATCTTTTTCAGGACCACCTTGTATGCAGTTCCCCATGGGTTCACATCAGCCTCCTCGCAGATTGCCCGAAAGCAGCTGGCCTTGCTTCTTTTAATGCTGCGTTTCAACTCCCTCTTAGCTCTTCTGAGGTCATCCAGCCTACTGGCGAAGCCCAGGCGACCCCTGGCACGTTGGGAGCACCTTCTGGCCAGTAGGCACGCTTTCCTTAGCTGGTTTATGTCCTCGTTCCACCAATAGCAGGGTGTTGCTCGTCTGCTTGGCTTTCTCCTGGTCCATGCCCAAATTGCATGCGTCCTTAACGCAACGCATTAGGCTTATTGCCATGTTGTCGACAGATTGCCCGGTGGCTGGGAACACGGTATCGTAAGGGTATCCTCGTCTAGGAGGTTTCCTTTTCACTTGGGCCCACATGTTTGGGGTCGCGGCTGTCTTTGTGGTCTTTCATTGATCACGAAGTATATCGCTTAGTGATCGCTGAAAGTGAAATCCTAGGAGACCAGATGGCCGCTTTCCCATGCTTGCTAGCCGCCCAGCCGCTTCCAGTAATTGGTCTGTGCGGCTCGCAAATTAAGGCCAAGTCTGCTTGCACCTCTCTGACCAACTGTCTGTGAGGACTGGTGTGTCCTAATGACGGCCTTAGCTCCATCTCGTGGAGCTGAATGGCTACCAGGTCGTACTCTCTATAGAGTCGCGCATCGGTTGGTGGATGGAGCGCCGTTTGCCATCCTCCAACATCTCCACCAGCTTAGAGATTTTTTGGCCGAGATCGCATAGCTGTGCTATGCTGCTTCGCATAGCAGCCTTCTCCTTGTTGATCTCCGGTGGTATCGTTGGCGCTGCTCCACCTACTGGAGATCTCATCGTGCTCCCACTCTTCGCGAACGCGTCGCCACTCTCATTTGTTTGCTTGTTGGTATTTATTTTCCTCATTTTATTGGGTCCCAACTCCAAGTCGTTATTTCAGGTCGTTGAACAGTTACGCAATATTCCCATGGTTATCTTTGCAAGCAGGGAGGGTTGACACCCGCCCTTATGGGGTCAGGTGTTCAGAGCCAGATTCGGAGTGTAACATCTGAACCTGTACTGACAACTTAATGAAGACGCACCAGAAAGTGTGCTTGGAGATTTGTCAAGTTTTAACGGGATGGAGGCGGTAGAAGCATTACCCTAGCAGTCATTTCGGCAAGATTTCACTCCGCTTAGTGAGATGCTAGAATACTGACACCGTCAGCCCAAATTGCGTCAGTTCCGAATAGGGGTTCCAGTGCTCTTATCCCAAGACCGGATGCTTAACGGTTATCCGGGGGATACCTAGCCTACTGCCGGAGGTCACGAGTTGCTTGCACTACTCAGGACAATAATCGACTTGGTCATTGCCATGTTAATGACGATCAAGAACTTTTCGCCTACAAGAGGTACTTATCCGAGTAGTGTCATCCCCGTGTCATATCAGTCGCCTCATACGACAAGCTACGACTCGCTGTGGTGATATTCTTCTGCCCGCACACGGTGAGTGTGTGTGTGTTGTGCGTGTGTGTGTATTTATGGGCCCGTTTTTGATTTGGTCATAAAAGATTTACAATCAAGCCCCAAAAATAATCATTTTCGAATGCTGCAGTCGAGAGTGCTCTGAATTCAGCTTTTAAACAGTAGTAGTAGGCTGCCTATTATAGCTTTATTCCATGAAAAATTAAATATAAGAACCTACATTCAAAATTAATAACTCTACTTCTTATAGTCTATACAGATGGATAGACAGACGAACATGACTTGATCGACCTTGCTCATGAGGTCAACAATAAGAACATATAAGTATTAAGTACGAAATAACTGGCGATGTCGACGATCGTGTAGATTTCAGTATACATTAAATATGAATATACTTATAAAAAATATAGTTCTATTGAAAGCTACGATGACAGTTATGATTTGATTGTAAATAGTACGATTTTTCTATATACGAAATTATAAGAATTTCCATTTGGATAGGTTCGCAAGTAGATACTGAAGGATTTCGAGAGCGTATCGCAACTTCGACGTGATTTAGTCATGATTGAGTTTAATCATGTGATTTGACGCAACAAATTTAATTCAACTTTACGTATTCATGAGTTTAATGTGAATAGCTTTATGATTTCCAGTTATGTCTTAACGATCATGCTGACCTAACAAACTAGAGATAATGATATGAAAACAAATAGTGAGAGCAGATGGCAATGCGAAGACTGAAAACGCGAGGATTATAATGTCCGAAGAGAATGAAACTTTGAAACACGTGCAAGACACTGCTAGTGTTGTGAGTGTTGTTAGGCTTTTAGATTTAATGAGCTTCAATCGAGATATAAGATCACAAATTGTTTACAAAAATTCGAGAATTTACATCTTTTCGTGCAGCTGAAATTTATTGTTACATGTCAACAGTGTTCTTGCTATTATCACTATATTGATATATGTATATGCGGTCGGGGCAGAAGTTACTTGAGGAGGGGACATGGTCCGAAGTTGAGAACACAAACAGAAATAAGCCACAGGATTGATACGGTAGCTGACACAGTTGAGCTGAGCTCAAAATTCTAGCTAAACAGTGTTCACTAATTAGACAGCAGGGTATACATCTAGCTCTGCCAAGGGATATCTTATTGTCTATTGTCTATTTTAGTACTTATTTATATGTATCTTATGTTTATTTGGGTGGTCGCTGCTGCGGTTTCAGTATCTGCCCGTTGAGGACTCCTTGTGTTAGCCAGAGCGCAAATCCATTGGCGATGGTGATCACACAACGTCCACTGGCAAACCCATCACATTGTGGCAGGTTATCAAGAGTCCAGCGATGATAATGCTCATGATTGCCGCCTTGATACGCCACAGCGGCGGTATGACCTTTGCCTACAATGCGGATCTCTACTATAATACGTGTTTCCCGGACGTAGATCTCGGCTGGTGGCTCTTTGCCGTCACCATTGGCATTGGTAGCGATGGTGTTGTCGTTGGCAGCGTTGTCTCCGACAAGATTGTCGTCAAGATGGGCATTCGTTCGCGTGCCCTTGTATTTGGCCATTAGCCAATTGATTGCCACACTACCAGCGTTTGGCTCTGTCTATTTTGATCCGTTGTGGGCCATGATTACGTTCGGAATGAGCTACTTCTTTGCTGAAATGTGGTTTGGTATTGTATTTGCCATTGTCGTTGAGGTTGTGCCGTTGCGCGTCAACTCCTCAACCATTGGTGTCTTCCTCTTTGTCATGAACAACATTGGCGGCCCATTCTGCCCATTCTGGTGGATCCTGTTGGCCAAAGTCAATCTCGGTTATCGCGGGGCAAGTCTATCTCATGCATCTTCTATGAGGGCTTTTACTGGCATCAGTAAGTATCAAATATTACCCATTACATTTTGTCATCATCATCATCCTCAATCCAAACGAGATCCGTTCCACAAG
>JAWNMQ010000635.1:0-82877 GCA_035043855.1 Drosophila percnosoma
GTCACTATATATATTAACCACCAAAATTAATATATGACCCCAATACACTGGGGTTTCCCCACCTGCTAGGTACGATTATAAAAATGTAGCATACTTTTAGGTATATTTTTCATTTGGAGCAGGTACATTGTGGACACGTGTGTGCCATAAAACCCGGATTTTTAACCTAAAGTTGAGTATTTTCGGTGTAAGTAGACCAATCCTTCGTAGTCAGTATAGTTTTATCCTGCATCTCGGGTGCAATAAGCCAAAAAGGACTATGGACAAACAGACTACCATTGCACAACGGAAACTCATCCTGGAACAGTTCCAAAACGGATATTCACATCGCCAAATAGCTGAAATGGTCAGTCTGAGCAACTCAACTGTGTATAACATCATTCGGCGCTTCGTCAACGCAAATCGGACTGAGGACAAGGGCAGAATGGCACCAAACAAGATTTTAACCGAAGAGGAGGAGCGAAGGATCACCAGGAAAATAAGGGGAAATCCCAAGATATCGGCTCCAAAAGTGGCTCAACAGGTGGAGGATGAAATGGGGAAAAAGTGCTGTGTGGAAACTGTGTGCATGTTTCTGCGCAATCTTGACTTTAATGCCCGAGTACCACGGAAGAAGCGCTTTATAAGCGTGAAAAATAAAGGGACTTGGATGACGTTCGCCAAAAACCACTTGGACAAGGATTTGGAGTTCTGGAACACAGTCATATTTGGCTCATCAGGAACTGCCCCCACATGATAATTCCACCGGCCCAGTCTCAAGATTTAAATGTTTTTGAGAATTTGTGGGCTCTGCTGGAAAATAACATCCGGAAGCACAGCATTCCAGCAAAGAAGACCTCAAAAATGCTCTGCGGGATGAGTGGAGCAGAAGCTACCAGGAAGGTGGTATCTTCCATGAATAATAGGTTAAGGGAAGTGGTTAAGGCTAAAGGATATAATACTAAGTATTAACATCCTTATTTAAGCTTTTATACGGAAAATACATTACTTTTTTAAGACTGCTCGAAAAAAGCAGCTAAAGAAATAATAGGGTACTTTTTAACATAACTCTACCTAGCGGGTGGGGAAACCCCAGTGTATTGGGGTCATATATAAATTTTGGTGGTTAATAAATATACCTACCATCTGTCTTTGGAATTTCTGAAAAATAATGAATGGTTAGCTTATGGCAGGCAATTACTTTTTTTCATTGACAATGCTCGATTTGAACTGTGAGCCACCGTATATTCCTGATATGGATCAGCATTCGAGTCGATCAAGCCAAGCTATATGAACAAAAGATTCATACATACAGCTAAGTAACGGGATCGATCATTAGGTTGTTCCGGTACTTTTTGTTTTATAAAACGGTTTTTAAGTTGATTTTAAAACTCAATTTTATTGAGTCAGCAACCCCGATAGACGGGATTCTTCCACAAGTTTCAAATTCGCTATGATATATTTTATTATCAGAATAAGTATTTCTTGAACATTTTAATATATAAATTGATATCAGTGCTGTTGAGATTGAGGCAACAATGGGTATAATGAAAATGGTAACTTTAATTATTTCACATACTCAGTTTACACTTTATATAGATGAAAATAAGTTTATTAATATTAGCAGTGCAGCTACAAGGAATGAAACAAGTAAACCCTTGACTTTAAATTGTGTACAAATCGATTCAATAATATTTGAATGAACTGTTCAAAAAAAGAGTCAATCGATTTATATAAATATAATAAATTACATAAAAATGTTATCATATTATTGTAGTTAAACCTAATTACCGGTTGTTGGCTTTATTTTCAGCTTAATTTTATCATTCTAATTTACTGCTGGTACACACATTATTTTTCATGGGTGCACACAGGCATGAGGATTCTAAGTGGCGTACATTTAGACGTCCAATCAGTTAATTATTTTTTCCGCAGCTCAGTCACTTTAATAGTCATTGTTTCGCATTCTATCATTTTCATTAGTCTGCAATGTAAAAGAGGGAATCATGTAATATATTTAGGAATATACATTTATGCAGATATTCAAGGGTCAATGCATACTTTTGGTAAATCCCTTGTTGTTGAAATTTCGGTTCTAAATCGTACTTCACTTCCGCAAGAAGCAATCTTCCTCCAAAATTTTGTGACTCTAACCACTAAGCAGGCAATAGCAGAAGACATAGCCTCTTTACCTTCCGTATCAGAGTGTAAAAATTGCCGTCATCAAGGATTAAGAATACGATTTGTTCTTTAACTTTTTCAAGAAATCCTTGGCTTGCTTATCAGCTTGTCTATACTCCAGTGCTGGGAGTGCCAAACAATCTTAAAAGAAAATATTTTATAAATAATATTAATACTCTTCTTTAAACCAAAATGCTTACCTGAATACTCTGGTCTACAAAGATTCATAACAACTTGCTGGCCCTCAGATGCTGTAATATCTGCAAACGTTATATAGCATTCCGCTACATATTGGTTTGTCATTCCAAATAAATCTTCATCCTTAACAGTAAAAAAAATCAGGCTGTCTTTCATTTGGCGTTGTTCTGCATTCAAATTACTGAATTATACAACAAAAAAATGTATTAAAAGCTTTTAGATATTACTCTAAGCAGATTTACTTACAACCGAAATGTTTCGTCATAAAGAGGAAAACAATTTTTATTGTGAACGGCAGTTTTTACTGCTGCAATGCCATCAAATCGACCAGTAGGAAACATGTGCACTTTTACAAACGAATCACACAATCCATTTTTGTCCATAGAAACCAAATTACGAGCATTTAATATTTCCAACTGAAAATACAAATATGTAATTCTGTGCTGCTTTTATTATAACATACTCACAGATAATCCGGTTTCGGAAAACTGAGCTCTAATTGTAAGTTGTCCGAATAGCGATACAGATTGTTGCTTTTGAACCCTAAACCGGTCGAGGTAATATTGATGGATAAGATCAGAAGTTTCGGAGGCATGAAGATCTAGTGTGTTTTCAATATCCGATAGAATTTTAGAATCACCCGCTACAGCTTCACCAATTTTTAAGCAAGATATCATAGTGCGAAGAGTTTCCCTTAAGTTTTGAAAGAATGCGGGAGGACGGCGTTTCTAAAGATATTTTTTTTATGTTAGCAAATAATAAAAAAAATAAGCTGGGATTTTCGCATACTCACATCAAGATTAGACTGAACAATATCATATATTATAACTGCTAACTCTTCCAAAATTCCATCTAATATTCTTCCAAAGTTTACTTCATTAAGAGTATCATAAAGGGTCGCTAGTGACCGTTCTAAATACATCATTAGCTTTCCCATCGAATTTGAGTCCTTATGGAGGATTTTCGATCCTTCAGTTAAAAATCTACGAATCGGTGGAGACATTTTATGGACAACATGCTCTATTAATTCATCGATTTGATTGCATTGTGTATCAACGGCGTTGTCAATAACAGCCCTTATGGTATCAGCGCAGCGTTCAGCCTCCAAGTTCGATCTAAATTCTCCTATGCGTGTTATTACGTCATCAGATCCGAGTTCCTTAAAAAGAAATTAAAAATATCAGCACAACATTATTTCTACGAATTCTAAAATAAACAAGTATCGTCGATAAGAAACATTAAGTATATCGTAACCATTACATATCATTACTGTTGAAATACGTTTGAATTTTAACGGCAACGATAAATATCGCTACGTCGATTAATATTAGTGCTATGGTCACACATGTATCGTGTGTAGCTTTATGTATTCAATAAGTTAGTTGCTGTAAATCCTTCGCAATGTAAAGACGCAGTTGGCGCTTAACGCATATAAGACTAACAAAATTCGGACAAACGGCAATGGCTTTATGGAACCTGCTGATGATCAAGAATATATGAGGTCGGGGAGGAGTCTTCAGCGCATTGCAATTAAAAAAACGAAAAGAAAAGAAAACAGAGGAATAGCAGAACTAAGATAGCTCGGAAAGCACGTAAAGAGGAATTCTACTTGGACACCGCAGGACAGGCTAATATAGAGAGATTTATGAGAACTCACCATAACTGTTTCCAGCTTTGAGAATAAATGTGCTATGTGAAAACGGATATTAATTTTTAAAAAAGTTCTACTCATATAATGTGTGTTATTTGTGTAAATTATGAATATTGAAAGTTATCTATACCACATACCCTGTGCATAAGAACAGTGCTACTTTTTGCTTACTGTACATGTAATTCATACCTTTATAAATGATGGTAAACTCTGTCGAATGTAGTCCATATTGTTAATGGCTAAGCACCATTCCTCCGATAAAACTGAGATACAAATTTTGCGTTAGGAATCTGATATAAGAGATAAAGCTCGAATCTACTTACTGAACATTTCTCCATCCTCTCCTACATTGGTAATGCTCTCTACTCGACGTGACATGCGCTGTGCATAGAAAACGCAACATCGGCATATATCCTGTTAGACGATGGTAAAGTCGGATATGATTAAACCATTATCTCCAAATAAAATATAGGATGGTTACTTACGTTAATGATTTTTGCAACAAATGTGAACGACACTTCAATTTCTGGCCAGTCCAATTGTTGCCAAAATATTTTTATCTGATAAAATATAGCTAAAGTATCCACAGCAGATGAACTATATTTAACAATTTCATCGAGAGCGTGGAGTTGGTCCAAATCTATAGCTTTTTGGATGCGGTTTAATGCTTTTATAATTGAAATATCTAGCCAATGAGTTACCCCTCTTTCAAACCATTGATAAAAATCAGACATCTGTAATTTAGAGTTGGGACAGAGTGATCGTCCTTAAAAATAAAATTTACAAAATTCAATTATTTAAGTTAAGTATATAAAGTATTTAATATTTTTACCTAATGTATTGTATCGCTTGAGAACCAAATAAACTTCAAATAATGTTGTTCCCATATTCACATTTTCAATGTTCGGTATATCTTTAAACTGATCGTCGGGAACATCTAACATTTTAATGTTGGAACAAACATTTTTTATGATCGGTTCACATGTCTCCATCAGTTTTAAATCATAATATAGAAACAGCGTAGTGGCATAACTAACCCGAATTTTACTGAAAACAAAAATATAAAAATGTGATTGAAAATAAATTAACTTAAAAAGAAAAAACTATGTTCGGTACACCGTAATGGGTTTAATCATTACTCAAGCAGATTCCCATAGGAGCTAATGATATAGCAATCATCAAAGTTTTTACATATTATTCCAGCAGGAACTAAATCAATTTAAATGAAATATTTATCCTATATAGAACTTTCTTTCAAAAATGTTGGTAACGTCTATGAGTTAGACGTATTCAGTTATGATAGGCTAGTGAGAAATATGTTCTTATAAAATAACACTTTATCTGCACATATAAGCATATAATTATCGTGCGAAGAAACGATTTTCTTTATATTCACAATACTATTTTTATTTCTGATACAGTAATGATTACTTTAAGTTATACTAAGAATTTCAGATAATTTTGATTATATTCTTAGGGTTGAAAATAATACTACTCAAAAGTAAGTATTAATTTGTAGACAGCAAAAACACATATCTTTAATAATATTTTTTAAATTAATAGAACAAACAAATAATGGCTTGTATGTGTTGGAATACAAATTATTGGCAATTTGAAAGTACTATCATAGCCGTCCGACCTCGAACTAATACCAACATTATATATTTTCACATTTTTTGAACTCCCTCAGTTTTAAAGCTAACTTCTTTGGTATAGATATATAGAATTTTTTGATGAAGGCAGTTCTTAGTTCTTAGTTAGTCGAACGGATGGGATCACTATTTTACACAGTGGCTTAACCAGCTAAATAACCATTTCATGATGTTTTCCTCACATTAAGAAAAATCACCAAAATCACTACTCTGAGCATAAACATTAAATAATAAAATGGAGCTAACTACAATCTATCCTCTGAATTTAGTCTTTCTAGGTTTATAAATTGTGGGAAATATAATAGTATTTCATGTTCATGAATTACTCGATGTTTCAAGTCTCTAATTTGAAGGACGTCTAAGAACTCGCTTTCATATGAAATATGAACCCACGGACAGCATTGCTTCATTGCTAAAAACCAATGCATTTCAAGCCGCACGAATTGCTCTGCAGTAATTCGTGCAATAACTGGCTACTGGTTACTGGGTATTTACGCCAATAGGTTCCAAAGTCCATATAATGATTTTTGCAGAAGCTGCAGAGACTAAGAGAACTTCCTCTACTTCAGTCCAGCACTGGCGAGAAAAAGATTCATCTTTTTAGGAAGTCACTTTACACGAGTAAAGAAGAAAGTTTTTCCATTTGCCGTAGAAATTCGGACAAAATTATAATTGAAAAATATTAATTTAATAAGAGGAATAATGGTAATATAAATTTAAATTATAGTTTAAAATTAAAAATATAATATACTTACTGGCAGAACAATTTGTCAAAATATTCCATTGCACGCTGGAGATCTGAGCGAATCATTTGTATTATTTGTATAACGGACTGCAATTTATCATCATCAGACTCATTATCTTTTGTTTTCTTACTGCCTTCTATAATATGTTCCATCCTTTCTTTCGCACCGCTACTTATAGCATCAACGATAGCGTTGTCAATATTGTATGACTTAGAGTCCTCCTTTTCTATCCAGCCATAGACAGTTTGAGGAAATATGTCAATTGTACTCGGTATGTCAAAAGTTTTTAGCTTCGACAGAATATCTAATACGTCACTGAGAGCTTTAAGTATTTTCTTGTCACTGACATTTTTATATAGTAGCTTTCTTAACACCGAAAAGCAAGATGGCAGCAATCGCTTCGCTCCGTCCCAAAAGGTTTTTACATCTTCACAATCATTTTGTAAACAGCTTATGACTGGAACCAAAATGTCGAGTATAGAATTAAATAGTGCAAAAGATAGTTTGTGGGTCTCATGAATGGTACTATATGCGTGCCATTGGCTTAGTGCACAATCAAAGGGGGAGAGTCCACTTTGAACAGCGTGTTGAGTTCTGATAGCTTCAGCCATCGAGCTAAATTTTCCGCTCCACCAATAGTTGGTCACTTGAGACGTGTCCAGCTCATTCATGAGTAACAGTTTTAAGAGATGCTTATGCTCTTGGCACGCTACATTTTTGTTTTTTTCAGCACTTAGGGTAGTGTTGACCAACACAGATCCGCGTCTTTTCGTTTTGCTTCCTTTTTCCAGATTATACCAAACAGTGAGACCAGAAGCTGGAATAGTCTATAAAAATGTATTATAAAAACCTGCGAGTCGAAAAAGCCAAAAATGGCTAACCATGAACGTTTTACGTTTTGTGAAACTAGCTCTAAATATTGGGTAAATATAGGATACAGTCGAAGCACGGAAGCACAGTTCAGCGAACTGGGCTGTGATAACAAAGACACCAACTGAAAGCCAAGTTGAGTTCTAGTACTTTTGTTAAGCATTACGTAACCCATAAGAAGTGCAACGACTCAAGTTTTGATCGGATATACATGAAAATACCAAACAGAGTAAAGAACTTGGTGTTCTGCGGGAAAAATTTGCTCCTCCAAGGGCCAGATCACCGCTGGATAGTACTGAAGATTCAACATTTTAAGTATACATATATTCTAAAAATCCCCTCACAAGATTTGTTCAGTAAATGTGCCTACGCGCACTTCTTTTCATCTATACCTCTTTCAGTTTGAAAGCAGGAGTCACCAAATGCAAAATGTAGATTAATCACAATTTATTTTATTAGTCAAGGCAAACCCATTCAAGGTCATCCCACCACTTCTGCAAAAAGTTTATATGCTACCTGTGATCGGCCGGTACAATGCTTATGCATATAACCACAAAGTTGTTGTGTTAGAGAGCTAAAAACAAAAAAATCAAAACGACAGCTAGAAATATTACTCGAGAAATTATTACTGAAGTTTGAATAAAAAGTCATCGAAGGAGAATCATAATTATCATTTACCAAAAACAAAAAAAAAACAGCTTTGGATAAATCGTGATTCGCTATCCTTTATGTATGCCTATTCATACAGTAAAATAGGCCTTAATTATTTCATTTCATTGCATTACTAGCAATGCTAGAAATACAACGACGCGTCAGTTATTAAATAAATCTCATAGATTCAGAAATTTCACAGATTGTTTAGATTAACTAGGTTAGTCTTAGAAGTGGTCAAAGTTTTTGTACTAATCTGCTAATCTAATCTAATCTCTTTCAATTATCAAAATCTGCATAAAAATGAATATGTCAGCAGATTAACTATTGTAAGTTATATACTTTACCTTTAGTGAAATCATTGCACGTCCTATTAGTTCGTTATCATGTTTTCCAGAAGTAGCAGTAACGGCAATTTCTTTCATAAGCTTACTAAGGCCTCTTACGCCTTTGACATCCGAGAGTTTGTTAACCTTATCTTTGACAGTCTCCGGAGCATCAAAATCCCTAAATAAAAAGATAATTATAAATAATCATTTTTAATTCAATTAAGTGACTTACAAAATGATAACACCTTAAGTGAAATATTAACCAACGAATAGAAAATAATCATTAAATCTTTTCTCTTAAATGTTAACTGAATTCTATCTATACTAATTAAGTACATTATTTTAATTTTTCTATAAGGAACTGGATTTTTATACTCTGATACCGGAGGTACAACAGTTGTCCGTCCACATGAGCACTCCTTTTGTTGACACCATTACAGGTATAGCTTATAAATTAGAATATATAATTTATGCCGGCTTTAGTCAAAGTATTGGGGTGCTGTGCCCATTGGGGTGTTGGGAAATCAATAAAATCGATAAGTTTAATTTGATAAAAAGATTAAATCTACCACAATTGAAAATTTAGTCACCAAACTGCGAAACTTCAACCGGCCACGCTGATATCGGATCCCCCAGAGCCCGAAATCGGAATAGCATTTATCTTTCACTTCGTTTAGCTACATATAAATGCAAAAGATTTATACACACACTTGAAATAGCGGGAAAACATTTCGCGGACCCGCCTAATCCAGCCAACAAAAGTTAATTAATATATATCACACAACTGTAGAGCTAGAGTTACCAAATTTAAACGGCACATTAATAATTATTAAATGATCGAGAAACACCCAACGCCGTTAAGCTACCACCCCACAAAATATTTGTTTGCCACGTGTTATCAGAGGGTACAACACGGATAATTCCGCTTTCAAACTGACACCCTATTCATTTGTTTGTAATGAAAAGTGATATTGTGACTTACCAAACTTCGATAATCAGAGCTTCCTCGCGAGGGTCTTCAGTAATTGGCCTATTGAAAATTGTATTAAATATGAAATGTATTAATTTATGTGTGTCGAATTATGTCTTTGTGGATTTATTTCGCGCCAACTGCGTCTTTACATTGTGAAGGATTTACAGCTACTGATTTATAGATTACATGAAGCTAAACACGATACATGTGCGACCATAGCAATAATATTAATCGGCGTAGCGATATTTATCGTTGCCGTTAAAATTCAAACGTATTTCAACACTCTCTCTCAACGATTACATACTTATTTACATACTACAAGACTAATAGACGAATCCACTATACGATTTGCGGTCTGCAGTATAATTTGCCCAATCCGTGTCGACGTAGCCATGCAACAGTTTTCCCGTAGCCTGATAATGAAGTTTCAGATTAGCTGTGCCCTTGAGGTACCTTAGCACACGCTCCGCTGCAATTTCGTGCTCCTTGTGAGGATTTGCGTTCTTTTGCGCCAGTTTTGCCACGGAGTGAAATATATCTGGCCTTGTTGTTATGGCCAAATACTTTAAAGAGCCTATTAATGACTGATACTTTTTCTCATAAATAGCTTCGCAGTTGATGTCATCGCACTTGACTTGATGACCGGCTTTCAGTGGTGTAGCAACTGCCTTTCACATTGGCATGCCCCAAGTATGTAGCATGTTTTCCACGTACTGCTCATGACCAATAGCTATGTTGCCAGTTTCTCCCTCGCGTTCTACTTCTAAACCTAAGAAGTGACTGAGCTGGCCTCCATCAACTACATCAAACACATTGGCGATTGACAGTTTGATGCTCAACAATTCATCTTTGGTTGAGCTGGCAATTAAAAGATCATCTACATAAACTGCAATGATATTAATTTTACCTTTCCCATTGTGTACATAAACGCATGGCTCTCTGACGCATGGAGTAAATCCATGTTTTCTCAGTACTGCATCCAGTTTGGAATTCCATTCTCTGCCACTTTGGTTTAGACCATACAGAGATTTTTTCAGCTTCAAAACTTTGTTAGGATATTCGTGGCTAACGAATCCATCCGGCTGTTTCATGTAGACTTCTTCGGTTAGCTAGCTGTTCAAGTTGGCTGTCGACACGTCCATTTGATGCAGGAATAACTTATATTCCACCGCCAGCGCCATTATCATCCTCACAGAAGAGTACCTTACCACTGGTGAGAAAGTTTCAAAGTAGTCGACGCCATATTGCTGCGCACAGCCTTTAGCTACCAATCTTGACTTGAAGCGCTCTACGTAGCCGTCTTTGCCAACTTTTACCACGAAAACCCATTTACATCCTACGGCTTTCTTGCCCTTCGGCAAATCTACAATTTCCCAGGTATTATTAGCTTCAAGTGCTTGAATTTCCTTCTGAATTGATGCTGACCATTCTCTACTCATTTTTGAATTACGAGCATCACCTACACTTGCGGGGATTGGCACATCCTCTGCTCTTAACATATTAAGAGTATTAAATAGCTTTCTGGTACGACTCGGCTTATTATTATTATAATTGGGGATATTTAGCACTGCGACCTATAAGGTCTATTGTGCCCCCTTACTGAGCCTACAGCTCTTCCGTCAATCCCAACTCTTGCACGAATGCTAGAATCTTTGTTGGGTTGAGGGTTTCTATATCCTTTGGCCTCATGATATGTTGCCCTAGGATGTTGCATCTTTTCCTGGTTAAGGCGACACATTCTGTTAGGATGTGCTACGACCCGGCTTACCAGTCATTAATATTCGTGGATGACCTGCACCTCGAACTTCACTAATTTTGGGTGTCTCCACTTCATTGCTTTGCGCATATTCTTCGGTATCGTTACGAGCACTATGCGACTTTTCGACCACGGCCTGCACCTCGGCAAGCTCTGCCTCTGCGGTCTGGTGCGCCTTCATGGCCAGCGTGCGTGCAGAAACAGCATCCTTCAGTTGCGCCATGTATGCCTCTACGGCATCGTTGCGAGCCCTATGCGACTTTTCGAGCACGGCCCGCACCTCGGCAAGCTCAGCCTCTGCGATCTGGAGCGCCTTCATGGCCAGCGTGCGTGCAGAAACAGCATTCTTCAGCTGCGCCTTGTATTTACCCAAATCGCAACGCATCTTTTGGTTCAATGCCTCTTCGGCATCGCTATCCACATGATTGCGATCCTCCATAGAGATAAGTTTGCATTCCATTCCAAACTTTTCGCGCAGCAACCCTGTGCGCTTCTTGTGCTCCGTTTCCAGCTGACATTCGAGCGCCTTGATCTTCTTGATTGATTTCAAACCGTGCACGATCTCATCACTTGCCATTTTCTTTAAGCTTGCCAAATTTAGGTGACCTAGACGATTATGCCACTTCCACAATTCACTGCAGCTTGCATTTAAGTACATACACTTTTTCATTTTTGCATCAATCATAAATAAGCCATCACACTTAGTAGCCTGCAGTATTGTCACATTTTCATTGTCTTTTATTATGGCTCTCTCTCTCTCAAATAACACTTTGTCCCCTTTTTCCACTACTTTTAATACAGACAGAAAGTTTGTTTGCAATTCTCTAACGTACAAAACGTTCTTTAAGTCAATGCAAAAATACCCAAAATTGACAACAAACCACGATTTATCACAACACATGTGAGCTGTGGCGCCACTGTCCAGACACTACATCGATATTGTCACTTTACTGTTACTCTGCACATTTCTGAGTATAGCAAACGATCGTCGTGCGTCGTTGCTTTTTTCTTTTCCTTTGTCATTTTTTCTTTCATTGTGCAATAAAATGACCCTCACGTCCGCATCTATAACACTTTTTGTTATGCTTAATGCCGTTATTCTCTTGCACATTTCTGCTTCCTCTGATATTCTCTTGGACGATTTTGCTTTCTCTGATATTTGCGCACGAAACGAACGCTTGCTGTACACTGTTGTCGTCTTCTCCGTTGCTTATTCTTTGTCTCACGGTTTCTTCAATAATCTTGATTTTAAGGTCCGATAATAATGGCAACTGCTCTCTCGTTTCGATCGCGACGACAAAACTTTCACAACTTTTTCCAAGTCCCTTTTCGTCACACTTATCAAACTCAGCTTTTTCAGCCCGAGTTGCATTTTCCGATTTCACAATCCTTCCACAAACAATTGGCCATTGGTCAAGTTGCACCAGCGCACTTTTCATATGCAATGACCACCCCGCATAGTTTTCGCCATCCAACTTAAATGGCATATAATCCTGATCCACTCATGTTTATTATAGCACTAAGCAATTAATTATCGCACACAGCAAATACAAATAATAAACACTACTCTTCGAAGCCCTGACCCCATAACCTGTTGAACTGTGTCTTTATGGATTTATTTCGCGCCAACTGCGTCTTTACATTGTGAAGGATTTGAAGTAACTGACTTATAGAATACATAAAGCTACACACGATACATGTGTGACCATAGCATTAATATTAATCGACGTAGCGATATTTATCGTTGCCGTTAAAATTCAAACGTATTTCAACAATGTGAAATTAGAAATCGTAATCATCGTTTTGCTGTAACAGCTTCATAAATATAAAAATAATTACTCTACTCTAATTTTATTGCTCTTGCAAAGAGTGTGCAGAAAAAAAATAACATTCAATTCATTCTCTTTGCCTTTCCCAAAGCCCGCAGCAGTAGCAGTTGCAATGCAACATTTGTATTGCTCTTGCTGCGGAGTAGTCAATTTAAGTACAAGATTCTAATTGAGCTATGCATATTACATATACTATACATATATATATATATATATATACTTTTAATATTATTGTCCAATATTACATACATATATATTTTTTGTATATATTACAAAATATACTTACAGAGAGAAATGTTCCTCCCATATGGGATTTAGAGTACACGGTTTTACAGATGAGTTATGACGGTGCGAGTTGTTTGATTCCAAGTATAATGTGACAAATGGATCAGACAACCCATTTGGATCTTTTGCCAATAAATTTTCTGCTTTTATGATTTCAACATTTAATCTCAATTTGGGTGGTTCCTTCATCTTGGCAATTTTAGAAATTTCTAAATGCTCTGAATTAGGTATTTTGAATATTTCTTGAGCAAACTCAACTAGACTGCTTGTACAAACGTCGTTGGTCTCACAACCAATGTTATTGTAAATCTCAAATAAAATTTCTTCGTACAAGACTTCAAT
The DNA here is from genome assembly GCA_035043855.1 of Drosophila percnosoma. Lineage (NCBI taxonomy): Eukaryota > Metazoa > Arthropoda > Insecta > Diptera > Drosophilidae > Drosophila > Drosophila percnosoma. The sequence goes on from JAWNMQ010000635.1 coordinate 13,443, forward strand.
CTGAAAAAAATAATATTTAATTTATTATTATTCTTCTAATTATTTTAATATGAAAATTAAAACAGACCCTAATATAGTCATAAAAAGCCGCAAGGGTCTGCCCCTGCCCGCCGACCGCACAATAAGCGAAACTACACTAAATCTACACATCACTAGTAACAGCTGTTCTAACGTACAGTGGCAATTTAAAACACAAAACAAACACAAAAAAAAAATTTTACTCCCGGCTTCCAACGGGAAAAAAGTAACAAAAAAAAGTAACAAAAAAAAGTAACAAAAAAATAATTGATGCCAAAAAAAAAATATAACAAAAAAAAAGTAACAACAAAAAAAGGAATAAAAAAATTATTAATGCAAAAAAAATAAATAATAACAAAAAAAAGTATTAATACAAAAAAAATATTGTTGGAGTCAGACCACTGACGTCTTTACTTATTCGCAGCTTATTCCAGACTGATCTTGATTTTTGCTACCTTGATTTTTTACCTACATCGCTCAGCCTCTTCCCTGCCTTTTGTTTGACCTTCAACATTTTCGCTCATTCTTTTATCCTCTCTCGGATAATACTCCGTTATGTTGAAGCTTTTGGGCCCGCGCTCTCTTTTGAACCTGGGGCTACCACTTGTTTTTCGCCGTGGGCAGCCCCAACTATCGATAGCATAGGCCCGCTGCAACATTTTGGTTAATTAAAGTTCGAAGAGATGAATTTCGAACTTGCATAAAACAAATACGTCAGCTCTGAAAAATTATAATCGATGAGATAATTTCGAATAAATTAATTATAATAATTAACATGACTCTAAAATGTATCCATAGAACAACTTCTGCAATCTAAGCTTAGACATATAAAAGGTGGGAAGACCGACAAGGATCTAGTACAACTAAAACAAGTGCATAAATTTATTTTAAAATAAAAAAATATGGTAGATAGTTATCAGAAATGAAACATCATGCCAACAGCACCGAAATATATTTAATTAAATTATACACTTGCATGAGCTATTACAATTTTGTAGTGATGTGTGTAATTGAAGGAGGGTCGAAGATTTTGACCCGAGTTAATATAAACATATATGTCCTAGTGTCCCACCCATCCCATAGTTTTAAGCCTATTTTGATGAAACTTAAATATATCCGTATTTTTATCAGGGTCAGATTATTTTCTTAAGTAGCTTCCATAGAATCGGGTATTTAAATGTCAATTTAGATGTGAGCAAGTGGTCTGCAATGTGGTTTGCTAAGGTACTTAATTTTCGGCAAGACGAAATCTTTGATACCTAATTGTAAATATATTTGGCCTAGAGTATATTGCTTTTGTAACATGTACATCACTGACTGTATTTACGCAACTATGCCAACATTTTGGTTTAACGGCCCCAAAGATTTGCACCGACCTTGCCCACTAAAAATCTGAGTTTTTGAGCTACAGCCACCAAATTTGGAATGCAATTTACCACTAATTAAAAATATGCCTATGGCCACTCTGGCCCCTATGATTCACAAAAATCAATATATTCAATAATGCTTAAACCAATAGTTACCAGACGTGGAAGGAATTTCTAGTTATCACCTCATAAGATTGGGAAAATTTCTTGGCCATGGTCACAATTTTGCAGCTAAAGTTACCTAACTTGAAATTAGGCCCATATATGGAAAATTAATTTTATTAATGCTCAGGAAGCATTTACCAGGCTTATTCTGGATTAAAAGCCAAGTGACAAGTGCAAGTGGGTAGGCCAGGGTATTCAGCCACTCCTAATCCCACCCGCCAAAAAATCGGAAAAAAATCACCCTGACTTACCAAACTTGGAAGGTTTACGGATTACGATAAGATTTTTAAAAAAAATACATAAGTATTAATTTTGCAACCGATTTTATACTTACGTTCATACAAATTGATGTGTCAAAAACAGTTTCTGTTATATCGTCAACAGGTAATAGATCTTGCACGCTTCCCGCGATAGACGATTCAACACATGCATTGTCGTCACTTTTTGTTTCCAATCCGCTGTCGGTACAGGATCCGTCTACATCCCTTACAATTCCAGTCTCGTCATCTTCTTGAAATGGAGTCAGTGACGTCTTAAAAACATTTTCATTCAATTGCGTTTTCTGTCGCAACAAAAAACCGAAGTTTTCAAAGAAACCACCATCAGCATCCTGGAGCCTGCAAACATATTTTTAGTTTATTAAAGATTTTACAAATTTGGTATATAGAAAAATATGCTTTGAAATAAAAGTGGGATCAAAATACAATATATTATCCTCCACCGAATACATTTTCAAACAAATAAATCTCAAACAACATCCAGTAAAATGGTAATCAAGTATCGCAAATCTAAATTGATTCCATAATATATACAAAATACAACCTAATGTAAGACAGCTTTACAATTTACAAGTATCAGGCATCGTCGTAATAACCCCTTTACGTTAGATTGCAAAATCAGGTTTGTAAAAACGATTAAAAACTTGATGGCACGAAGACTTGCAATGAATTATTTACACATTTGTAGATAAAACAAGCCCCGACCAAACTGTTTGGCGTTTGCCGAGATTTATTACAAGATAGCCAATGAATTGAGCATAAATTCTTGCATGAACACCTTATACTTAATTATACCAAATCTCGGAACAAGCACTGGGACGTGAACACTGTAAGATTTGCTGTAGTCAGTGGACTGGTCTGATATGACACCAGCTGATGAAGCCTGGCATAATAGAACCAACCTAAACACTCATTTAGAGTAGATGTAATAGTAGCACGCCCACATGAGACTGGGAAAAGATTAATGCTACCTTACAACTCGAAAGAACTAGAAACGAAACGTATGTCCCATGGTAAAACTTTCATCTTTAAAATCACTGTTCCACAGTAAATACAGTCACATGCTCGGCAAATAGTTGGATTTTCACCACAAGTCATCAGACGGTGGTTTCTGGCAAAGCATATATTATGAACCGGAGAGATGTGGACCGTCAACCCACATCTTTAATAGTAAGGCCTTTATATTTTAAATAGAAATTAACAACGAACCCAAATCCTCAGAAACGTTGTTTTATATACTAATATCAGAGTGGGATGTATTCGATTGAACCGTATTCACTTATTTAAAATTTCTTACAAGCGAATCACACAGAGCGACATTTTGTGTTATAAATTGGAATTTTTCAAAGAAGTGAAACACTGTTCACATAGGCAATATCACCATCAGTCACAGCTGTTAGTTGATGTATGAATCGTTGCACACATCAATTGCTTTACATTGAATTTATAAGGTAAATTAGGTGTTATAGTTGCTATTGTTAGTACTCCTCACTGTTTTGCAATATCTTTCTGTCAAAAGATAGAGGTGATGGCTAAAAACAACATGGGGACTAAATATGCAGCTGTTGGCAACTGTGTGCAGAAGGCAACGAACAATTGTCATAGCCAGACGATTTGTGGAAAATGCATTAAGCCTTAAAGCTTCTCAATATATGATAATAATAATTAATGACATTTAGAGACATCCATGGATCTTAATACTAAATAAAGCAATCTTGTTTGAAAACCTTCTAAGGTAGATGAGATTCTTTCTTGTTTTCCGAATTCCAGAGTCTAGGCAATGGAACTACTAATTTAAAATATATGTAATTCAATATAATAATATTGAAAATAAGATTAGTTTTATTAGTCTTGATTATCGGATATTTTTATTATTTCAAATCTTTGCACTGGTTTGTTAACACTTACGCAGTGAATGCCAATTATTATTAGTTGTGGACCGAAAAATCTGTCAATATTTTGAGTGGAACAAAGTGGTTTAGGAACATCCTAGTGATAAAATGCTAAACGCTTGGCAAAAACATACAGCTGACTTGATTATCAGAAATAGAAGAGACAGACAACACATAAAAACATTAATAATTTGTATTAAGATAAGAATTAAGAAATAATTGAAATATTAATTGCTTACATATTACACACTATTCTCAAATATATATTTCTGATTCAGCATCACTTGACGAGTCAATATCGGCATGTCTTTGGTTTCTATTTGAACTAGATCTGTGTCCTTCCTGTTGTACCTTGGAATATATCCGATTTTTTATTCTATATATATATATTTTCTTCAACTTCGGATTAATATGTACATTTTTAGTTAAAGTTAAATGTCGAACGATTGCAAGGGTATGTTTTCTTCGGCGTGCCTAAGATAGCCGGTTTTTACTTGTATTTGAAGCGCAACCGTCCCATAAATCCCTAAAGACTTCTGAATCACTCCGAATGTAATTTTAATTTATTATGACACACGCTGTACTCGATGACGTCAGCAAGGGCTAAAATTTTATTTTTGCAGAGGAAGTCAAATGTTATTCTAATTAATAATCTCCACATATTATGATATATCTTAATTAATTAAATATGTTTTCTCGATAAATACATAAGCTAAAACATTTTGTGTATTTAATTCTAACTATCTATGTATGTGTGTCATTGTTTGATCTAAGCAGAAACGCATTTCTGAGATAATAAAAGGGATGCACATGAATATTTAGTATTTATCATTTACTAAGATGTGTGCGTATGTGAATCCATGTTCACATCATATAGATTCCAAATTGTGATCACAGGTGTACATGAATGAATATTTATACATAATTATAATCTGATGAACATGTACTCACTGGTGTTCGTGCTCTGTGGGTGGGTTCGATTTAATTTCCTGCAGTTTATTAAAAAACCCTTTCCACATAAGTTCCTCATCCATTTTTATTTTGTCGAAATCAAGCAGCGAACAACTCAAAACGCGGAGGCAGGTCAAAGCGAACTGATGAATAAAATCTGCTTCGGCTTACAGTTTCTCTTAATTTCATGACGCTCGACATATATGTGCATATATACATAGCTGTGGTAAAAATATAGCACCATAATAATAATGTGCCTTTGTTCGATTTTTTTCTTTTCAGTAAGCTCAGCGCCTAAGCACATACATATGCACTTGCATGTGTCATTTATTTCTATTCAAGAAAGAATCGAACACAAACATAAAGTAACGAATATTTTAGTTCGTAGTTATTTTGATGAAACTTGAAATATGTCCGTCATTTCTCTGCAGGCAGTATAAGCTCGGATCAGAGCCAAATATTCTATTCACCTTCGAAATTTGTAGTGAAATTCAGATTTCGACATCTTGACTTCGTTCTGCAAGGGTATGAAATATTTTGGGTGCCTGAGATAGCTGTGTTTTTCAACTGATAACAACGGTATTTATTTTTCAGGTGCTGTATATACAAACGCACATGCATACATGTATATACATGTGTGAGTCCACGATAGTAACAAAATTTATAGTTGTAACTATCATTTTTTATAAAGTATTTATTTATTAATTACAGCATAGAACAGAAAAAACCTAAACTTATCTCTTTTGTGCTGGTAGTTATGTGATTAATGGGTGGGTTTCATAAGTAAGCTCGACAAATTTAAATCTTGAGAAAAATGAGGGCGAAATATGTATGGCCAACAATAAAGAAAAAACGCAATTTAACTTTAATTCACTGACTCATTGCTTAGTTAAAAATAAAACAAACGAATTTAGGCTGCGATTCTGATACGTAAAGTATACAAATTTCGGCATTCGGTTGACAAATGGGACCTTGACTTTTAGGTCTCACGCTTTCTGATTGAGAAATTCGTCGTGACTGATTACGGAATATCTGATTCCATTTCAACTAAAGAATTATACATATAAATATGTCGATTTTTCAAATTTATACGGGATTCTTCCACAAGTTTCAAATGCGCTATGATATATTTTATTATCAGAATATTTAAGTTTTTCTTGTACATTTTAATATATAAATTGATATCAGTGCTGTTGAGATTGAGGCAACAATGGGTATAATGAAAATGGTAACTTTAATTATTTCACATACTCAGTTTACACTTTATATAGATGAAAATAAGTTTATTAATATTAGCAGTGCAGCTACAAGGAATGAAACAAGTAAACCCTTGACTTTAAATTGTGTACAAATCGATTCAATAATATTTGAATGAACTGTTCAAAAAAAGAGTCAATCGATTTATATAAATATAATAAATTACATAAAAATGTTATCATATTATTGTAGTTAAACCTAATTACCGGTTGTTGGCTTTATTTTCAGCTTAATTTTATCATTCTAATTTACTGCTTGTACACACATTATTTGTTTTTAGAAAATCATGAAATCAGCTAATCATGGGTGCACACAGGCATGAGGATTCTAAGTGGCGTACATTTAGACGTCCAATCAGTTAATTATTTTTTCCGCAGCTCAGTCACTTTAATAGTCATTGTTTCGCATTCTATCATTTTCATTAGTCTGCAATGTAAAAGAGGGAATCATGTAATATATTTAGGAATATACATTTATGCAGATATTCAAGGGTCAATGCATACTTTTGGTAAATCCCTTGTTGTTGAAATTTCGGTTCTAAATCGTACTTCACTTCCGCAAGAAGCAATCTTCCTCCAAAATTTTGTGGCTCTAACCACTAAGCAGGCAATAGCAGAAGACATAGCCTCTTTACCTTCCGGATCAGAGTGTAAAAATTGCCGTCATCAAGGATTAAGAATACGATTTGTTCTTTAACTTTTTCAAGAAATCCTTGGCTTGCTTATCAGCTTGTCTATACTCCAGTGCTGGGAGTGCCAAACAATCTTAAAAGAAAATATTTTATAAATAATATTAATACTCTTCTTTAAACCAAAATGCTTACCTGAATACTCTGGTCTACAAAGATTCATAACAACTTGCTGGCCCTCAGATGCTGTAATATCTGCAAACGTTATATAGCATTCCGCTACATATTGGTTTGTCATTCCAAATAAATCTTCATCCTTAACAGTAAAAAAAATCAGGCTGTCTTTCATTTGGCGTTGTTCTGCATTCAAATTACTGAATTATACAACAAAAAAATGTATTAAAAGCTTTTAGATATTACTCTAAGCAGATTTACTTACAACCGAAATGTTTCGTCATAAAGAGGAAAACAATTTTTATTGTGAACGGCAGTTTTTACTGCTGCAATGCCATTAAATCGACCAGTAGGAAACATGTGCACTTTTACAAACGAATCACACAATCCATTTTTGTCCATAGAAACCAAATTACGAGCATTTAATATTTCCAACTGAAAATACAAATATGTAATTCTGTGCTGCTTTTATTATAACATACTCACAGATAATCCGGTTTCGGAAAACTGAGCTCTAATTGTAAGTTGTCCGAATAGCGGTACAGATTGTTGCTTTTGAACCGTAAACCGGTCGAGGTAATATTGATGGATAAGATCAGAAGTTTCGGAGGCATGAAGATCTAGTGTGTTTTCAATATCCGATAGAATTTTAGAATCACCCGCTACAGCTTCACCAATTTTAAAGCAAGATATCATAGTGCGAAGAGTTTCCCTTAAGTTTTGAAAGAATGCGGGAGGACGGCGTTTCTAAAGATATTTTTTTTATGTTAGCAAATAATAAAAAAAATAAGCTGGGATTTTCGCATACTCACATCAAGATTAGACTGAACAATATCATATATTATAACTGCTAACTCTCCCAAAATTCCATCTAATATTCTTCCAAAGTTTACTTCATTAAGAGTATCATAAAGGGTCGCTAGTGACCGTTCTAAATACATCATTAGCTTTCCCATCGAATTTGAGTCCTTATGGAGGATTTTCGCTCCTTCAGTTAAAAATCTACGAATCGGTGGAGACATTTTATGGACAACATGCCCGATTAATTCATCGATTTGATTGCATTGTGTATCAACGGCGTTGTCAATAACAGCCCTTATGGTATCAGCGCAGCGTTCAGCCTCCAAGTTCGATCTAAATTCTCCTATGCGTGTTATTACGTCATCAGATCCGAGTTCCTTAAAAAGAAATTAAAAATATCAGCACAACATTATTTCTACGAATTCTAAAATAAACAAGTATCGTCGATAAGAAACATTAAGTATATCGTAACCATTAAATATCATTACTGTTGAAATACATTTGAATTTTAACGGCAACGATAAATATCGCTACGTCGATTAATATTATTGCTATGGTCACACATGTATCGTGTGTAGCTTTATGTATTCAATATGTTAGTTGCTGTAAATCCTTTAACTTTAATTATTTCACATACTCAGTTTACACTTTATATAGATGAAAATAAGTTTATTAATATTAGCAGTGCAGCTACAAGGAATGAAACAAGTAAACCCTTGACTTTAAATTGTGTACAAATCGATTCAATAATATTTGAATGAACTGTTCAAAAAAAGAGTCAATCGATTTATATATAATTACGTTTTTGGGGTGAGAGTATTCCAACAGCATCGAATAAAACTAGATAATTGATTATTGTTGTTATATTTATTTATTTAACACAAATATTAAGTTATTCAATTTATTGTTGGTATATTTTTTTATTCACACAAAATTATAAAGTTAAACAATTTATTATTGTTATATTTTTCTTAAACAATTTATTATTGATTTATTCCACCAAACGCACGTCAAAACGAATCTATGTCTTTCTAGATCTATGTACAAAATAACTCTCAGTTTATGCTAGTAGTTTATTAAAAATGAAACCTCGCATTTGCCTCCTCTGCGATGTTGCACATGTGTCGCTGCTATCCTATTGGTGGAGGTGTCGGATGGCCCGCTTGGGTCTGGCGATGGTCCACTTGAGTTTTAGGCTAGTTCCCTTGTAGAGTGCGCTAACGGATTCTAATCCGGGTGGCCCACTTGAGTTTTAGGCTAGCTCATTTGAAGAATGCGCCGACGGAGTCTAATGGTGGTGTCGGTTGCCCGTTTGGGTTTCATGTTAGCCCACTTGTAGAATGGGATAGGTGTTGTATTACATTTTGGGTTGTGATCGCTGGGACGGCGTTTCTTGTGCGCTGCTGTTGCGGTCGCAGTGTGCGTGGACATGAGAGATCAGGTTGATCTGGATATGTCACTTCCCCATCCCTTAGAAATGAGCTTGTCCTCAAGCGTTAGAGTGTAGGGTATAGTTGTAAGTTGTTGGCGTTTTCGATGGTTGCTTGGTTTTCTTGTTCGACGTGTGGTGTCGGTGCTGTACTATTCTTATACTTAATTATTAGTTGTTTAGGTAAATTTTTGAATTTGAACAAAGAATAGCTTATTATTACTATTGACAATACTGTCACTAATGTTAAGCTTATGATTAACAATGTATTGTTTGTTTTTGTATGTTCTCTTATGCAAGTATATATTTTTATATTTAATAATTTTTGTGAATCAATATTTAATTAAAGTGGTTTACATTTATTTTCTTTTTCTTCTTAAATTTTGTTTTATAAAGTGTGATTTTTCGGCCTCTATTCTTTTCTTTGAAATGTTTGCTATCTAGTTGTTTTATTATGCTTTTTTTCTTCTGAATGGATTTGTTATTTTTGATTTGAATAAGTAGCATTTCTCTATAGTTCGTATCTACTTCGTAAGTTTTTCTTTTGTCAGTTAGCTTATTAATCTTTTTAATTTTATTCAACTGGGTACTGTATGCTGAATGTATACCTTTTGTTAGTGGTGGGTCCTTATATTCTTCTGCCCTATTTTCGTTAGTATATTCTTTTACCTTATTTTCATTTTCATATTCTTCTTCCTTATTTTTGTTTTTATATTCTTCTTTCGTATTTTCGTTATTATATTCTTTTTCTTTATTTTCGTTATCATATTCTTTTTTCTTATTTTTGTTTTCATATTCTTTTTCCTTATTTTCGTTTTCATGTTCTTCTTCCATATTTTCGTTATTATATTCTTTTATTTTATTTTCATATTCTTCTTCCTTATTTTCGTTACTATATTCTTTTTCTTTATTTTCTTTATATTCTTTTTCCTTATTTTTGTTTTCATATTCTTTTTCCTTATTTTTGTTAATATATTCTTTTTCCTGATTTTCATTTTCATATTCTTTTTCTCTATTTTTTGTTTTCATATTCTTTTTTTTGTTTTTGTTATTATATTCTTTTTTCTTGTTTTTGTTTTCATATTCTTTTTTCCTATTTTCGATACTATATTCTTTTTCCTTATTTTTGTTAATATATTCTTTTTCCTGATTTTCATTTTCATATTCTTTTTCTCTATTTTTTGTTTTCATATTCTTTTTTTTGTTTTTGTTATTATATTCTTTTTTCTTATATTTGTTTTCAAATTCTTCTTCCTTACTTTCGTTTTTGTATTCTTCTTCCTTATTTTCGTTTTCAAATTCATCTTCCATATTTTCTTTTTCATTTTCTTCTTTCTTATTTTCGTTTTTAAATTCTTCTTCTTTATTTTCGTTTTTGTATTCTTCTTCCTTATTTTCATTTTCATTTTCTTCATCCTCATTTTCGTTTTTATATTCTATGTAATTTATTATAATCTTAGTTTCTGATATGCCGTTCTTACTTGTTGTGTTGGCCTCTGTGGCAATTGAGGCACTGCTGGTGCTGCTGACGAGGGCGCTGGACGCTTCGGACGCGGGTTCCTTAATGATGATTTCGTTGTTGATTTTTTGTTGCTGCTGTTGCTGATTGGTACCAACCTCCAGGTCATGGTCTAGTTCCTGTTCGGGAACGACTATCGGGGTTACTGGTATGGGAACGGGCAAAGTTAGGTACTCCTCGCTGGCGATGGCATCGAACAGACGATCAACGAAACGAGTCGTGTGCTCGGATAGAAACACATTCAATTGCTTGATCATTTTGCTCTTGAGATCCTTTTCCGATTTGTCTATTTTCAGTAGATAATTTACGAAGCCTGCCAAAGCCAAGGGTTCAGATTTGGTGAGTGGCTCGAGCACAACGGTCTGCCAATCCTTCAGCTTAGCCCAGCTTTCCACTATCATTTTGTTGTATCGCCCCCAATGTTGTTTGGTTCTGCTTATGTCCTCTTTTCCATAGTTTAATTTTAAGAATTCGATACCTCCTGCATAGGCTCCCATTTCATCATCTTCAGCATAGAAGGATCGTGGTCGGAGGTGACGTCCTCTTAGTCGGATCAATGTGTCTATCATTTTGTTGTTTTTTGTTGTTTGTTTGTTTTAAATCTGTTTCTTTCACTTTCGTTTTGTTTATTTGTTATTTGTTTGTTACACTTTCATATTACTGTTGTTTTGTTTTCTTTCCTTTTTATTATTATTATACTTTTATTTATTTATTTTTTTGTTTTTGTTGTTGCTTTATTCAGTTTTTTGGAATAATTTTATTTTATTTTATTTATTTTTTTGTAAAAGTTTATTCAATGCAAAAAAAAAATTTTCGTCGTCTGCTTCGCTTATATTATGATTTACTTATTTTTAGAAGTTTTCAAGGATCACGAGGGTCCTTATGCGGATAACAATTTCGTAAAACACTAGTACGTTCCCTGTATAGGATCACGACGTTTCACAATTTTGCTATCCTACCGGCTGCGCCAATTACGTTTTTGGGGTGAGAGTATTCCAACAGCATCGAATAAAACTAGATAATTGATTATTGTTGTTATATTTATTTATTTAACACAAATATTAAGTTATTCAATTTATTGTTGGTATATTTTTTTATTCACACAAAATTATAAAGTTAAACAATTTATTATTGTTATATTTTTCTTAAACAATTTATTATTGATTTATTCCACCAAACGCACGTCAAAACGAATCTATGTCTTTCTAGATCTATGTACAAAATAACTCTCAGTTTATGCTAGTAGTTTATTAAAAATGAAACCTCGCATTTGCCTCCTCTGCGATGTTGCACATGTGTCGCTGCTATCCTATTGGTGGAGGTGTCGGATGGCCCGCTTGGGTCTGGCGATGGTCCACTTGAGTTTTAGGCTAGTTCCCTTGTAGAGTGCGCTAACGGATTCTAATCCGGGTGGCCCACTTGAGTTTTAGGCTAGCTCATTTGAAGAATGCGCCGACGGAGTCTAATGGTGGTGTCGGTTGCCCGTTTGGGTTTCATGTTAGCCCACTTGTAGAATGGGATAGGTGTTGTATTACATTTTGGGTTGTGATCGCTGGGACGGCGTTTCTTGTGCGCTGCTGTTGCGGTCGCAGTGTGCGTGGACATGAGAGATCAGCTTGATCTGGATATGTCACTATATATATAATAAATTACATAAAAATGTTATCATATTATTGTAGTTAAACCTAATTACCGGTTGTTGGCTTTATTTTCAGCTTAATTTTATCATTCTAATTTACTGCTTGTACACACATTATTTGTTTTTAGAAAATCATGATATCAGCTAATCATGGGTGCGCACAGGCATGAGGATTCTAAGTGGCGTACATTTAGACGTCCAATCAGTTAATTATTTTTTCCGCAGCTCAGTCACTTTAATAGTCATTGTTTCGCATTCTATCATTTTCATTAGTCTGCAATGTAAAAGAGGGATTCATGTAATATATTTAGGAATATACATTTATGCAGATATTCAAGGGTCAATGTATACTTTTGGTAAATCCCTTGTTGTTGAAATTTCGGTTCTAAATCGTACTTCACTTCCGCAAGAAGCAATCTTCCTCCAAAATTTTGTGACTCTAACCACTAAGCAGGCAATAGCAGAAGACATAGCCTCTTTTCTTCCGTATCAGAGTGTAAAAATTGCCGTCATCATGGATTAAGAATACGATTTGTTCTTTAACTTTTTCAAGAAATCCTTAGCTTTCTTATCACCTTGTCTATACTCCAGTGCTCGGAGTGCCAAACAATCTTAAAAGAAAATATTTTATAAATAATATGAATACACTTCTTTAAACCAAAATGCTTACCTGAATACTCTGGTCTGCAAAGATTCATAATAACTTGCTGGCCCTCAGATGCTGTAATATCTGCAAACGTTATATAGCATTCCGCTACATATTTGTTTGTCATTCCAAATAAATCTTTATCCTTAACAGTAAAAAAAATCAGGCTGTCTTTCATTTGGCGTTGTTCTGCATTCAAATTACTGAATTATACAACAAAAAAATGTATTAAAAGCTTTTAGATATTACTCTAAGCAGATTTACTTACAACCGAAATGTTTCGTCATAAAGAGGAAAACAATTTTTATTGTGAACGGCAGTTTTTACTGCTGCAATGCCATTAAATCGACTAGTAGGAAATATGTACACTTTTACAAACGAATCACACAATCCATTTTTGTCCATAGAAACCAAATTACGAGCATTTAATATTTCCAACTGAAAATACAAATATGTAATTCTGTGCTGCTTTTATTATAACATACTCACAGATAATCCGGTTTCGGAAAACTGAGCTCTAATTGTAAGTTGTCCGAATAGCGATACAGATTGTTGCTTTTGAACCCTAAACCGGTCGAGGTAATATTGATGGATAAGATCAGAAGTTTCGGAGGCATGAAGATCTAGTGTGTTTTCAATATCCGATAGAATTTTAGAATCACCCGCTACAGCTTCACCAATTTTAAAGCAAGATATCATAGTGCGAAGAGTTTCCCTTAAGTTTTGAAAGAATGCGGGAGGACGGCGTTTCTAAAGATATTTTTTTATGTTAGCAAATAATAAAAAAAATTAGCTGGAAATTTCCATACTCACATCAAGATTAGACTGAACAAAATCATATATTATAACTGCTAACTCTCCCCAAATTCCATCTAATATTCTTCCAAAGTTTACTTCATTAAGAGTTTCATAAAGGGTCGCTAGTGACCGTTCTAAATACATCATTAGCCTTTCCATAGAATTTGAGTCCTTATGGAGGATTTTCGCTGCTTCTGTTAAAAATCTACGAATCGGTGGAGACATTTTATGGACAACATGCTCTATTAATTCATCGATTTGATTGCATTGTGTATCAACGGCGTTGTCAATAACAGCCCTTATGGTATCAGCGCAGCGTTCAGCCTCCAAGTTCGATCTAAATTCTCCTATGCGTGTTATTACGTCATCAGATCCGAGTTCCTTAAAAAGAAATTAAAAATATCAGCACAGCATTATTTCTACGAATTCTAAAATAAACAAGTATCGTCGATAAGAAACATTAAGTATATCGTAACCATTAAATATCATTACTGTTGAAATACGTTTGAATTTTAACGGCAACGATAAATATCGCTACGTCGATTAATATTGTTGGTATGGTCACACATGTATCGTGTGTAGCTTTATGTATTCAATAAGTTAGTTGCTGTAAATCCTTCGCAATGTAAAGACGCAGTTGTCGCGAAATAAATACATAGAAGACAATTTCAACAATTACATTACATTAAACAAATATTTTTCGATTCACACATACTTTTCCTATAATTCCATTTGGATATGGTCATCTCCGGCCTATGTACTGTCTCCAGCAAAAAGTTTCTCTACGATATTTAAGCTGAGCAAGCTTAACGCATATAAGACTAACAAAATTCGGACAAACGGCCATGGCTTTATGGAACCTGCTGATGATCAAGAATATATGAGGTCGGGGAGGAGTCTTCAGCGCATTGCAATTAAAAAAACGAAAAGAAAAGAAAACAGAGGAATAGCAGAACTAAGATAGCTCGGAAAGCATGTAAAGAGGAATTCTACTTGGACACCCCAGGACAGGCTAATATAGAGAGATTTATGAGAACTCACCATAACTGTTTCCAGCTTTGAGTATAGATCTGCTATGTGAAAACGGATATTAATTTGAAAAAAAAGTTCTACTCATAAAATGTGTGTTATTTGTGTAAATTATGGATATTGAAAGTTCTCTATGCCACATATCCTGTGCATAAGAACAGTGCTACTTTTTGCTTACTGTACATGTAATTCATACCTTTATAAATGATGGTAAACTCTGTCGAATGTAGTCCATATTGTTAATGGCTAAGCACCATTCCTCCGATAAAACTGAGATACAAATTTTACGTTAGGAATCTGATATAAGAGATAAAGCTCGAATCTACTTACTGAACATTTCTCCATCCTCTCCTACATTGGTAATGCTCTCTACTCGACGTGACATGCGCTGTGCATAGAAAACGCAACATCGGCATATATCCTGTTAGACGATGGTAAAGTCGGATATGATTAAACCATTATCTCCAAATCAAATAGAGGATGGTTACTTACGTTAATGATTTTTGCAACAAATGTGTACGACCCTTCAATTTCTGGCCAGTCCAATTGTTGCCAAAATATTTTAATCTGATAAAATATAGCTAAAGTATCCACAACAGATGAACTATATTTAACAGTTTCATCGACAGCGTGGAGTTGGTCCAAGTCTATAGCTTTCTGGATGCGGTTTAATGCTTTTGTAATTGAAGTATCTAGCCAATGAGTTACACCTCTTGCAAACCATTGATAAAAATCAGACATCTGTAATTTCGAGTTGGGACAGAGTGATCGTCCTTAAAAATAAAATTAAAAAAAATGAAATTATTTAAGTCAAGTATATAAAGTATTTAATATTTTTACCTAATGTATTGTATCGCTTGAGAACCAAATAAACTTTAAATAATGTGGTTCCCGTATTCACATTTTCAATGTTCGGTATATCTTTAAACTGAACATCTAACATTTTAATGTTGGAACAAACATTTTTTATGATCGGTTCACATGTCTCCATCAGTTTTAAATCATAATATAGAAACAGAGTAGTGGAATAACTAACCCGAATTTTGCTGAACACAAAAATATAAAAATGTGATTGAAAATAAATGAACTTAAAAAGAAAAAATTATATTCGGTACACCGTAATGGATTTAATCATTACTCAAGCAGATTCCCATAGGAGCTAATGATACAGCAATACAATATTTACAAATTGTTAGGAGCTAAAAACAATACTAGTGTCTATTTATTATATATGTTTATTTATACCGGATATCTTCGAAACAAAAATGTATTCAATACTACAACTCAAGTTTTACATATGATTCCAGCAGCAACTAAATCAAATTAAATGAAATATTTATCTTATATAGAACTTTCTTTCTATGAGTTAGACGTATTCAGTTATGATAGGCTAGTGAGAAATATGTTCTTACAAAATAACCCTTTATCTGGACATATAAGCATATAATTATCGTGCGAAGAAACGATTTTCTTTATATTCACAATACTATTTTTATTTCTGATACAGTAATAATTACTTTAAGTTATACTAAGAATTTCAGATAATTTTGATTATATTCTTAGGGTTGAAAATAAAACTACTCAAAAGTAAGTATTAATTTGTAGACAGCAAAAACACATATCTTTAATAATATTTTTTAAATTAATAGAACAAACAAATAATGGCTTGTATGTGTTGGAATACAAATTATTGGCAATTTGAAAGTACTATCATAGCCGTCCGACCTCGAACTAATACCAACATTATATATTTTCACATTTTTTGAACTCCCTCAGTTTTAAAGCTAACTTCTTTGGTATAGATATATAGAATTTTTTGATGAAGGCAGTTCTTAGTTAGTCGAACGGATGGGATCACTATTTTACACAGTGGCTTAACCAGCTAAATAACCATTTCATGATGTTTTCCTCACATTAAGAAAAATCACCAAAATCACTACTCTGAGCATAAACATTAAATAATAAAATGGAGCTAACTACAATCTATCCTCTGAATTTAGTCTTTCTAGGTTTATAAATTGTGGGAAATATAATAGTATTTCATGTTCATGAATTACTCGATGTTTCAAGTCTCTAATTTGAAGGACGTCTAAGAACTCGCTTTCATATGAAATATGAACCCACGGACAGCATTGCTTCATTGCTAAAAACCAATGCATTTCAAGCCGCACGAATTGCTCTGCAGTAATTCGTGCAATAACTGGCTACTGGTTACTGGGTATTTACGCCAATAGGTTCCAAAGTCCATATAATGATTTTTGCAGAAGCTGCAGAGACTAAGAGAACTTCCTCTACTTCAGTCCAGCACTGGCGAGAAAAAGATTCATCTTTTTAGGAAGTCACTTTACACGAGTAAAGAAGAAAGTTTTTCCATTTGCCGTAGAAATTCGGACAAAATTATAATTGAAAAATATTAATTTAATAAGAGGAATAATGGTAATATAAATTTAAATTATAGTTTAAAATTAAAAATATAATATACTTACTGGCAGAACAATTTGTCAAAATATTCCATTGCACGCTGGAGATCTGAGCGAATCATTTGTATTATTTGTATAACGTACTGCAATTTATCATCATCAGACTCATTATCTGTTGTTTGTTTACTTCCTTCTATAATATGTTCCATCCTTTCTTTCGCACCGCTATTTATAGCATCAACGATAGCGTTGTCAATATTGTATGACTTAGAGTCCTCCTTTTCTATCCAGCCATAGACAGTTTGAGGAAATATGTCAATTGTACTCGGTATATCAAAAGTTTTTAGCTTCGACAGAATATCTAATACGTCACTGAGAGCTTTAAGTATTTTCTTGTCACTGACATTTTTATATAGTAGCTTTCTTAACACCGAAAAGCAAGATGGCAGCAATCGCTTCGCTCCGTTCCAAAAGGTTTTTACATCTTCACAATCATTTTGTAAACAGCTTATGACTGGAACCAAAATGTCGAGTATAGAATTAAATAGTGCAAAAGATAGTTTGTGGGTCTCATGAATGGTACTATATGCGTGCCATTGGCTTAGTGCACAATCAAAGGGGGAGAGTCCACTTTGAACAGCGTGTTGAGTTCTGATAGCTTCAGCCATCGAGCTAAATTTTCCGCTCCACCAATAGTTGGTCACTTGAGACGTGTCCAGCTCATTCATGAGTAACAGTTTTAAGAGATGCTTATGCTCTCGGCACGCTACATTTTTGTTTTTTTCAGCACTTAGGGTAGTGTTGACCAACACAGATCCGCGTCTTTTCGTTTTGCTTCCTTTTTCCAGATTATACCAAACAGTGAGACCAGAAGCTGAAATAGTCTATAAAAATGTATTATAAAAACCTGCGAGTCGAAAAAGCCAAAAATGGCTAACCATGAACGTTTTACGTTTTGTGAAACTAGCTCTAAATATTGGGTAAATATAGGATACAGTCGAAGCACGGAAGCACAGTTCAGCGAACTGGGCTGTGATAACAAAGACACCAACTGAAAGCCAAGTTGAGTTCTAGTACTTTTGTTAAGCATTACGTAACCCATAAGAAGTGCAACGACTCAAGTTTTGATGGGATATACATGAAAATACCAAACAGAGTAAAGAACTTGGTGTTCTGCGGGAAAAATTTGCTCCTCCAAGGGCCAGATCACCGCTGGATAGTATTGAAGATTCAAAATTTTAAGTATACATATATTCTAAAAATCCCCTCACAAGATTTGTTCAGTGAATGTGCCTACGCGCACTGCTTTTCATCAATTTCACAATTTATTTTATTAGTCAAGGCAAACCCATTCAAGGTCATCCCACCACTTCTGCAAAAAGTTGATATGCTACCTGTGATCGGCCGGTACAATGCTTATGCATATAACCACAAAGTTGTTGTGTTAGAGAGCTAAAAACAAAAAAAAATCAAAACGAAAGCTAGAAATATTACTCGAGAAATTATTACTGAAGTTTGAATAAAAAAGTCATTGATAATAAAGTCATCATAATTATCAATAAAAAAAAAAAAAAATTGTCTATGACCAAATATCATTAAAATATGAATTGCATTGGATAAATCGTGATTCGCTATCCTTTATGTATGCCTATTCATACAGTAAAATGGTCCTTCATTATTTCCTTTCATTGCATTACTAGCAATGCTAGAAATACAACGACGCGTCAGTTATTAAATAAATCTCATAGATTCAGAAATTTCACAGATTGTTTAGATTAACTAGGTTAGTCTTAGAAGTGGTCAAAGTTTTTGTACTAATCTGCTAATCTAATCTAATCTCTTTCAGTTATCAAAATCTGTATAAAAATGAATATGTCAGCAGATTAACTCTGGGCTTCATTCCTGTTTTATAATAACAAAATTTATATATCTTCAATAAGAAACTTTCGGATATGCTCCCGTAATTAAATACTCTATTGTATATTGTTAGTTATATACTTTACCTTTAGTGAAATCCTTGCACGTCCTATTAGTTTGTTATCATGTTTTCCAGTAGCAGTAACGGCAATTTCTTTCATAAGCTTACTAAGGCCTCTTACGCCTTTGACATCCGAGAGTTTGTTAACCTTATCTTTGACAGTCTCCTCAGCATCAAAATCCCTAAATAAAAAGATAATTATAAATAATCATTTTTAATTCAATTAAGTAACCTACAAAATGATAACACCTTAAGTGAAATATTAACCAACGACTAGAATATAATCATTAAATCTTTTCTCTTAAATGTTAACTGAATTCTATCTATACTAATTAAGTACATTATTTTCATTTTTCTATAAGGAACTGGATTTTTATACACTAATACCGGAGGTACAACGGTTGTCCTCCTTTTTCGACACCATTACAGGTATAACTTATAAATTAGACAGTATAATTTATGCCAGCTTTAGCCAAAGTATTGGGGTGCTGTGCCCATTGGGGTGTTGGGAAATCAATAAAATCGATAAGTTTAATTTGATAAAAAGAATAAATCTGCCACCATTGACAATTTAGTCACCAAACTTCGAAACTTCAAAAATCGGCATATATATTTACCGGCCACGATTATATCGGATCCCCCAGCGCCCAAAATCGGAATAGCATGTATATTTCACTTATGTATATATAGGTTTATATATTTATTTGTGCTATATGTGCCCCTCACAGTAACTGTATATCAGACCGAAATACGGCCCTGATTGCAGTTGCGGCGAATTCACTCTCTTTCGTCCGCTTGAGTTGTGGTAACAGGCGGAATCCGCACAAGCCAAGCGAAACAAGTGCGACTTAACCTGAGCTTAGACAGCGCGTATAAGAGCAAATCCTGGTGAATAACCGGAGTGCCGTATGGTGATGCTGTCGGGCAGGCGAAAGTCACAAACTTGCTTAGCTGGTGCGCGGAGTGCCTGGAGCAAACTCTCGCGAACAGGAGCACTCTTCAAAGCTGATCAAGGCCTTCAGTGGACTGCTGTTTACATTCACGTGTACAATACAAATAAGTGCAATAATATAAGTGAGAAACCAAATAAAAACCATTGTTCAGTATATATAATCCTAATCCTGCCAACAAGAGTTAATTAATATAAATTAATCACACAACTTTAGAGCTAGAGTTACCAAATTTCTTAGCCGGCACATTAATAATTATTAAAGCTACCACTCCACAAAATATTTGGTTGTCACCTGTTATTAGCGGGTATAACACGGATAGATCCGCTGTCAAACTGACACCCTATTCATTTGTTTGTAATGAAAAATGATATTGTGACTTACCAAACTTCGATAATCAGAGCTTCCTTGCGAAGTCCTTCTGTAATTGGTCTATTGAAAATTGTATTAAATATGAAATGTATTAATTTATGTGAAATTAGAAATCGTAATCATCGTTTTGCTGTAATAGCTTCATAAACATAAAAACAATTACTCTACGCCTTAAATATATAATGCTTAGCGATTCCGCCAACACAAGTAAGAGTTATGGATTATTCTACCAAAAATATGTATCAAAGGTTAGCTCGTACATCTAAGTCAAGCAGTTATTCTCTTTATTTACATTTAAGATTTGCATATTTAAGTGTAAGCAAGTGTGCAAGTACTCCAATTTTTACCAAAATCCAAAACTTAAAGCCCGAATAAATGCGTGTCTACAAAAGCAACTATAAAAAGGCCATAAAAAATACATACTGCAATAGTAATGCATAGCGGTAGGTGCTTAGATAACAGCATAGATACCAGCTCTGGTATAGGACCAAAAGAGCCAACGAAATCTCTTTCCTCTTTTTGTTTTTGCTGTTGCTACAACTATAGATCTAATTTAGCTCTGTTTATATAACTATGCATATTATATATATATATATATACTTTTAATAGTATTGTGCAATATTACATATATATTTTTTGTATATATTACAAAATATACTTACAAAGAGAAATGTTCCTCCCATATGGGATTCAGAGTACACGGTTTTACAGATGAGCTATGACTGTGCGAGTTGTTTGATTCCAAGTATAATGTGACAAATGGATCAGAAAACCCATTTGGATCTTTTGCCAATAAATTTTCTGCTTTTATGATTTCAACATTTAATCTCAATTTGGGTGGTTCCTTCATCTTGGCAATTTTAGAAATTTCTAAATGCTCCGAATTAGGTATTTTGAATACTTCTTGAGCAAACTCAACTAGACTGCTTGTACAGACATCGTTGGTCTCACAACCAATGTTATTGTAAATCTCAAATAAAATTTCTTCGTACAAGTCTTCAATCTGAAAAAAATAATATTTAAAAGAATTGTTACGCGTCGGTTTGTCCGCATGGGGCATCTCCGGCCAGCCAGTGCTCAGTTAGGGGTGGGTCTGCCATTGCCCGCCGACCGCACAATAATCGAAACTACACAAAATCTACACATCACTAAAAACAGCTGTTCTAACGGACAGTGGCAATTTAAAACACAAAACAAACACAAAAAAAAAATTTCACTCCCGGCTTCCAACGGCGGCTTTGCTGTTCCTGCCGTAGCGCTCCCGCCCTTCCTGTGGGGGTAATTATCTTTTAGTGGGCCCCACCCTTTTATATCTACAAGATCACATTTTTATCCTAACCTACTTTGGGTTCC
The DNA here is from genome assembly GCA_035043855.1 of Drosophila percnosoma. Taxonomy (NCBI): domain Eukaryota; kingdom Metazoa; phylum Arthropoda; class Insecta; order Diptera; family Drosophilidae; genus Drosophila; species Drosophila percnosoma. Next base: position 35,107 of record JAWNMQ010000635.1, read on the forward strand.
CCTCCCTCCATTTATAACACTTAGCTTTCCATTTTCAACAGCACGTTATTTATTTAGAAAATGGGGCCTTAATTCTATCATTTGACGTAATTAACTGTCTAATGCTGCCCCTTCATTATAAATATCAAACTTAACGAAAACCAAAAGAAAAATAATAACAAAAAAAAATAACAAAAAAATTATTAATGCAAAAAAAATAAATAATAACAAAAAAGTATTAATACAAAAAAAAATATTGTTGGAGTCAGACCGCTGACGTCTTTACTTATTCGCAGCTTATTCCAGACTGATCTTGATTTTTGCTACCTTGATTTTTGACCTACATCGCTCAGCCTCTTCCCTGCCTTTTGTTTGACCTTCAACATTTTCGCTCATTCTTTTATCCTCTCTCGGATAATACTCCGTTATGTTGAAGCTTTTGGGCCCGCGCTCTCTTTTGAACCTGGGGCTACCACTTGTTTTTCGCCGTGGGCAGCCCCAACTATCGATAGCATAGGCCCGCTGCAACATTTTGGTTAATTAAAGTTCGAAGAGATGAATTTGGAACTTGCATAAAACAAATACGTCAGCTCTGAAAAATTATAATCGATGAGATAATTTCGAATAAATTAATTATAATAATTAACATGACTCTAAAATGTATCCATAGAACAACTTCTGCAATCTAAGCTTAGACATATAAAAGGTGGGAAGACCGACAAGGATCTAGTACAACTAAAACAAGTGCATAAATTTATTTTAAAATAAAAAAATATGGTAGATAGTTATCAGAAATGAAACATCATGCCAACAGCACCGAAATATATTTAATTAAATTATACACTTGCATGAGCTATTACAATTTTGTAGTGATGTGTGTAATTGAAGGAGGGTCGAAGATTTTGACCCGAGTTAATATAAACATATATGTCCTAGTGTCCCACCCATCCCATAGTTTTAAGCCTATTTTGATGAAACTTAAATATATCCGTATTTTTATCAGGGTCAGATTATTTTCTTAAGTAGCTTCCATAGAATCGGGTATTTAAATGTCAATTTAGATGTGAGCAAGTGGTCTGCAATGTGGTTTGCTAAGGTACTTAATTTTCGGCAAGACGAAATCTTTGATACCTAATTGTAAATATATTTGGCCTAGAGTATATTGCTTTTGTAACATGTACATCACTGACTGTATTTACGCAACTATGCCAACATTTTGGTTTAACGGCCCCAAAGATTTGCACCGACCCTGCCCACTAAAAATCTGAGTTTTTGAGCTACAGCCACCAAATTTGGAATGCAATTTACCACTAATTAAAAATATGCCTATGGCCACTCTGGCCTCTATGATTCATAAAAATCAATATATTGATAATGCTTAAACCAATAGTTACCAGACGTGGAAGGAATTTCTAGTTATCACCTCATAAGATTGGGAAAATTTCTTGGCCATGGTCACAATTTTGCAGCTAAAGTTACCTAACTTGAAATTAGGCCCATATATGGAAAATTAATTTTATTAATGCTCAGGAAGCATTACCAGGCCTATTCTGGATTAAAAGCCAAGTGACAAGTGCAAGTGGGTAGGCCAGGGTATTCAGCCACTCCTAATCCCACCCGCCAAAAAATCGGAAAAAAATCACCCTGACTTACCAAACTTGGAAGGATTACGGATTACGATAAGATTTTTAAAAAAATACATAAGTATTCATTTTGCAACAGATTTTATACTTACGTTCATACAAATTGATGTGTCAAAAACAGTTTCTGTTATATCGTCAACAGGTAATAGATCTTGCACGCTTCCCGCGATAGACGATTCAACACATGCATTGTCGTCACTTTTTGTTTCCAATCCGCTGTCGGTACAGGATCCGTCTACATCCCTTACAATTCCAGTCTCGTCATCTTCTTGAAATGGAGTCAGTGACGTCTTAAAAACATTTTCATTCAATTGCGTTTTCTGTCGCAACAAAAAACCGAAGTTTTCAAAGAAACCACCATCAGCATCCTGGAGCCTGCAAACATATTTTTAGTTTATTAAAGATTTTACAAATTTGGTATATAGAAAAATATGCTTTGAAATAAAAGTGGGATCAAAATACAATATATTATCCTCCACCGAATACATTTTTAAACACATAAATCTCAAACAACATCCAGTAAAATGGTAATCAAGTATCGCAAATCTAAATTGATTCCATAATATATACAAAATACAACCTAATGTAAGACAGCTTTACAATTTACAAGTATCAGGCATCGTCGTAATAACCCCTTTACGTTAGATTGCAAAATCAGGTTTGAAAAACGATTAAAAACTTGATGGCACGAAGACTTGCAATGAATTATTTACACATTTGTAGATAAAACCCGCCCCGACCAAACTGTTTGGCGTTTGCCGAGATTTATTACAAGATAGCCAATGAATTGAGCATAAATTCTTGCATGAACACCTTATACTTAATTATACCAAATCTCGGAACAAGCACTGGGACGTGAACACTGTAAGATTTGCTGTAGTCAGTGGACTGGTCTGATATGACACAGATTAATGATACCTTACAACTCGAAAGAACTAGAAACGAAACGTATGTCCCATGGTAAAACTTTCATCTTTAAAATCACTGTTCCACAGTAAATACAGTCACATGCTCGGCAAATAGTTGGATTTTCACCACAAGTCAGCAGGCGGTGGTTTCTGCGAAAGCATATATTATGAACAGGAGAGATGTGGACCGTCAACCAAAAAAAAATGTTTACACATCTTTAATAGTAAAGCCCTTATATTTTAAATAAAAATTAACAACGAACCCAAATCCTCAGAAACGTTGTTTTACATACTAGAATCAGAGTGGACTGTATTCGATTCAACCGAATTCACTTATTTAAAATTTTTTATAAGCGAGTCGCACAGAGCGACATCTTGTGTTATAAATTGGAATTTTTCAAAGAAGTGAAACACTGTTCACATAGGCAATATCACCATCAGTCACAGCTGTTAGTTGATGTATGAATAGTTGCGCACATCAGTTGCTTTAAATTGAATTTATAAGGTAAATTAGGTGTTATAGTTGCTATTGTTAGTACTCCTCACTGTTTTGCAAGATCTTTTTGTCAAAAGATAGAGGTGATGGCTAAAAACAATATGGGGACTAAATATGCAGCTGTTGGCAACTGTGTGCAGAAGGCAACGAACAATTGTCATAGCCAGACGATTTGTGGAAAATGCATTAAACCTTAAAGCTTCTCAATTTATGATGATAATAATTAATGACATTTAGAGACATCCATGGATCTTAATACTAAATAAAGCAATCTTGTTTGAAAACCTTCTAAGGTAGATGAGATTCTTTCTTGTTTTCCAAATTCCAGAGTCTAGGCAATGGAACTACTAATTTAAAATATATGTAATTCAATATAATAATATTGAAAATAAGATTAGTTTTATTAGTCTTGATTATCGGCAATTTTTTAATTATTATTTCAAATCTTTGCACTGGTTTGTTAACACTTACGCAGTGAATGCCAATTATTATTAGTTGTGGACCGAAAAATCTGTCAATATTTTGAGTGGAACAAAGTGGTTTAGGAACATCCTAGTGATAAAATGCTAAACGCTTGGCAAAAACATACAGCTGACTTGATTATCAGAAATAGGAGACAGAGAGACAACACATAAAAACATTAATAATTTGTAGTAAGATAAGATTAAGAAATAATTGAAATATTAATTGCTTACATATTAATTCAAATTAAATAGCATTAAACATGCACACTATTCTCAAATATATATTTCTGATTCAGCATCACTTGACGAGTCGATATCGGCATGTCTTTAGTTTCTATGTCAACTAGATCTGTGTCCTTCCTGATGTAACTTGGAATATATCAGATTTTTTATTGTATATATATATTTTCTTCAACTTCGGATTAATATGTACATTTTTAGTTAAAGTTAAGTGTCGAACGATTGCAAGGGTATGTTTTCTTCGGCGTGCCTAAGATAGCCGGTTTTTACTTGTATTTGAAGCGCAACCGTCCCATAAATCCCTAAAGACTTCTGAATCACTCCGAATGTAATTTTAATTTATTATGACACACGCTATATATTTTGAACATATGAACATATACACAGTCCTATATGTATTTATCGTTTATCGTGCGTATGTGAATCCATGTTCACATCATATAAATTCAAAATTGAGATCACAGGTGTACATGAATGAACATTTATACATAATTATAATCTGATGAACATGTACTCACTGGTGTTCGTGCTCTGTGGGTGGGTTCGATCTAATTTCCTGCAGTTTATTAAAAAACCCTTTCCACATAAGTTCCTCATCCATTTTTATTTTGTCGAAATCAAGCAGCGAACAACTCAAAGCGCGGAGGCAGGTCAAAGCGAACTGATGAATAAAATCTGCTTCGGCTTACAGTTTCTCTTAATTTCATGACGCTCGACATATATGTGCATATATACATAGCTGTGGTAAAAAATATAGCACCATAATAATAATCTGCCTTTGTTCGATTTTTTTCTTTTCAGTAAGCTCAGCGCCTAAGCACATACATATGCACTTGCATGTGTCATTTATTTCTATTCAAGAAAGAATCGAACACAAACATAAAGTAACGAATATTTTAGTTCGTAGTTATTTTGATGAAACTTGAAATATGTCCGTCATTTCTCTGCAGGAAGTATAAGCTCGGATCAGAGCCAAATATTCTATTCACCTTCGAAATTTGTAGTGAAATTCAGATTTCGACATCTTGACTTCGTTCTGCAAGGGTATGAAATATTTTGGGTGCCTGAGATAGCTGTGTTTTTCAACTGATAACAACGGTATTTATTTTTCAGGTGCTGTATATACAAACGCACATGCATACATGTATATACATGTGTGAGTCCACGATAGTAACAAAATTTATAGTTGTAACTATCATTTTTTATAAAGTATTTATTTATTAATTACAGCATAGAACAGAAAAAACCTAAACTTATCTCTTTTGTGCTGGTAGTTATGTGATTAATGGGTGGGTTTCATAAGTAAGCTCGACAAATTTAAATCTTGAGAAAAATGAGGGCGATAATATGTATGGCCAACAATAAAGAAAAAACGCAATTTAATTTTAATTCACTGACTCATTGCTTAGTTAAAAATAAAACAAACGAATTTAGGCTGCGATTCTGATACGTAAAGTATACAAATTTCGGCATTCGGTTGACAAATGGGACCTTGACTTTTAGGTCTCACGCTTTCTGATTGAGAAATTCGTCGTGACTGATTACGGAATATCGGATTCCATTTCAACTAAAGAATTATACATATAAATATGTCGATTTTTCAAATTTATACGGGATTCTTCCACAAGTTTCAAATGCGCTATGATATATTTTATTATCAGAATATTTAAGTTTTTCTTGTACATTTTAATATATAAATTGATATCAGTGCTGTTGAGATTGAGGCAACAATGGGTATAATGAAAATGGTAACTTTAATTATTTCACATACTCAGTTTACACTTTATATAGATGAAAATAAGTTTATTAATATTAGCAGTGCAGCTACAAGGAATGAAACAAGTAAACCCTTGACTTTAAATTGTGTACAAATCGATTCAATAATATTTGAATGAACTGTTCAAAAAAAGAGTCAATCGATTTATATAAATATAATAAATTACATAAAAATGTTATCATATTATTGTAGTTAAACCTAATTACCGGTTGTTGGCTTTATTTTCAGCTTAATTTTATCATTCTAATTTACTGCTTGTACACACATTATTTGTTTTTAGAAAATCATGAAATCAGCTAATCATGGGTGCACACAGGCATGAGGATTCTAAGTGGCGTACATTTAGACGTCCAATCAGTTAATTATTTTTTCCGCAGCTCAGTCACTTTAATAGTCATTGTTTCGCATTCTATCATTTTCATTAGTCTGCAATGTAAAAGAGGGAATCATGTAATATATTTAGGAATATAAATTTATGCAGATATTCAAGGGTCAATGCATACTTTTGGTAAATCCCTTGTTGTTGAAATTTCGGCTCTAAATCGTACATCACTTTTTATTTGCTCAGTATTGAAATCCCGGTTATTTAACCTTGCTTTAGTTGAATGGCTGTGTGGATGTTCGTCCCTTCGGTTATTAGACCCATGACGTGATCCAAAATGATTTTCTCGATCACTCTGCACAGTTTCTCTGTCCTTCGCAACATAGGCCGCGCTAAGTGGCCGCTGACAATCGAAACCTCGTCGATAGTCGCTATAGGTGTTGTGATAATTGCCGGCGCCACTTTTATGGACTGAATTGCGATCACGAAAATTATTTCCACCGCTAAAATAATTCTTTTGGGACATATTAATGGTTAAGCTACGGCTGTCTCGCACATCGCGTTCCCGTTCTCTATCATCGTTTTCACGGACATAATGTCGGTTGATTGGTACTTGAGTTTGGCTAATGGCATCTGTAACATGGATTGAGGGTCGCTTTGACGAGACCTCCTCTTCTTGTTTCTTTTCGTAATGGGAAAAATCATCGAAAATAGATGTTGAATGTCTATAGGAGTGTAATATCTGTAACACCTCTATGCCTTTTGTGTTTGGTATCTCCTGCGTATCTCTTGAGTTCGTCACGGATTTATTGTCATTGTTTTCGAGTCGAATATGTCGGAGCTTTCCATTAGGCACATCTTTGACATATATCCATTTAACTTTAAACTTCCCTTTCCACTTGTCTTGAGACCAAACGGTTGATGTGGAATTGTAATCCACTGAAGTCATCATTTGTGCCATGCCACAAAAATGGCCAGAGCTATTTACGGAAAAAAAAAGCAAAACATTACCGCCCTCTTTGTGCCGTTCCTTAAAAGCATCATCTAGGCGCTTATTGCCGTGATCTGTTGAGCACCAGATCTCATATTTTATACTGCGATGAATGTCATCTTCAGAATATGATTTTATGACAAAAAACCTAAAAAAAAAAAACAAAAAAAAATTAATTATTTTTTAATTAAATTGACAGAGTTTTGTTTTACCGTGCGGAAGTTGCTTTGTTTAAATCGATTTCTGTTGGGTTATAGTTATTCTTGTCCTTCAATTCGTCCAATAATATTTGTGGATCAGCCGTCGCCTCTTCAGGTTTAGATGCACTTGGTGCAACATGTGGATTATTTTCATCACGGTTATTTTCATGCCTAACGCTTGTATCATAGTCATTGCGAATTCCACCGAAATTTCCTCTACGATCGTTAAACCGAATTTGATTGCCGACAGGGACAGTTCGCCGGACAGGTTGAGCAGTGGTACTGCTCGCTTGCCGTATTTCTTGATGATGAACAGATTGCGGCGGTGCAACCCAGTTTTTCCGTGCTTGTCCATTCGGCGAAGGTTTAGCGCAAACAAAATTACTGTTATTGGCCAATCTATGGCATTCATCTTTTTCAGATCGAGTGGCAGGTGATGGTTCTTCGCTAGTCGTTACAGAAAAATTAACTTCCGAATAGGACAAATCAATTGGTGAAGGCGGGGATGGTACTAGCGGTGGATTACTGTTTGGCATATCCCATACATTAACATCTAAATTATGCTTTCCGGGTACCATGGGGGGTGGCGGCATGCCGGGACCTTTCTTCTTATGGCTGGAAGCGGTAAAGGTTGTCTGTGTGTGCAAAAATTACAACAGAATAGTTTTTACATACACATCACAAAAAAACAGATATTTTGAGCAACTTACTTTCGAAGTTATTTTTGCTGGTTGCGAAGCGATTGAAGCCCATGTTGTCTTTTTTGGTGCAACGTTAATTGCGGGAATCTTAATTTCATCCAAAGGTTCACATGTGCGGTTGTCCAATTTTGATGACTGTCCATCCTCATTCCGATTCATCTATATGCATTGAAGTATTATTGTAAATTAAACTATGATTATTTTGCTCTGTAACGTGACATTTAAAGATCCCTGACGATTTTTTTTTGCTTTATTACAGACGATAGATACTTTCGAATCCTTCATTTTAGGCTTGTGGATACTTAAAAAGTTTAATTTTTCTTTTATCTGGGAAACTGACTGAACTCCGATTGGTCATACTTATACTTTTAATTTGGCTAAGTAAGAAAATATCACAATAACATTGAAAATACGGCATACCCGAATAGAGGTCGCAGAACTTTCTGTGAAAAGTCGTCTAGAGCTCCAAGCATTTATTTGCTGATCGTCACGTTTTGGATTATTTTGAGAACCTGGATTTCCATATTTTTTTTTTGTATCTGGAAAGTAGGAAATTGAATCATTTAATTATAATTGTCAAAGTATTCTATTCTAAGCCTACATTTTTTTCGAGTAATCTCACAATTAAAAAATAATTAATTTTTACGATATCTGAAAAAAAGTTGAAGACTGAGCAGGAGAAATACGATTGCACTGCTTAACACTTAAAAAACAAAACACGTTTAGTAGTAAACAATAAGTACTCATCAAGTAATTATAATTGAATTGATTTTCACTAAGTTGTGTAACCAACGAGCAGCTTTCGATTGCAATTTGTCATAACGCATTCTGATCGTGAACAGCAGCTTTAACTATTCCTATGAAGCGGATAAGTGCATTTATGTTAGCTCCAAAAGAACCAAAAATATGAGGCTTGCAGTTGGTATGAGCGCATTATTTATTGGATGGAATTTATAAGCTTGGAAACTCTGAAAATGTAGTTTTTATTCTAGTGAAGCTAGTGAATTCGAATTTTGATTTTAAAATCGCAGTTAAAATGATGTCCTAGCAAAGGTCCTTTACGACAATGCGGCATCGTATAAATTATCAGCATTTGGAACGAGTCAGAAGCAGAGGTAATTGGTTCTCAGTACAAGCAAGTAGTCGGAGTGGGTGGGAGATCTTTCGTTCCGCCTGTTGCATTGAATTTTTTTTGTAAGTTCACAATCTAATTGAAGAGGTAAAAATTGAAGTGATATTTGATCGAAGCACGAGTAGATCGCTGCAGATTTCTAAGAGCACAACAAATGTAGAATTCTCCCGTAAGGGAAAGTTAAAGAAAAAAGATAACTCAACGTGTCAGCAGGATTACGAAATCTATTAGTGTTCAGTTCAGTTATATCTGAAAATGTAGTAAAGACTGGGAAAAAGGAATTGAAGTCTTACAAGACACTTGCAGAGACATTATCCATACTGAGCCTGAAGCGTAAAGATTTAGAAGCCAAAAGGAAAATCAGGATAATGAGGTAAAAGGAAACGAGAAACCTGAAGTCTTACGATGAAGCGTTCAATGATGTTAGCTGGTTTGGCAAATATACATTTTTGAAAAAATGAATTAGACCTATGGGAATAAAGTTATCGGCGTTAGACGTGCAATACGCATGACATTTGATTGTAAAGAAGATGCTACACGCATCACTTATGAGAGCCTTTGTAAAATATATGCTAAAAAACGTAAGGCTAAATGGAGCATCAACATAAAATTGCTTTCTAGTCTAGTCTATATATGCCCCGGATGAATTACTTTGCTATTGCTATATAAATTGGTCATTACATTCTGTGGGGGGTTGAGGGAAAAGCGGTCTAATCGATTATGAATTGGTAATGAAAAGCTATCACTAGAAGCCAACTTAACTGACATTTTAATAAATTTGGGATGAGAGAGTATACGTTGAAGTCATTATCAAAATTACGTTAGATATTTGAAAAACAATAAAAATTTCCTCAGAAGTATGGAAGAAAGTAAAAATGAAGTAAAAATTGGAATTATAGGTGAATCGGGGCTCGACACACCAACAGTACTAACGGATAGAAAAGAATGCGCTGTATGCACACCCTTTGGAAAGCCTTCCGATCTTATTATTGAAGGATCTATTGAAAATGTGAACTGTGCTCTTCTTTCACGCAATGGACGTCTTCATGATATTATGCCATCAAATATTAATTATAGAGCTAACATCTGGGCGATGCGTAAGTTGGGATGCACCCACATAATAGGTACGCACACCGTTGGTTCGCTGCGTGACAATATTTATGCTGGAGACATTATTGTCCCGCACGATATAATTGACAACACATCAAAACGTGTTCAAACATTTTATGACGGCGCTGTGGGCAGCCCATTTGGCGTGTGCCATCTCCCCATGCATCCGGCCTTTTGCGAACGTACAAGGGACCATCTCTTAAGAGCAACCAAAGATCTAAAATTCTCTGCACATCCTAAGGCAACTGTAATCACATTGGAAGGGCCTCGTTATTCTACCTATGCAGAAAATAACGCATACCGCAATTGGGGAGCTGATGTTATAAGCATGACACTATGTCCAGAAGCAGTTTTGGCTAAAGAAGCTGGTATCCTGTACGCATCTTTGAGTTTCGTGACCAATAAAGAGTGTTGGTGTGCTAATCAGCCAATAGCAACAACCACTGAAATAATATATACATTCAAAAAGCAGGTTGGTAAAGTCCAAGCAATTCTAAGCAATGCTGTTCAAGGGATTTCAAAGATGGACTGGACAGAAGACATATTGAAAGCTAAGGTTAATTTCACAATAACAATTTGGGTCTATTTACTTATTTCAGTTTAAGTTACAGATTTTGGTGTGCAGTAATTTTTCTAACCGTATCGAATAAACCTGAACTATATTACCTTTGGAATGTCTTCAAATATATATAACAAAACTTGACTTTTTGAACTTCTTAATTTATTGAACAATATTCAACACCAAAAAATTGTTCTCGCTATACCCTTGCAGAGGGTATTCAAATTTTGTCATAAAGTGTGTTACGCGTTGAAAGATAAGTCTTGGACTCTACAAAGTATATATATTCTTAATCAATAATCCATGTCTAGCAAGGGAATGACTATATATTTTTTGACCATTCTCCCTCAGTATTAAGTCTATTTTGCAGAATCTTTGCTAACTTGGTGCCGAGCCGAATGAATCGGAAATCTGAATTTGTTGTCTCAAATTCAGATGTAATCAGATTATCTCCGGTTCATTCAGTGTGGTTTTATCAATTAACCATATAATGGACACGGATTACAATCATCTTTTTTACTTTCTTTATTTCCCATTTTCACTCAATGCCTTGAAGCATGCATAATTCATTTTAATAATTTTAAAAATGGCATTACAATTGTTGGCAGCAGAAGCATCAAATCTTTAGTTTTCTTGTACTTTATGTTGCGTATGTCAAAAGGTCTGAAAGGGTATGTAATTTTTGCCTAAGATTATATTATTATTTCTTGTTAAATTTGCTAAATATAACATAAAACGTAAAAATTAATAATATTAAAGCAAAATTATGTTAATAAAGTACAATTTAATGCAATTAATGGTGGCAACGTACTACGGAAAAGAACATCTTTGAGGTTAAGAATCCCCTAATCTATACCACCGCGATCGCTGTGAGTAAGAAATGGTCTGCTCATTTGTATATATTAATTAACTTGACATAAATTATGCATATCCTTAATTCATATTTATTTTGAAATATTTGAATGCCTCATTGACCATTGACCACTTATAATTTACGTAAATGTTAATAGATTGACTAATAATTAGAAAAACATTTCGATTTCTTTGATTATGTTACTTCTTTAAATGTTTCTAAATACAGTATTTAGGATTATAGTAATCTTAGATCAGTACCAATATCGGTATGTGGAATTATGTTAAAACACATTGTTAGGATTCCACTGGTTTGAACTATCCTCCAACAGGACATCGACCCCAAGCATACAGTACATGGGCTCTTCGCACCACAGCTGTGTGGCTGTTCTATCCATACAAATCGAAATATAATACTTTAACACATACCAAATTTTAGAAATCATTAATAAGCTTCAGGGAAAGCTAAGAAGGCTTTATGACTCTTCCACTGCTATTATTTGGGTCGGTTCATTATGGATTTTTAGTTTGTAATTTTATACCTATCCCATATTTCTTATAGTTATATTTTATTATATATATATACTTTTATATTTTATATATTGATCACAGTTTGATATGGAATGCTACTCAACAGTCAAGTTGGCCCTAGACTAAAAATGTTATGGACCACACGTGTTTAATAGCATGGGATCGAGTATTGTCTTCCAATAATGAAAGTGGCTTCTCAACATATACCTTCGAAGGGCCTCTCGTCCGATATATTAAATCTACAAATGTCTACATAATATAGATTAAAACAAGAAGATGTCATAGTACCTTGATTTATTTTACAAATGACGCTTAGAACATTACAATTGTTATGAAAATAAATAAATAATTTTGTTCCAATTTAATTCCTTGTTGATTAAAGCGTAGTTGTATACATTTTAAATTCAAAAAGTGAGATATTCGAACAGGTTCAAATGAAAACAATTTTAGTATGCATTTTCCAATCCCAATAAAAATATCTATACATTTGCATTATTCAGTGTAGAAAGGTAAATTGTTAATTACTTACCATGATTGTGGGATGTCTTACGTCCTTTGCCCACGTTACTCACTGGTAAACTATTATTTTCTTTTACATTGAACGGTGGAAATTGGAACTGCATTGAGCTTTGAGTACCTGTTATATTAGGGAAGAGATAAAGGCGCATAGTAGTGCTAGTTTAGAATATAGTTCATTTTACGTTACCCGAGTTATCATCGATGGCTGGAGAAGACAGGTTTTCATAGGAGGCCTCATCGACTTGTTGGCTCCATGGTATATTACGCTCCTCAACAGATTTAGCTGATATATTTTTGGATTTGATTTACCGCAAAATGGCGAAATAAATAAACAAACATATAAATCTTGAATAGTATTGATATGTTTGTATGTCCAAAAATCAAATGTATTCAAAATACGTATTAAGTATAAAACATACATATGCATATTCTCAAAACTTTTAATGTAGAACTAACGAAATAGTCTGAACGTGTATATTTGTATGCAGGTACACACATATGTATGTTGAAATTATGTTTACTTATTGATTAATTTTGGAGAAATCCGGATTATATTATAAATGTACCTGCAGTTCCTGATTTATTCTGAAAGATATAAACAATTAATTAAGCTAACATCAAAATTAAACTTCACACATTCATATGTGCACAAGTATATACATATGAATGTACATATCTACAAATGCAAATATGAATGCCTATATGTGTATTAATTTACATGTACATACATACAACAAATGCATAAAACTCCAGGAAATTTTCGGAGCCTTAAAAGTTATAATGAACACACACACACACACAAGTATATGCACAAAGGTATGCGAACCTATGTATGTATGTATGTATTGATGTACATATACAAAATTGCTATTACCTGATCCACGCCTGACATTTGCTGCCGAATTCAGCTTTCTTTGATAGCTGCAAATATTAGAAATTTCAATTAAAACTGTTTTAATGATTTGGAATATGTCTCACCAAAAAAAATAATAAATAAACACAACGGACTTAAAATTTGCAGTCAAAAACTCTTTAATAATTTATAGTATGTATTTTCCACATACAGAGCTACACTCATTTACACATGTACATGTAAATCTCACACATACACGCACACACACTGGCATACACATGCATTGTATTCAACCGTCAGAAGCCGATAATTCGTACAGCGCCGTTGCACAATTGCATAAGGGTTGTCATGTTTTACAGAAATAAATGTATTCAGTAAAATACGCATTAAGAATTGAAAGTCTGCCGAATTAAACAAAATATCGGAATTGTGTTCGTTTTATTATCGTGTAATAACTATAGTGAAATGTTTCAAAAAATCAAACATTATGTAATCTATGTATAAATACTACTTTTACTAAATTATGATACTCTTTCAAGATTTTAATAATAGGGAAAATAGTGAAAAAGGCAGACAAAAGCTTCTACGACCCCATTTACGTATTCTTGATTAACATGAACAGCCCAATTTGATCTAATCATGGCCTTCACACAGACGGAAGATTGGGATCATAATTTGGAATTAGTTCTAAAGAAATACACAACTTTTCTATTTGTCACGAATATATCGTGAGAATATCAAAATAGTTTAAATAAGTAAGAAGTAAGTCAAATGTGAAAAATAATATATGAAGTATACATAGATATCGGATCGCTGCAGAATTATCATGTTATGTACACAATCGTTTTGACATAGAACAAAATTAATATTTTTCATTTAATTTGGAAAAAATTTTCTTTATTATGTATGTATTCTTTTTCTCTTTTGTTGTTATAATATGTAAAGGCATTAATTTAAAGTTGTAGCGCTTATTGCTATCGGAAATGGCGGACAATGACTTGAATTTCATATTTAGTTTGTAGTTTTTATAGTATCTGATATGCATTTGTTCATTTAGATGGACGGCCGAGCATATGCATATAAAATAAAAAAAACTTTCAACGTTCTGATAATTAAGAAAATGAGATCAATCTGAGAATACGTTTTGGACACTAAATTTATCAGATCTTTGAGAAATTTACACATTTTATCAATAGCATGTCAATGCATGCTATCGGAAATCGCAATGCATCGATATAGCGAAAGTGGAAGAGTTATCGATAAGCTCTAGCTGAGTAAGGTATACGAGGATCTAAAATTCATATTTTAAGTCCCAAAAAAATTATATCCTTGTTACCTGTTTTCTATTGGTTCAGAGTATAAAGACTGCCAAAATTCAGCAGAGTACCAAATGCTTATATTTTAAATCAGAAACATTTCCTCCCTCCCTGATAGCTCTGTCGATATTATTTACATATGTAATATGCTGTCATTACTTTATAAGTAACTCAAATATCTAAATCTGATTGGTGCTCGTTAATAAAGCATTGTGCTTAATACTTATTGTTAAATAATAATTTTGAAAATAGGTAAATAGTATAATAATACTAATTTAATAAAATATTTAAGTACTTTCGTTAATGCTTTCTTCGCCTTTGCACCCTGCTAACATTTTTATAATATAAGTCAATCTCTTAGTGGTGGACCGAAAATATCGAGGATACAATACCGACTATTGAGTGGAACAAAATGATTTTGGAACATTCGCTGGAGATGCGGAATATTGCGGAAGCAATTCGAAATACAAACACGAATATTAATTCATATCATTTATGCGGCATTTATGCGTTTCAGAAATACAATGGCGGTTAATGCTGCAAATTGTTTCGTTAATTCTTCCTCTTCTGTTCTCATTGAAAGTCAAATTCTAAGCGGTGAACATAAAATATCGAAAGACAAAAAATATATTGGGTACAACAAAATGATTTAGATGATCATTTATTGGATATGTGGAATAATGCAGAAAAAATAGGTAAAATGCGTTGTAACGCACGGAACTTAACGTTAAATTTAAAAGAAAAGGTTACGTAAGGAGTGGTTTTCCAGATGGATTGTATAAATAAAATTTAAGGTGAGCTTACAAAATATTCTACTGGTTTGGGTTGAGGAGAAAGGCATTTCTAAAACAACAGCAAATTAAAAAAGAAAATCGCACATGTATTTTGCTTTTTATACCCTAAACTCATTAAAAACGGGTAAAAAGGGTGTTATGGTTTATTTGCAAATGTATGCAACAAGCAGAAGGAAGTACCTCCGACCCCATAAAGTATAAACAGTAAGTCCTTAAAGTGTTTAGACAAAAAAATTCACATTTATAACTTCATTTCCAAAAAAACAGTATTTTATTGACCTTTATTTCTATTCTTATTTTTCTATTATTAAGTAGAATTTTTTAAACTATTTAAAAAAAAAATAAAATGATTCATTTATTTGAACAGTTGTGAAATTATAAATGCCAAAATTATTCATTCTTTGGATTGATCATAAAAAGGCAAATCAGCATGCAGCGACTTAAGCAGTAGAGAACTGTGTAGTTTATGCCGCAAATAACTGAAGGTAATACGCCAATACTCTCCAAACACCATATAATAATTTTTGCAGAAGCTGCAGAGTCAAAGAGGAGGTATAAGTTTTCGGACCTTGGTCGGCAACCGTTAAACCTAACCTAACCTAAGGGTTTATAAGAGCCGCGAATCATATATAAGACTGATGCAAAAAAAAATTCCTATTGTTTTCTATTAAACTATAATGTAACTATTATCGATAGTGCTCTATGGGGACGGGCGTCTTCAATCATGCCTTCTATGTTTTCGCAGAAGTCCTCTAGTTATACATAGTTACACTTCTTCCGCTTGATCTTTTCTTTCTGCTTTTTGCCTGCTATTAAGATTGATTAAACCTCGCTCTAGTTCCAAGGAACATGCAGTTATATTGAGTTCTAGGAGTTGAGATTTGGTCAGCAGTTATTCGTAATTTTTGGAGCTTTAAAAAGGATAATCCTGTGATCGGACATGGTGATCCAACACTTCTTCCCACACTTTAATTACAAATGGTATGAATACAACTCCTACTCTGTAAGATCCTGTGAGTGTACGGTCAAACCCACTTTCACCATCGCATTCCACTTTTCAGTGTACCGGTCTGTTGAGGCTGGGTTAATCCTCAAGCTAACTCTGTTCGTCAGCCCATTGACAGGGATGGTTCCATAGCGGAAGAACAGCTGATGCCGCGGCGCTTCTAAACGTAGGTCTCGATCTTGTTCTGATTCTTCAACAAAACGAATCAAGAATCGCTAGATTGATCTATGTAGTATTCTATATAGAGTGGTTGATGAGAACCCTATTTTTATAAAATGACTTTGCTTATATTTGCTTTATTTTATTATAGCACAAAATATTTCATCAAAACTTCATTATAAATAATAAAACCTTTAATGAGCCTCGGAGTAAAGCGGTAAAAGAAAAAACTAATTTGAAACACGTTTTTTTATAATCATTATGATGAAGATTATCAGTGATCTAGAAGGCATTACCTGTCAGTATGTATTATTCAAAATAAAATGATGAGCTGCTTCCTAACACAAAGATACGATGATTTGCAAACAAAATTTACAAAACAGAATGCGATGTCGACAGAGAGCGCAGCTAATGCTAAAGCCTAGCCGTATGAGAGCCTACAAATGGCTCGGCACTTAAATCAGAACAAGTTCCGAAGAAATTGTTGAGGCTGACCTCGGAACGACGGAGTGCACAAGCTAAGAACAGTTATGACAAATCGCTCATGCACCCAAACCAACTATCAAGACCAATGTGCATGAGCAGCAAACGACAGGCGTTGACCACCGTTGGACTCGGCCAATGCTGAATAAAGAACCGTGAAACTCAGCAGGGACACTCGTCACAACGGTAGCAGTCTTAGCAGTTTTTTCAAAAATCCATCTAAGAACGGTAAAAATACTATTGAGTGGGCTCCAGGGTACTGCGAGGAAAAGTGTATGGAAGGAACACAAATCAATCCTCATCGTTGTGGGACAAACAGGAGCAATTATGGCGAATCAATTGGTTGTTAATTAGACTATAAGCATAAACCTTTAAGAAAACAAATAAATCAAATTTAAGCAAAAAAATAAATCGAGACAAAAATATTAGCTTATCTTCTTTTTATTATTAATTATCTTAAACCTAAGTCCAAAAAAACATTTTAATTGCGAATTGGTTTTTGAATAATCCGTAACAAAGTATAGAAATAAAGTTGTGCTATTTTAGCTTCTCGGTCGGAAAAGAAAATTAATAGTGTAAATGGGTAAATGTGTGTGATATAATTGTGATGTTATGCGTCGGTGATTAGGACGAAGATCTATCACATATATGGATCCCAGCCCTGATATAGCATTGCTAAGTTGCTGGGCAGTTTTGCCTCGTTGATCAAACGCTGAACCTGCGTCTTCACATCCGAGTTCTCCAATAATCCCGGCACCCCGCCTTCCAGTTTATGTTTGACCACCAAGAGAGCCCGCTGCGCCAGTATGTTCTTCGATTCTTCATTGGACAGCTGCTGTTGTTGCTCTGTTGAGAGTACGCCCCAAATAAATAGTGGATCGTACAGAAGGACCTCCAGTATGGTGATCAATACGGACTTGTAACGCCTCAAAATATGCATGGTGGCCTCACAGGATTTAGTAAATACACCATTTGTGCCGCACACACCCATCGGAGCGACCATATCGCGTGTCAAACGAAACGGCACCGTCTCTGGCGTAGTTTGAATCTTGCCCTGCTCAAAAGCAATGCCAAAGTCAATATGCACCACTTCGGCGGTCTGTGCATCAATGAGAATGTTCTGCGTATGGCGATCACCCAATCCAAGCACGTAGCCCACCATGGAGGTGGTCGCCACGCTATTGATGTAGGCCAGCCGACGTTCGAACCACTCGCCCGGTATTGGAAATTTTTCGAGCAGAAAATAATGAAACACTGGCTGCACATTCTCGCAAATCTTCTTGTAGACACTTCGCCGAGCATCGGGTGTCTTTTTTAGGGCTGCGCTTGCCATCTGGCGACATTTATTATTATTCCAATCTGTGGGTCGATATTTCATATGGGCACCGCCAGTGCCATTACCAGCCAGATAGGTACCGATCGGTATTGTGTTGTTAACCCACTCGATGATGCCGCAGCGCATGGAGAGTGGCGTCACCTTGTAGGTACGCAATTGCAATTTACGCTCAGCGAACTCCGAATCACTGTTGAACAGCTCGTTGACAATGCCAAACACCTGCTGCATAACAGCATCCTGGCGTAGGTCGTCTTTGCCCTTGATCAGTTGAGCACGTACCACACCGTCCGTACAGAGGCACATTAATTTGATTGGTGCATTCAGACCACCACAGAATTCATATTTACCAGTCCATTTCACAATGCTGGTTATATTGTACTCCTTGTTGGGCTGCACGGCCAGCTCAATTGTGGGACACTGCACACGGTCCAGTTTGAGTTTATTTAGCTCAACTATCATGGCGGGCATCATTTCGTTATTGGGCTTACCATTTGGGCCAATATAGCTATTGGCAAACTTAATTAGCGCTGGAAACATAAGCTCGAATTGTTTGCTGGCCTCGAGCGCAGCTGGATTCGCTTTACAGCTGAGGGCGATAATCTTTTTGGCGATGTCGGCGCGTTGTGTATTGGCATGTTCGCCATCGAGATACGCATAGATCAATGGATATAGCTTGTAGAATGTCTGCTGCGGATGATCCTGTCCGCAGCGTATAAGTAAATCGACAAGAATCTTGTGAAAAGCGGCATTTTTCGAGTTTAGACGCCCGGCCAGTTGGCTGACAACACAAATGAACTTGTAGCTGGGCACCAATTGTATTGTATCTTTAATGGAGTTCAGCATCTGTTCGTTTTGATCGTTTGTGAACCAGAGCGCAATTATGCGATAAATTTGCGCACTTGAGAATCCATTATCAAGTTGACAATATTCAATATAATGTGTGATTGCTGTGCACAGATGCTCGGTAAGATTGTTTTCGATGCGGTTCAGTTCCTGTTCGTCCAGATTGGCGAATCGTTTCAAATTTAGTGCGCCCAATTGACGATCACGATCCTCACGCTGCCGACTAGACGTCACTGTGCTGGCCAAGCGACGATTCTGCTGGATGATATCGACAAGTGTCTTATACTCCTGCGACTGGCGATAATCGTAAAGCTGTTGATATTCACGATCCGCATATTTGGCAATGGTGGCATGCGCTGCCATACGATTTTCAATCTCAAACTGCTCGAATTTATCCCAATCGATCAAATTGGAATCCATTTTCGTAAGCTGTGCTTTGTGCGCCTTGAAATAGTCCAGCAACTGGAGTGAAGCTTTAAATGTCTGCCGCATAGTATTGGCAAAACTATCGGCATTGCAGTCCAGCTGAAATTCGCCCTGCATTCGCAGGGCCGTAACACGTTCCACACAAAACTTAAAATCGGTATTCGTATTCACGTGATGCAATATGGCCTTAGCGATCTGATAATTGCATGTCTTCACATTTACATCAGCATCCTCGAGCAGCGCCGATACCTGTGTGGGCATCTTGATGTCCGGCAGAGCTCGCAATGTGGCAATATACTTGGTGGCCAGATTAAGTTTACCTGCGGCCTTGCATTCTCCGATGCATTTGAGCAGATAGGTGTCCACTGGATTTTGAAGATAATGCTCTTTGATGCGTCGATCGGCGCGCTTTCCGGACATTTTGAACAGCGTTATCTGATGGGCAAGTATTTGTTCCTTGCATCTAAAGTTGCCATAGGTGAGATTGAGTTCAGTTTTCCACTTGTTAAATACGTTCTTTTGCGCTGGGCTAAATTTGTGACTAAACTGAATCTGCCAAAAATCTTCGGTCTGCTGTAGCATGCACAACCAGGTCATATACTTGTAGACAGACTGTAAGCACTCGACGCTGATATCCTGCAATATAGCCTGGATACATTGATAGGCATTGTTGATGGCTGTCACAGTGGTCTCGTCCTCCCATTTGCTGATGCTCTTGAGTGCCAAATAGTGATGCTTGTTGAACTCCAGTTCCATGCTGTTCGCTCGATTTACCTTCTGATGCCCATCAATCGGGGCGTCCCAATCACACAGACGCCACAGTACCTCATAGTCTACCCGCGCTGTCCCCTTTACGGCGACACGCTGATAAAGATCGGCTAGCGATAGCATTCCATTCGACTTCATGATGTCAATGCACATTTGCCTTGTCGGCTCGTCCAGATTATCCGATTCCAGCAGAATGCCCGACAAGTTGTCGTTCAAACTATAATAATCAAAGCGAGAACGCAACGGATCCAGGAAGCCGGGAATGGCATCTAGACAGCCAATCGATGTATATGCTATTTTTGCGTACATTTGAAACCTTTCGTCTGCCAGGATATTTGCATCAGGGGCAGCATTTGCCGAATAGGCCCATAACTCCAGATACATAATGCTAAGGAAATACGCCTGGCAATGATTGCTCGCCTTGACCACATTTCCAAGATTGATGGGAATGCTCCAATTGTTAACAAGACGAATGCATTCGCAAATGTAGAGAAATTGCTTGATGACACGCTTGTCCTGGTAGACGCCCTTCGCCTCGCTTGCGGCCCTGTCGAAGAAGTGTTCGAGCATTGAGCAAAGGCTGTCCAAATGTTGATCCTTATTGCTAAGCAAAAGTTTGATAAACGGTTGAAGACAAGCCTTGGCAAATTTAAAGGACTGGTCCGCAAACGTATCGAATCCTTGCCAGCCGCACTCGCCAAATACCAGACCCATAAATGTGCACAGCCATGGCTCATAGTCCAACTCTTCACTGGATTTGAGTACGGTCAGCCAATCTATTACCGGAATCCTGTCGGATGTATTGAGGAAACCCAAATTATTGGAGCTAGTTTTAAAGATGCGCAAATGTGGATGATTCGCTGATAATTTGCTGCCATCCTTGCTGTCGACCACATGGCCAGCCACTTGGATAAGCGCTTTCTGTGTGCTCGTATTGAAGTCATACAAATGCTTTTCCAGCGTCTCCATAATTACGCCAAGGAACTGCACAATCGGTTGCTCCGACGACTGTAACTGCTGAATGTCATCAAATTCGGTTTGAAAATAAAACGAATTCCGCTTCAATTTAAGTGGCCCAATTTCAGCTAGAGATTTGACGGCGTCAAGGCTGCCTTTCTGGCTGGGAGACTCGCGCACCATGTGAATGAGACGATTGATTAGCTCAAACAACAATTGCTGATGGGTTTGCAGTTCGTCCTTGTGCTCGGCAATATATTCACGTAGGCCATGCAAGGGCTCCATTCGACTGGACTTGAGGAATGTGCGCATATAGTCGACAACGCTGAGCTGCTCGAATCGTGGTAGCGTTATCTCGCAAAGATCACGCAGCGATTGCAGATGCGTAGCATCGCCATTCTCATCGACCAGCAGCGATTGCACATTTAACGTCATCTCGCAAAGATCACGTAGTGTTTGTAGATTCGCTGCCTTGTCAGTCACATCTTCATTGAGCTGCAGTTTGAACATGTTCAGGAATTTTTTCAAAACATCAGCGGTTAAAACCTTCAGCTCTACCGTCTTGACGTGTTGCATGGAGGCAATCAAAAGTTTGCCAATTTTATCAAAATTGATAGTGTTGATGTTGTGCGACTGAAAACTGCAAATATTGAGCTTCGATTGAATATATACTAGAGCAACTCGATGCAGTTGTTCACACTTACTTTGCGTCAGAAAACCGCAGATGAAGTGCCAAATGTCGCTCACAAAGTAAGCGCAATTGACTTGAATTAAATCTGCCTCCGACTTTATATTTGATAATGATCTCTCCTTAGCCGCATCCAGTATTGCATCAGCAATGATGCAGTATGCGAAAAAATTGTGCAACACTTGATCGGTGAGCACAGCCTGATGGCAAGCGGTCTTCAATATGCCAAGCAGCTCTACTAAGAGGAGCCTATGCTCAAACATCAATAGGGATATGGACTGAATACGCGTATCTTTTGACCATCGTTTACCTCTCATGAGTTGGTTCAAAGATTTGAAGAGCGAAGATGCGCTAAGATGAAACCACAGTCGTAGTTTATTGTAGGGTGCAGAGTCGCCAAATAACCGGATCCATTCGCCCTCATCGTGCAAGTGTCTGATCGTTTCATAAAGGCTTTTCACATTGAGTGCAATACCCAAGGGATGCATTCCAAATAGCGTTAGATTATGTTTGAGATTCTCCAGATGTTGCCGGAAGTCCGCATTTTGCGTTTCAATGCAATCGCTGCATTCTGACACCATATAGGCCTTCAGTATGGGCTCAGCATCCCGTTCGCTTATAACATTCTTAAAACGATTTATATCCTCCGGTGTGCGATAGATAAATGAATAAGCCATAATGTTATTATAATTAGCTTTAAGAAATGCCTCCTTTGTGTCATAACCCAGAAAATAAGGAAATGTAGACAAGGCCCGTCGCTGTGAGATCCATTTTTGGAGCATGGTATCCGAATAGGGCGTCATAATTTCGCACAGCGTTAACTTGTGACAATGCACGATGCTTCTTAACGCACTGAAATCGTTTACGTTGAGTTTGTGGGTCGCGCAATACGACATCAGATCCAGCAAACTACGCTCCTGATGGAATGTACTAAAGGCAAAGAATGCAATTAACGATTGTATGGCCACCGAATGGTTGTTCAGCAACATATCCTTACCGGTGGACGATAGCTCTTTAAAGTCAATGGCACCGTACAGCTGATCGCAAAACATCAAATGTATTTTATGCTTGCTAGTTGTATTCTCATCGCTGTTGGAAACACAATAGTTTGAGTTTAGGAGTATCGTAAGCGTTTCAGTTGTCGCATAGCGCACTTCCAGTGTTGGCATCGCTAGAAATTTGGCCACCGATTGGCAAATTACTAAAAAGTTCTCCGATTTGCAAATGTTGGGACAATTCTGTGCTATTTGTCCCACGCAGCGTACAATTTTGACTGCCAATTGGGTTGGATATGATTTTTTTAATGCTATCTTCATGAGTGACATCAGCGCTATCATTATAACGTCCAGCAAATGCTCAATGTCATAAAAAAAGTGCGTAAGAGTGGGTATTTGATCAACCACCTGACTCATGACATCCACATTTGTATTGTGATGCTGAAATGTGTTCTTCAGCTTGCCGGCCAGCCATTCAAGGCACTCCTCCGATAAGCTCTTGCAGCGACACAGCATCCTAATTATCATCATTACATCGTTTAGCGGACTGCGCTCCTTGAAGTTCTTAACCACATGAGAAATGGCATCGGTGCTATACGTGCTGTTTGCACACATGCTGCCAAGGATGCAGACGCATTTGGTGGTCAATGCTGTACGATCTGTGCCCTCAGTGTGATCCTTGCGTGCGTAACTATGCTTGAGCAGCACGCCCATAAACTCGAGCAGCATTTCCATCGGCTGTTTTTCCAGATACTGCAATAGTATCTCATTCGAACTGAATACTTCGAGTATGGCAATCTCTTCATCTAGAATCTCATGAAAATCACTGTCGTCTATGCGATTAATATCCGGCTGAATAGAGGTGTACTGAATCTCGGTGTGGCTGAGAAAGAAGCCAATGCGCTTCATGAGCGGACATTGCATAAAATTCGACACATCAAAGACATTATAGTGGAGCAAACGTTCCATGGTGCAAACTAGCTTATGCAGACTCTTTAGATCCTTTATCAAGGAACTGGTGGTGGACTCATGGGTGATTGCCGGGTCGAGCATGCGCATAAGCAGCTCATAATTGTGCACAAAGAGGCAGCTCTTAACGCTTGCCGGTGTTTCACCGTGCGACGTAATTGGTCGTCGTAGCCGCAACTGAAAATGATCATCCAGGCAGACCAGCTGCTTATTGTACTTATGCAGCAATAGTTGCAGTTGGGTATATTCTGCGCTCTTTGGGGCTGTTGGCGAGTTGTTGTTGTTGTTGGTGGCCAGTTTCTGCACTTGGTCTTCGTCAAGGAAATTAATGATGCCAATAGCGAATGTGTCCGCCAACAGCTTCTGATCGATGGCAGCAATATTGTTGATTATTTGCGATGCAATGCTCTTCTCGTGATCGTAGGCCCACCTAATGAGGGGCTCCACAACGGCTGTGGCCTTGTCAATGCCACACTGTTCGGCATGTAAGAATATGTCGCGAATGGTGGCGATGCACTCATTGCGTCTCAGTATCTCATTCGTTATGATGCTTTGGAGCAATGTGGCGCAGAGTTTGGCACTCAGTTTATCATATTTAATCAGCGACTGCAGTATGATCTGTTTCTCGATGATCTCATCGGCAGCCGGACGTGAATCTGAGATGAGATACGTGGCAACTTGTGCATAAAAGTTGGCAACTATCGTATGCGATTCCGATAGCTTCTGCTCATGCTCCTTAGCCAGCATGCTCGCCAGGCAGAGGCGTACATTGCGTAAATTATATGCATTACCATAGATTTGAAGGACATGCATCGTCGTCTCACGGATCTCCTGATAATAATTATCCGCGCTTACTATCGAGCTACTCAGCTGCATAAGCTCGGCATATATGGCAAACCACACAGCACTGAAGCTAGTTTCCTGCATATTAATCAGATTGATTACCGATTTCATTATGTCGACCTTTTGACGTTTGCAAGAATTTGCCTCCGCATCTTTAATTTGATTCGGTTCCACATGCCACAAAACAATGTAAGTGACAAGTGCGGACATTTTAATGAATATCATCGGAAATTTGTCCGTGTTCAATACGGATGGTTTGCTGCGACCCATAGTGTGCTTTCTAATTTCCATTTTGGTGATGGTATGCAACTTTTGCATGCTTTGCGGCCAATCATCTCTTATGGGCACTTGGAATGTGCTGAAATCGTTGCTATTTAATTTCGGATATAGAGCCTGCAGCGATAGGATAACGCACTCGAAGAACAACTTTTTTGTTTCATTGCAGAATTTGTCCTCGTTGTAAAAGTCACAGAGTTTCGGTATAATATTCTGCATGTGAATGCACAGCGTATGATGATAGTTAACAGATAACTCGCCCACGAATAAATAATAAAGTCGCACAATATCCTTTATTCGTTCAGCATTGTGGGCGGTTTCAGTGTAGCTGATTAGGGTTGGCAAATATTCCACCAAATCGTCGTGCAATTGAGTACGATCCTGGGCTATTTGAACGGTTTTTGTGATGCTCTTCAATATCTTGGAGCGCAGGAACTCATCGTTATCAATATTCAGCTCAAACAAAATAGAGAGAATATTACTATATTCGCTGACTTTCAATTCCAAGGTATAGCTGGACGATAAGTAGATGCCTCTGTCTAGTAAATTAACGAAATTAAGTCCAAAGTAACGAACGACAATGGCACTTTTAGTGCCGTCCACAAAGGCATCGAATATCGTCGACTTGGTGAGGAAATGTTCGCTGCGCGTTCGGCCCATCTCCAAATTGTAGTCGATGATACGGTCCATAACATTGCCGTACAAATAGCATTTGTCCGCCAGCTGCTTACGGGCCTTATCCGACGTCGCATCTCTTAAGTTATTTGCGTGCTTTAAGGTCGCCTCCTTGACGATCACAAAAACGTTTTGCCAAGAGAGCTCCTCGTTGCGACCCAGCATCGCGTTTAAAGCACTCTTAAAGCTGTTTAATTTCTGGTCCAGCTGTTCGATTGCCTTATTGCGCGCCGGCGCCTTGTCCGAACGAAGTTCGCAGGCAATGCGCTGTATTTCGTTCAACAGTGGATCCATCGTTTTCCTATTAATCAGAACGAAAATTTGTTTAGTTTTTTGAGCTTTTAAGTCACGTTAAGCCTACACCGGCCACAGTTTTTGAATGAATACATTTAAAGTCGATGCCTTGTTTGTTGTCCAAATCACAGGGGGTAAATCACAGTGTGATTTAGGGTAAGAGATTTTTGATATTAAATTTGTATTTAAGTTCTAATTAAACTATCGAAGAAGGCTAATAGGCGCCCAACCGCATAGAACCTACGTCATAAGCAAGAATATAAAAAAAATACAAATCTGTGTAAACTTCAACGAGAATTCTGTTAAAAACATAAACAAACAAAAAAAAAATTGGAAGAAACAGTGCAAAGAACCAAATTCCTTGATGAAAAGTGAAAAAAAGGAAAGGACTGGAGGTGCACTTCAACGAACACGCATCGAGGGAACACTGGAACCATCGATCGCTCGCTATTATTTTCCTTTAAAAAACATGTAAGAGATTTGATTAGTTAATAATATATTCTTTGATAGGAAGATATAACATAATTATATAAAAAGAAGTCCCCAAAATTCTTAAATTCTCATTACTATTCGGCTTATTGATGAGTTTTAGTTACGATTACGACCACGAAAACAGTGACGACATCAGGTCCTACAACTTGATAAAGATCGTTATACCAATCAGCGCGCGATTTGCCGGCCACTTTATTCATTGCTTAAATATCATCACTCACAAATGCATATTGCCAATGTTTATTTTATTAAGTAGCAAAGAGCTTACTTAAGGAAGTCATCATAAAAAAGGAAGGTCAGTAAAAAAGGCATTGATGAAGAAGGCATTGGGAAAGAATTTTAGTAATTGACTCCCGAAACTTATTCAGAATAACCATTGTCAGTAAGCACCCAATGTCAAACCAACTGTGAATTGAGCTCCGCTAGAGTATCTATTGTTTGGGCTCTGGGCAAACTTCATCACTACCTTTATGAGGCAAAAATATTAATATCTACACAGATCACTAACCACTCATGTTTGTTGTTTCTGATGTAAGCCCCAATGCTAAGATTAAACGCTGGAAGGCGCGCATCGACGAGATCAGTGCTAAGGTGTTCTATCAACCCCTATCCCATACGATGCATTAAAATCCAGGAAATTTTCGGAGCCTTATAAGTTACACGTGTATGCACAACGGAATGCAAAACCTATGTATGTATGTATTGATGTACATGTACAAAATTGCTATTACCTGATCTACGCGTGACATTTGCTGCCGTATTCAGCTTTTTTTGATGGCTGTAAACATAAGAAATTTGAATTAAAACTATTATTATGATTTGGAATGTCTTACCAAAAACAAATAATAAAATAAACAAAACGGACACAGAAGCCGATGATTTTTACAGCGCCGTTGCAATACTGCATAAGTGTTGTCATGTTGTCACAAACAAATGTATCCATTAAAGTACGCTTATATCCGATTAAGTCGATAGACTGTCAAATTATTAAAATATCGGAATAGTGAATGTATTATTATCGTATAATAACTATAGTGAAATGTTTTAAAACAAACACCTAATCTATTAAAAAAAAACACTGAAAATTGAGTGGAACAATATGATTTTGGAACATTTGCTAGATATGCGGAATAATGCGGAATTTTCGGCACATGAATGCTCGGAAAAGGCAGGAATAATGAATAATATCCGAGCGCATTTATGCGTTTTAGAAATATAATGATAGTTGGCCTTAAATTTGTACTGTGTATTTATGCCAATTTAAGCAAATTATTGCTGCAAATTGTTTCGACAATTCTTCTCTAAAATATCAAAAGGCAAAAGATGTATTGAGTGCAAAAAAATTATTTAGAAAAATTTAATAGATATGCAGAATAAAATAATGCAGAATTTTCGGCACATCAATCCTTTTTTAATCAAGTTTAAAGAAATACATATATAGATTTCGAGCAACCGCTTCAAATTTAAGAACAACTATCAAAAATCTTGAAAATCAAATAAATATTAGATCGCCCAGGCCCACTCCCACAGTTCAAAAGTTACTTCGCTCTCTCTTCCGTTATAAAATAGCTGCATTTATTTGCTGATTTATTTGCATCAGCGTCCGGCTTTTGCAGCTCAATCAGCGCATATGCCTTTGCAATAGTTAGCTTTCTTAAATTGTTTAGATCCTTTACCAAGCCTGTCAAATTTTGATGATCATTGTCATTCAACAAAGTTTCATTTAGAGTCGCTGTGCTGCTACGGGCTGCACTCACTTAAGCTGGAAAAATTTCACGAATTACACCCCTGATTAAAAATAAGTCATTGTAATTTTTCTCTATCCTCATAATTTAAAATTTAAGCTTTAGTGACTTATCCCTCTGTTCAATAATTTGTGTATTTGTGGTAAAACCGAGGATATACTAAAAATTAAAAAATCACGCATATTTGATGTGTAAAAAAATGTTATGCTAGTGAATGTCACCTACTTTGCCAAAGTTACACTTAAAAATCAGGTGGAGTTTTGAGCGAAGGGATACTGAAGCATAAGCTAGATTCAACTTGCGATTTTTTAACAACTAAGGGTTTAGAAGAGCGGAAAATAATATACATATAAGATGGACGCAAACAAAATTTATTGAACTATTGTTATATAGTGAAACACCCTCGTTCCTTCTGGATACTTACTTCCACGAGTAGGTGTCGATATTTTTCTGATTCTTCAACAAAACGAATCAAGAATCGGTGGATCGATCTATATAGTATTCTATATGGAGTAGACCTCCGATTCCCGTTGTTCGGCTTGCAACACTTTTAACCGCTGCGCACAACCTGTTGGAGGTGTCCGCGGTGGGGGAGAATTTATAGCTTTGGCTGACAATGATAGATGCTGCATATTGCGGTCGGGATTGTCCGACCTACTTTCTTGTCTGGGTGTTGGCACGTGATTTGCCGACAGTATTCTGGGTCTTGCTGTGCTTCTCCTGTTTAGTGACTAATATGTGTGGACTTCTCCCTATCTAGGAGGCGGTCCAAAAATTCACTTTTTTATTGCAACGAAAACCTGTTGTTATTATTATTACACTACATGTACTGACGAGTTTAGAAAAAAGAAATGATTGACCCAAGCAGAGATCCGCAGTAGCCTTACCCGTCTTAAATAGAACAGACGGTCACAATTCGTCTGAGCTCACCTTTATCTTCGGCGCGGTTTGAGGGACCAGCCGGTGTAAGATACGAGTATATAGGACAGGTTGGGTATTGGGCTTTTCTTATGAAGACCCAATTTTCTGTATAGTACTTGCTGTTCGTCCGCGGCTGCTTAGTGAAGAGGAATCACGGTTTCTCGAAGTTTACATCCCCGGCGGTTCGCTATCTGCAACAGGCTACCCACCTGGTGGCCCAAGCTAAGCCTCCTCCAAGTTCCTTAGACCAGGAAGAGTAATAAATACATAAATAAAAAATAAAATAAATAAATACATACATACATAAGCAGAAATCTTAACAGGGTCTCCTGCTTAAAATAGTTCGTGGTCCAAAGTATGCCGCAAACACAAGTTGTAAAGAAAAACCCCTTTATTGCATTATCTTTTGGTGATGTGCAACGAGAGCTACAAACAATTTATATATACAACTAGTGTATAAAAGGATATCAATGACTCAACGCTTAAAGTTGATGACAAGGTGCGAGTCAATATACAAACCCTTATGTTATTTGTTATGGGTTCGCATGGCAAATATTCTCGAAGTAAGTGGCTTCCAGAGTGCCATTCCTGATCATCAGTTTGGCTTTAGGAATCACCATGGTACACCATAGCAAGTTCATCCAGTAGTACAGCATGTCCTCGAGGACTTGGATAATAAGCAGTACAGCTCTACCGTCTTCCTGGATATCCAACAAGCATTTCATCACGTATGGCATGATGGCCGGCGTTTTAAGCTTACGTTCTTACTACCATCGGTGCATCATTTACTGCTAAGGTCTTACCTGCTCGGTCGTTATTTTATAGTTTAAGTTAGGGACAAGCGATCAAACATCCGCCGCATTGGAGTGGCTGTATCGCAGGGTAGTGTCCTTGGACCTGCCCTGTACACATTGTACACCGCGGACTTGCCAATTCCGGTAGCCAGAAACACGCTGCTTGCCACATACGCAAATGACACTGTGTTGCTTGCTAACTCCAACACTGCTTGCAGAGCAGCTGCGGTTACGCAGAGGTTCTTGGATGGTTTTAGTACTTGGGTCAACCGGTGTAACATTTGCGTCAATAAGAGTAAGTCTCAGCACTGCACGGTTGCGCTCAGGAATGGTAACTATCCGTCCAACCGTCCGACTCAACAACAAGGTCATCTCAGGAGAACCATGTTCGCTATCTGGGTATGTATCTTGAAAGGAAACTCACCTGGCGCAAATACATACAAATCACGGAAGCAGCATGTGGATCCAAAAGGGGAAACTCAACTGGTTGCTTAAGCCATTCAGCAAATGCAGCTTGAGCAACAAGCTGCTGGTGTACAGGAGCATCATCGTGCCCACATGGACATATGGGATTCCATTTTGGGGCACAGCTGCGAAATTGTGGATTAACCAAATTCTAGGCTTGCAGAACAAGGTGCTAAAAAACATCTATGGTGTTCCATCCTAAATGAGCAATATGACGCTGCACAATAACTTCGGTTTACATACAGTCATGAAATAAATAAATCTTCATACAAGTCGTTATAATGACCAGTTGCATAACCCGTCAACCCCTGGCTCAAACACAACCCGCAGACGATTAAAGCGACTCCAAGCCAGCGACCTCTGGACTGTTGAACGTTGAAATTAATGTGCAACAAATGTAATATTTAATGTTATGTAATATCGTAATATGTTAAAACCAGTTCTATATTAATGCTATTGATTTTAATTCGCTGTTATTAGTCATACCTCTACAGATGAATATTTTAATAGATAAATAATAAATATAATTGCTACATAAAAAAAAAAAAAATGTGTTCGATATTTTACTTTGAATTTGCTTTTGCATATTGAGCAACCTCCCATTAACACCATCTACGTGGCGGTAATAAAAGACTTAACTCCAAATCACGTTTTATTAATATTTATTGAACAAGACATTACATTCACTGCAACCGTGCATCCCTACATATGTTAAGTCCCTCATTAATGCGTACTGGTTATGTTAAGCAGCACAATTATGTTAAGCAACTATTTAGTCCCGAATAAACTTTGCTTGAGTACACAGCGACGGTGGTACTTGGGTTTTATTCACTTCTATCACACAATACAGTGCTTAATTTTAAGGCAATAATAGCTTGATTGGACTTAAAAATAAATAAATAAAACACGAACCAAGGACCTCTAAGACATATGGAACTTCCTCTTCTCAGATGTTATGACGAACTGCAAAGGAAGCTCACGCTACTAAGAGGCGAGATGCCCTTCGCGTAATAAATCATTTTATAAACTCATTTTGCGTTATCATTGTGAGGAGCCATATAGCTCCGACAAATAAATATGCATTTATGCTATATGCGCCCCTCACAAACAACTGCACCTCAGGCAAATTCTGAAATATAATATGCGGAAGCCGTTTGCAGAACGACCGATACTCCAACTCCCATCAAGTGCAGCGACCTCAGTATGAGGCAACCGCTGAGGGCAGCGATCGCAATAGGAGCCCGCTGACCTAATTCCCGATTCCATCGATGTATAAATAAAGCCCTGCTCGTCATATGTCATTCGTTTCTGCCATCGCACTTACTGTGCGCAACGAAAGACCTCACTCTCCGTAGTCCAACTAGTTACAAGTGCTAGTTGCGACGCCTTTTAGCAGTCAGTTCATGTGCTGAATGCTTCCTTTTAAATATACACAAACATTTTGGTGACCCCGACGTGATGGTTATCATTCTGGTGACCCCGACGGTTGGTACAAACACTAACAAATACCCACGATTAAAGCAAGATTTTTTGCAAGCCCGGCAAGGAAAATAATGTCGCCGATGCGCTGTCGCGTCAGAACATAAACGCGCTGGAGAACAATAGCCCCGAATCTGATGCGGTTACTATCCAGAAAAACCACCAAAAATGATCAAAAAATTGCTAAACTTACAAATGAGGTGATCCTAAACTGTAAAATTTGCTCTCAAGCAAAGTACGACAAACACCCAAGAAAACAGGAACTTGGTAAAACACCACTCCCCTCATTCACAGGGGAAATACTACACATTGTCATTTTTCTCACTACTACTCACTACAAGTACCCTAAACCACTGCAATAAATAACATTCAGATCTTGCGCCGCGTCAGCATTTTACATCAACGACGAACTCAACTGTATCCAGCGATCACAACCAAAGGCGCATGGAGTAATACGACAAGCGACTTCGTCGGCGTATTTTACAAGAGGTCCATGGTAGGACCCAAACGGACAACCGACACCACCATTAGACTCTGTCAGCGCATTCCACAAGTTGGCTAGCGTGAGACTTAAGTGGGCCATTCGACACATCCACCAATGGGACAGCAGCGACACAGCTACAACGCCGAGGCGCCAGCAGAATGCAGCAAACCGATGTTTCGTTATAATAAATAATATTGTACAAAATCAGTCCTAATAAAGCACTAAATCGAAACAGTTCTGTTTTTTTTACTAAAAACTTAAAGGAACAGTTTAATTGGCGTCCAAGCAGGGACCGGTACACAGTTATAGGCAAATCGCGAGTTGTAAAAGTGCACTAAAAAACACACCTCGTTATACGCGCTTTAAGTAGCGGTAATATACGAACATCTCTTGAGAAAAGCCTAATAGGCCACTGTCGAAAAATAAAGTGCCTGTGAACCAGCCACGTTCAAATCAAAAGCGCCTCAAGTAGCCGCAGATGCGAACACGACCAGTGCCACATTCAAATCAAAAGCGCCTCAAGTAGCCGCAGATAAGAACACGATCAATAAAAAAGGTCGAAGTGCAAAACTGCGTACCGGTGCCGGTAAAAAATACCGCCGACAACCCTGTAGTGTCCGTCCGTAGCGTACCGCGAGCTAAGGTGTCCAGAGGAACCAATGTCACCCATTTCAACTAAAAATCGTCGTGGGACAAAAAGGATAAATTCCAAAGGATCATCCGGGAGATTCGCTGGGATGATAATTATATTGTAAGCATAGAAAATACGAAAAGATATAAAAAAGTAAAAAACTTGAGAACAAATTAGAAAATAATAAAGAAAACATCGAGAAAAAATTTAGTAAATAAGAAAGAAAAAATTTGAGAAACAAATTTATTAAGTATCAATAATAAAATACATTCACAGTTTAAAATATAATTTTATTTATAAAATAAATTATAACATAATTATAAACAATTGCTAATTCTAAGCATATATTTATTTAACTTATTTATTATTTTTAAAAACTTATTTTATAGCTTATCCCATAAAATATTAGAATTGTAAATTATTTAATTAAAAAATCTCTTAAATAACCGCCGATTAACGCAAAGTGTAATATATCGATATCAGCCACTAACAATGAATTCGCCTGTATACCTTATGGACTATGAAGACGAAGAAATTATCGTTTATTCACCAGTAAAGTTGACAAGTGCTCCCCAAATTGTAAACGTTAACCAACTGAACGTACAACCCAGTACTTCTAAAGCCGCTGCTGCTCCGCTTTCCGGTAATGGTCAGCCCGATTTAAATGACGTGCCCACCCTAAATCTCGCTAATAAGAGACATAGGAAACTGGCAGAATCGTTGATGAACCAAGCCGAAACTCTCGCTCCCAAATAAATCAAACGACTAACCAAGTCCTCTACGAATAACACCTCGAAAATAACTGAGCCTGCCGCCCCTGCCAAATCTCTTACTACCGCCACCGCCGCTGTCCATACAGCTGACGCCACCCCTGCTACTCTCTCAAAACAAATGAAACATAACTGGTTTCACATGCTTGCCGCTGAGTGTGGACTGGACGTTTCTGACATGGATGATTTTGATGATGAAGACTTGGCTGCAGTCCAGGCATCTATGGCTAATCCAGCTCCCACCGCTCTCTACGCACAGCCTCAACGTGTGCTCAATTCCACATCAGCTACTTGTGCTGCTGATGCTGCCACCCCAGCCAATAATAATAACAACAACAACAACTACGTTAATAATGCCACTACCGCTGCCACTTCAAATGCAACTCATCAACGCATTGAAAAACCGAAGCCAATTCTCATCCCTGACGTTGATGATATCTTAGCGGTCACGGATCGCATCAACAAGATCATCGGTGAGACCAACTACTTGACCAAGCCGGTCGCTAATAAAGAGCTAAGAGTGATGTGTAACGACATCAAATCTTATCGCACCCTGATCAGCCACTTCCAAGCCAACCATATCCAGAGCCATACTTACCAGCTTGAACACGAGCGGGGCTTTAGGATTGTTATTCCGCACCTGCACAAATCCACACCAGCTGACTGGATTCGCAGCAATCTCGGTGAACTGGCCTACAAAGTGCGCTACATCAAAGTCATCAAAAGACGTTTTACTCGGGAGCCAATCGACTTGTTTGAAGTCGAACTTGAACAAAAGGACAGCATTGCTGAAATCCTCAACCTCACTAGACTGGGTACCCAAAAGGTTGCGGTGGAGCGTCCGCTCTGCAATCCCGATGTCGCCCAGTGCCATCGCTGCCAACAATTTGGCCATACTAAAAATTACTGGCGACGCCCTTTTGTATGCGTCAAGTGTGCCGGCAGTCACCTGTCCACTGACTGTCCTAAAAAGACTGAGGAGCCACCTAAATGCGCGAACTGCAAAGGCCCGCTACCGAGGATGCCAGGCCTTCAAAAGCGCTTGCAAAGTCAAGGAGCCGACCAGTCTCATACGCGTCAATAATCTCCTAGGCCAGTTGGGCATCCCTCAGATCCCAGCACAGCAACGGCAACGTCAGCCCATGCAGCAACACCAACCTGTGGAGCAAATACAACTGCATCCCCGTATGCAACAACAACGTCCACAAAAAGCCCCAGCAAGACATCAACCACAGCAGCAAGCAGCCACTACCCTGCAATGTCCAGCTAATGACCACCAACAAGGTACGCGCCACTGGCCTAGGCAGGCCGTTACCCCACTGGTCAGCTACGCTGAAATAGTACAAGGCCTCCCACAGCAACCTAATAAACAACAGCCTGGGCAGCAACGCCAACCAAGGCCTCGCCAAACCCAGCGACAACTTCAACAACAGCAGCCACTCATAGTACAGCAGTCAATCCTGCAGCCAACTCTTCACACCACCAGGAGTCGCAGCCACAGCACACGCCGCAGCGCGCTCGACTTCAACCATTCTGACACAGATAAAATTTGTCAAAAACTGGACAGGCTCACCTCCATCCTTATCGAAGACCTCCAACTACTCGCCGCCAATAATCCACCGTTTGATCCAAAAAGTTCAGAGCATTCTGACATAATCGACCAAAAACTTGATAAGCTTATCACCATTTTAACTGAGGACCATAAATTGCGTGCTACCACTGATGTTGCGTCTGAATTCAAGGAATTCGAACGTAAAATTGACATCTGAAGGCAATTTAAATAAATCAAATCAATTGTAAAAGTTTCATAAGCCATGCTTGGTGATCAAGTTACATCCCTCTCTCCCTCTCAGTTATTCTAAGAGAGCAGGTGGTATATATCGATAGGACGATAAACAGTGATCGTGTCAACACAATCATCGCACATTCTTTTCGGCATTCACACAGTCATAAACATTCACAGTGAAGTGAAATAAATATCGATTAACGCAACGTAAATAAAACTGCGCGCAAAACATCGTGCTATCTAATAAAATCAAAATAAAACCAAAATAAAATTACCAGTCGCTAATTATGAGTTCGCCGGTATTCCATATGGACGAAGATGACGAAGAAGTCATCGTCTGTTCGCCAAAACAGCTGAAAAGTGCTTTTCAAGCTTCTCGAGTTCTTAACGTTAGTAAACTGAACGATCCTCCCACTTCTTACAATGCCGCTCTCAATGAATTTGCTAAAAATTCTTCCCTGCAAAGTGAACTGAACCAACATGTTAATAAAGTAGTAAAACGACTAACTAAGTCCTCTTCGGGTAACATCAAGAAAATGACCGAGCCTGCTGCCCCTGCCAAAACTCTCACTACCGCCACTGTCGCTGTCCCTACAGCTGACCCCAACTCAGCTTCTACATCAAAACAAGCTAGACTAAACAGGTACCACTTGCTTGCCGCTGAGCACGGAATTGACATTTCCGACTTCGACGATGAAGACTTTGCTGCACTCGAGGCACCCATGGTTAATCCAGCACCCACTGCTCGCAACGCACAGCCTCAGCGCGTGCTCCATTCCACATCAGACACTCGTGCTGCTGATGCTGTTACTACAACCAACATTAAAATCAACGCCAATAAAGCCGCTACCGCTGCTACTACTAAAACCACACCGATTCGCGTGGAAAAACCAAAGCCTATCCTCATCCCCGACGTGGAGAATATCGTAGAAGTGACAAACCTTATTAATGGAATAATCGTCGAAGCAAATTACCTGACCAAGCCGGTCGCCAACAAAGGGCTAAGAGTGATGTGTAATGACATCAAATCTTACCGTGCCCTAATTGATTACTTTCAAGTTAATAAAATACAGAGCCACCCAGCAGGTTGCGGTGGAGCGTCCGCTCCGCAATCCCGATGTCGCCCAGTGTCATCGCTGCCAGCAATTTGGCCACACAAAAAACTACTGCCGACGGCCTTTCGTATGTGTCAAGTGTGCCGGCAGTCACTTGTCCACTGACTGTCAAAAAAAGACCGAGGAGCCGCCTAAATGCGCGAACTGCAAAGGTCCGCATGCAGCTAGTTACCGAGGCTGCCAAGCATTTAAAAGTGCGTGCAAAGCCAAGGAGCCAACGAATATCGTACGCGTCAACAATCTCTTAAGCCAGCTGGGCATCCCCCAGATCCCTGCACTGCAGCGGCAACGCCAGCCTATGCAACAACAAGAAACCGTTGAGCAAACACAATTGCATCCCAGAATGCAACAACAACTTCCACGGAATACCTCAGCATGGCTCCAACCTCAGCAGCAAACTGTCACTACGCTGCAATGCCCAGCAAATAACCACCAACAAGGTATGCGCGGCAGGACTGGACAGGCCAATACCCGTTTGGCTAGCTACTCCGAAATAGTTCAAGGCCTACCACAACAGCCTAACAAACAGAAGCCTGGGCAGCAACGCCAACCAAGTCAGTCACAGATACAACTTCAACGACAACAGCCACCCATCGAACAGCAGTTAAACCTGCAACCATCTTTCCACGCTATCAGGAGCCGCACCCACAGCACTCGCCGCAGCGCTCGTGACCTCAACCAGTTTGACACAGTTAATATCTGTCAAAAACTGGATAGGCTCACCTCCATCCTCATTGAAGACCGCCAGCATCGCGCTGCCAGTAAACCACCGAAAAGTTCAGATTAATATTGTGCGCTTGCCGTTGCCACAGAGAAAGAAAAAAAAATGAAAACAGCCTAAGAATATGATACACTTCTGTTAATCTATGTAACCGTTATGTCCTAATAAGTTTTAAATATTTTTGTTAGAAATAAGAAAAAATTAATGGACAATTATTAATTTACCTTTTAAAAAGTAAAACATATGAGCACTAAAAAGTGTATCAATTACCAAATGAGCAGCTAGTACCAGTTCTCAGAAAAATATTCAAATAAGTACATTCGCCGGGATGAAAATTATCTTATTATTATCTTACCAACATGTTTCGGTCTAGCGACCATACTGGATTACTCACACTCAAAAATAATACCCATAAAAACAGGAATCGCAGCAATAGAAAACGGCACTTAAAAAATAATTCACGTATTCAATATCGAAGAATATGAAATGGCGTTCGGTAACCTATCGAACAAATTATATAACGTCAATAATACACACCCCCTTTTCCCCAAACTCGAATTCGAACTTGCAAAAATAAAATCCGACCTGAGAGGACTGAAACCAGCTCAGAGAAAGGCCAGAGCAATAAACGCTTTGGGGACAGCTTGGCGAGAGACGATTATGAGACTCTAGTTTCAAAAACAGACGAGCAAGTGGAAAATAGCAATAGACAGCTCGTAATCAATAAAATACTAAGCAATAGAATGAACGAACCTTAAGAACGAACCAAATATTAAAAGAAACTATTGACAACAAAAATATCCATGATGAAAATGCAACACTACTAAAATTTAAGATACAAATGTTTAAAGAAGAATTAAATAATCTCATCTACGCCATACACTGGGCAAAAACAAACACAATAAATTCTATAATTTTGTCAGAAATAGAATTAGAAAAAATCTCAAATTTGTTAGAACATAATGTATTTTTTACAAACCCAGAAGAACTATTAGAGTTCGCCAAAGTTAAAATTGCCACATATGGCAAAAAAAATATTGTACATTATTGATATCCCATTGCCATCTAAAGAAATGTGCACAAATTTGTTACTAGTACCCATAAAAACGGCAACCAAATAAAAAAGTTAAGATTCAAAAACATACTAAAATGTAAACAACAAAACTTTGGAATTGAAGAAAAATGCGAAACACATAATGATAAAAGTATCTGTCAAAAAAATAAGTTAATAGATCTAAGCGCCGATACCTGCATAAATCACGTCCTCAGAAGCTAAGCAGCCGATTGTCAAACAATAAATAGCCAACATGTACCCGATCACGAAGAATTATTCACCGGAACGATCCTGCTCAACGACTTCAACGGAAAAATAAAAATCGACGAAGAGCCAACGGACTTAAGGGGAACATTCCAATTCGAGAATTCTACAGTCAGAGTCGGAGAAGACCTATACTTATCAAAAGTTACGACATTCGCCGAAGTAACACCTCCACTACTACAAATAATAGAGGGAAAATCAAAAGTCGAGGAAGTACTGTCTCTACAAATGCTGAAGGAAATAAATATCTTTCTTTCGTTGTGGCAGTGCACACAAACTAAATCCAACGACAACTCGTGCAAGAACTCCATAGCCTGATCTAGTAGGTTAGGGTCTAGCACAAGTTGGAAGGACAATCTTTATTTTCGATAATACGACATATGTCCTTTTACAAAAATTTGTTGGCGCCTTGTTAGCGGCTCATAATTGCGAAACTTATACTAAGTTGTATTAGCTTATGGTACTACGAAATGTATGTATATTATTTTAACAGCTAAGTGTTGCTTATAATAAAACATTTCAGATTAATTTGATATTTTTTGAATTTTGTTTAACAATTTTGCTTGAGTTTAGGTCAGCGGCCTTTAGTAGTTGACACACACACAGAGGTCAATTAATATAGTATTTTTAAGTTTTAGATATTCTTAGCGTATTAACAGAAAAGATTTTTCTTATTACTTAATTAATTACATCATTAGTTGCCCATTCGAATTTATTTCTTATTACTGACAATAAGATTCAAGACTAATTAGGACAGTAACGATTTCGTGGTTTAATAAAAGTGCAGCATACTCTTGGGCAGCTTTCGGTTATGTTTTCGTTTTTTGTTTACGTTCGTTGTGGCATTGAAATGCCGCAAAATTGCATTCGTCG
Source organism: Drosophila percnosoma (assembly GCA_035043855.1). NCBI lineage: Eukaryota > Metazoa > Arthropoda > Insecta > Diptera > Drosophilidae > Drosophila > Drosophila percnosoma. The sequence continues at coordinate 74,806 of JAWNMQ010000635.1, forward strand.
ACAACTCGTGTGAGAATGCTGTAACCTGATATGGCAGGCCAAGGTCTTACACTGGTTGGATAAAAAATATTTATATTATTTATTTTTGCTATTATTGCTATTTTGTTGTTACGATGTCAACCTTCATGAAAATTGGTATCGACTTAGTCGTCGGCTGGCCCATCGGGCAGCCGCCACTAATAAGTGTTATCGAGTTGTTTGGCATTTTTCTTTGCGATAAAATGCAATGGAAATGTAAAAATATAAACTTATATAAAAGTATGGATACAACGAGATGTGGACCCGTTGAACGTAAAGCGGTGGCTTATGGGGTATTGTTTACGCGTCTGAAGCTGCATTGTAGGCGAGAACAAATTAATTCGACCCTGCCATATACAATGCAACCACAGTCGCGCATAATTTACATCATTTAATCAGTTGTCACCTGTTAGGTCAATGAAGGCGAGGATTTCGTCAATGATGTCGGCGGCAGGCGAAGCTCGAGCGGCCTCGTCAGGAGCCGGCGGCCTTGGCAGAGATTGCGAGCTGGGCTCTCCAGCAGTGCGTGCGTGTGCAGCAGTTTCGGCTTGTTCATCCGCCGCACGAAATGCGTCGTTATGATGGTGTAGCATCCGTGCGGGGTCCGCCGGTGCTTGCGGATAAGCTTCAGCAGGCCTGCTAGAAGTAGTATTTGGGGGTATGGACGCATATGTATGGCTTACCCCCGCGAGGTGAGGGCGAGCAAATTGGCCTGCAGCGCCGTCATTTGGATGCTGCGCTGACGTTGGCATATCGTCACTTTCTGCGTGCCTGGGCAAGGAATCAGCGTTTGGTAACAACTCAGAGGAAGCAGCGATTTGCAGCTCGTCTAGCGACCATACTGGACTACTCACACTCAAAAATAATACCCATAAAAACAGGAATCGCAGCAATGGAAAACGGCACTTAAAAAATAATTCACGTATTCAATATCGAAGAATATGAAATGGCGTTCGGTAACCTATCGAACATATTAAAAGATGTCAAAAATACACACCCACTCTTCCCCTTACTCGAATTTGAACTTGCAAAAATAAAATCCGACCTGAGAGGACTGAAACCAGCTCAGAGAAAGGCCAGAGCAATAAACGCTTTGGGGACAGCTTGGCGAGAGACGATTATGAGACTCTAGTTTCAAAAACAGACGAGCAAGTGGAAAATAGCAATAGACAGCTCGTAATCAATAAAATACTAAGCAATAGAATGAACGAACCTTAAGAACGAACCAAATATTAAAAGAAACTAGTAACAACAAAAATATCCATGATGAAAATGCCACATTATTAAAATTTAAGATACAAATGTTTAAAGAAGAATTAAATAATCTCATCTACGCCATACACTGGGCAAAACCAAACACAATAAATTCTATAATTTTGTCAGAAATATAATTGGAAAAAATCTCAAATTTGTTAGAACATAATGTATTTTTTACAAACCCAGAAGAACTATTAGAGTTCGCCAAAGTTAAAATTGCCACATATGGCAAAAAAAATATTGTACATTATTGATATCCCATTGCCATCTAAAGAAATGTGCACAAATTTGTTACTAGTACCCATAAAAACGGCAACCAAATAAAAAAGTTAAGATTCAAAAACATACTAAAATGTAAACAACAAAACTTTGGAATTGAAGAAAAATGCGAAACACATAATGATAAAAGTATCTGTCAAAAAAATAAGTTAATAGATCTAAGCGCCGATACCTGCATAAATCACGTCCTCAGAAGCTAAGCAGCCGATTGTCAAACAATAAATAGCCAACATGTACCCGATCACGAAGAATTATTCACCGGAACGATCCTGCTCAACGACTTCAACGGAAAAATAAAAATCGCCGAAGAGCCAACGGACTTAAGGGGAACATTCCAATTCGAGAATTCTACGGTCAGAGTCGGAGAAGACCTATACTTATCAAAAGTTACGACATTCGCCGAAGTAACACCTCCACTACTACAAATAATAGAGGGAAAATCAAAAGTCGAGGAAGTACTGTCTCTACAAATGCTGAAGGAAATAAATATCAACAACACAAGGGAACTTAAAACCCTTAGAAGCAGCAGTACAGCCACAACAACTGCAAACTTAGCACTCTCAGCCACGCTGTTCATCTTATTGATAGCCATAGTCATCCCTTGGACCATAATCAGAAACACCTCACAACAGATCACTGGAGAAGTAAACAGACAGGAAGACAATTCCCCGAGCCAAAGTCAAATTACACAAACAAGATTCTTCATCGCGTCCGAGGACGTCCGCGTTTAAAGGGGGAGGAGCTAAGAACAATAATTACTAAATCACCAATATACCCAAACTCTCCGCAAATACACAAACTCACCGCAACAACAATAACATAGTTCGTCAACAACGTCAGCATATTTCGTCAACGACGAACTCAGCTGCAACCAGCGCTCACGTGCTGTCGTCAGCATATTCAACAAGAAGTCCACCGTGGCACCCAAATGGACAACAGACACCACCACTAGCCTCCGTCAGCGCATTCCACTAGAGGGCCAGCGTGAGACCCAAATGCGCCACCAGACACCTCCACCAATGGGACGGCAGCGACAAAGCTACAGCGACGCAGCTACAACGCCGAGACGCCAGTAGAAAGCAGCAAAACGATGTTTCATTATAACAAATAATATTGTACAAAGTTAGTTCTAATAAAGTAATCATCTGAAACAGATCCCGCACCCTGATTTAGTGTGGCGTTTGCTGCAGCTTGTTTGTTGTTCATTTTGGTAATTGGGTTGAAGTGCCTGAAACACCCAGACGTGGCTGGCCAGCAACAATATTCTCACACGGGTGTCAAGACAAGCACAGGAACGCGAGCACTCAGCCACCCAAAAGGGTATATAATGAGGCCGCGGGATGTACCGAACATCAATTCAACCCAATTACCAAAATGAACAACAAACAAGCTGCAGCCAACGCCACACCAAATCAGGGTGCGGGACCAATGGGAACCTCGCAACGAGTGACCAGGAGAAGGTGCGTAGTACGCCTACGACGCCTGGTGCGCACAGCGCACACGCCGAGACACCGAACAGGAACACCACAATGGCGGGAAAGAAGCCCACCAATCCGCAGCCGCCCAATAGCACGGGTAACTCCGATGCCACGACAGGAGGACTACGTCTACGCACCGGTGTCTGACCCCGAGGTCGGGGACAGCGACGAGGAGGACCACGTCTACGAGCCGGTGTCTGACCCCGAGGTCGGGGACAGCGACGAGGAGAACCACGCCTACGAGCCGGTGTCTGACCCCGAGATCGGGGACAGCGATGAGGACGACCACGTCTACGAGCCGGTGTCTGACCCCGAGATCGGGGACAGCGATGAGGACGACCACATCTACGAGCCGGTGTCTGACCCCGAGGTCGGGGAAAGCGACATGGAAGACTACGTATACGCGCCGGTGGCGGACCACGAGGTCATGGAAAACGAAGAAGAAGGCGATGAGATAATGGTCATCTCATCCGACGAGGAAGACAAGCCGGACATCGAGGACTTCAACTGGTCAGAAGATGAGGACACCTTCCCCTGGGAGCCCCCCAAAAACCCGGAGGATGAAATACTGATCATTTCATCCGACGACGAGGACTCAATGGACAACGAGGATGTCATCACGATATCATCCGACGAGGAGGAAGGCCCACAACCAAGCTCGGTCTCTGAGGAATACAAGCGAGTGTTCAGCGATGGACAATGGACCTACACTCACACCATAATACAACAGTGGAAGAGGGAACATGGAAAACAATAAAAAAAAAAAAAAATTATTAAATACAATTACAATTATAACTAAGCTAAACAAAAGGAAAAATTTTTACGATTACAATAAAAACCATACATATAAACCATACAACCATACATATAAACAAAAAAAAAACAAAAAAATAAATAATAATATAAAAACTTTTATAGCGAAGAAGTGGAAGGCTTCCACTTACCGAAGAAAGGAGGGAGTGTGAGGAGCCATATAGCAGTGACAAAAGCTATATGCGCCCCTCGCAACAATTGCCACATACGTTATGGGCAACCCTCCAAACGATTTGCAGCAGACGCCATTGGATCTTGCGCCACGTCAGCAGATTTCGTCAACGACGAAAACAACTACAACCAGGTAGTCAACGACGAGAACACCTGCAGCCAGCGAGCAGCACATTACGTAAGATGACCACAGTGGGCCAACAGCACACGCGGCTCCGATTTCCAGCAAGAGCACACGTGCCTGCCCCCAGCGGTTGGAAAACGGACACCACCACTTGGCGCTGTCGAGAGCGCAAGCGCGCCATCAGCACATTCCACAGCGGATAGCGTGAGACCCAAGTGGGCAGCGATCACAGCAGAACTTGGGAGAGGCAACCACAGCACACGCGGCTCCGATTTCCACCAAGAGCACACGTGCCTACCCCAGCGGTTGGAAAACGGACACAACCACTTGGCGCTGTTGAGAGCGCAAGTGCGCCATCAGCGCATTCCACATCGGATAGCGTGAGACCCCAGTGAGCCGCGGTCGCGAAATAGGCGGTCGCTGCGCGAATTCCAACCAATCGCAGCGATTACAGCAGACCATGGGAGAACGGAACGACCAATCGGGCAGAAGCAACCGCTGCTCGAATTTCATCGATTGCAGCGACACCAGTGGGCTGCAACCTTGAAGCAGGTGACCGCTGCCTTACGGGAAAACGTGGGAAGTGCAGCGTCGGCGGGAAAACGTGGGAAGTACAGCGTCAGCAGAAAGGCGTGAGAAACGCCCCAAAAGAGACGGACCACCGACGCGATCTGACCTATAAAAGGGGGCGTCACAGACCACCAAGGGTCAGTGAGTGCGAAGCCAAACAACGCGTCAACAGTGCGGACGAATATAACCGGAGTGCGACATAGTTCGAACGGGATATAATAATAAGCTACAAGCAAGTTGTAAACAGTAGTGGAAAATAATACTAAGTGAAAAATAAATACAACAGTAAGAACTAGTCTTAAGAACGAATGTAATAAAAATCCCTAAATTAACATAAAAGTGTTATTAATTGTCGCAAACGCAACTAAAACAAAATTTGTTGCTCGAACCCATAGCTCGACTGAGTTTTAGCCCAGCTAAAACTGAACGGACTAAAAAGGTTCGTTACAATAGACCGCTTCTCGAAATGGACCGAAATGGTGCCACTTAGAAGCGCCACAACAGCAGCGCTACAAAAGGCCTTCAGAGAGAGGATTCTGGCACGATTTGGAGTGCCATAGGTGTTGATCACGGACAACGGCACACAATTTTCAAGCAAAGTGTTAAAACATTTCCTCGAAGAAATGGGAATTAAACACCAATTTACTGCACCCTACACGCCACAAGAAAATCCCACGGAACGCGCGAATCGGACGGTGAAAACAATGATCGCCCAGTTCACGAAAGAAAACCAAGGACGTTGGAACGAGGCGTTACCCGAGCTAACACTGGCAGTCAACACCAGCGTCTCGAGCACCACAGGGTACAGTGCTGCTTTCATCACACAAGGTCGAGAGCCTAGGCTACCAAAGGCTTTGTTCGACGAAGTAGCAATTGGCACAGGCCAAGAGGTCCAAACGCCGACCGAAAACGAAAAGAAAAACCGAAAAACGCTTACCCACCACAATTACAGGAAAGCGAGTAAAAGGCCTGCCAAAAAGGTATATAATGAGCTGCGATAAAGCACAGCTATACAAAGCAAAAAACACCATGAACAGGCAAGCAGCAAACGGAAACATGGAGGACAACGTCCCCTATGAACCCTATTCAGACGTGGGCTCAAGTGACGAGGAGGAAGACAACACGGTCGATGGGTTCGACAGCTCCGATAGTGGAAACCAGTCCGATGACTATAACCGCCTATACTCCCTACCCGACGGGTACCTCACCGACGAGGAAGCCATCGAACGTCTCTACAAAGATGACGAAGAGACGATTCCATTTGTGGCCACCGACCCGGTAGATGACGAAGAGACGATTCCATTTGTGGCCACCGACCCGGCAGATGACGAAGAGACGATCCCATTTGTGGCCACCGCCCCGGCAGACGATACTGAAATAATTGTCATCTCATCGGACGATGAAACCGAGGACGAACAACAACAACCACCAAAAATGCGACGGGGAATAACGACCACCACCGCATACACCAGGACATATGCCAAAGGAAGGAGGATCCACACGGCCACCATAGTGTATACGTGGGAGGAGGATGTGGGGGTGCCCTACAACTGGAAACTAACGGAGGACGCGCAGTAAAAAGGAAAAAAATTATAATATTAAGACACACAATGATAACATTTCACTTATACAGACTAAGACCAACAATGTCAACACAAACATAGAAAATTAAAACACTACACAATAATACGAAATTCTTATCCCTAAAAGTGGAAGGCTTCCACTTACCGAAGAAAGGGGGAGTGTGAGGAGCCATATAGTTTTGACATATGCTATATGCGCCCCTCGCAACAACTGCAACGTATGCTGTATACGCCCCTCGCAACGATTGCAACAAACGACATTGGATCTTGCGCATTCCACATCGGTCAGCGTGAGAAACGCCAAAAAATCACGCCACCAACGCGATCCGACCTATAAAAGGGGGCGTCGCAGATAAGGAGTCAGTCAGTCAGAGGCAGGCAGTCAACAGTAAGAAACGAGTACGAAACTCGCTGTCGGGCAAGAATAGGTCTGAGACTCACCGCAGTCAGTGCAAAATCTAGGAGCGAAGTCAATCAGAGAAGGTCTGATCGCCACCTAGCTGGTACATGGAACCATAATACCATAATAATAATTAAGATAAATGTTTAGGTTCATATAATTAAATCATAAACTATTTGTACGTGCGCTGCAGATTGCGCAGACACACAGCAAATAAGTAAATGTCAGCAAATAATATTGCAAACACTGCACTCAATAGCATTGGGTCAGCGGACGCCTCATATTGCGAACGCTGCATTCAGCGGTCACCTCACACTGAGGTCGCTGCACTCGATGGCATTGGCTCAGGGGTTGTCTCATATTACGATCGTTGCCCTCAGCGGAAACATAACAACGGCAACCCTAGAAAGTATGAAATTGGGAAATTGCGATCGCTGCATTCGATGCACCCGCCGTACAAAACTGCCGAATAATGTATTTTAGAGTTAAGAATTATGTATAAATAAAGCCATGCTCGTCAGAGCAAAACAGTTCGAATCTAATCGTTAACTCCGCTAGTTTGATTTCTACCATCGCACTTACTGTGCGCATCGAAGGATCTCACTCTCCGTAGTCCAACTAGTTACAAGTGCTAGTTGCGACGCTTTTTAGTAGTCAGTTTCTGTACTGAATACTTCCCTTAAAAACACACACAAATATTTTGGTGACGCCGACGGTTGGAAGTTGGAAGTTGTCAACAAGACGACAAAAAGATAACCAACCTCAAAACCAACAACCAACCAACAAAAATCCATATTTAAAGTTGTCAACAAGGCGACAATCAAAGGATACCTGCAATCTCCTAACCCAGCTCACTATTTTGAGTTAGTGAGACCATCTGAAGTTGTCAACCAGACGACATATCAGGATAAAAGTGTGCTCTCGTTAGATAAACGACCACAGCACTAAAAACAAAGTCCATCAAGCGACAAAAATAAAAAAAAATGATTAAGAAATAGATATACCAATACATATCTGTAAAGTCCAACAAGCGACAAAAAATCAGGAAAAATGGGAAAAGCAACCATCGATGAGTTGCTTGATGCCCAGCAAACAATCAGCAATGAGATTGTACGGGTGATATCCAATTAAAAAAAGGATTCCGCTGAGAGAAAGTCTCAGACCGGCTACCACAAAATAAAAGCAGATTCTCTCAATAAAAAATGGAATTCTGTCAAAGAAAATGACGAAGTCATAAGAAAATCCGGCTAGCTACCGGAAAATCATGACATAAGAAAATGAGGACATAAGAACAACAGTTCTGAAGTGCTTAGAAGCAATCAAAATCGACGCTGACACCATAAGTCAAACCACAAGCAAGAAGCTTGGGATTGAAGAAG
>JAWNMQ010000639.1:0-127070 GCA_035043855.1 Drosophila percnosoma
TGCCTCAAAACTAACAGATGGACATATAAATCCATACCATAGACTATGTTTACATGGAAAAATGGATTCAGTAAAACTCTTACAATCAAATTTTCTACAATATTCCAAAAGTGTTTTCAATTGAATAAGAAAATATACATTAAAGAATTATATTGACTATAGTGATTATATTATATATTCTTTCTGAATTTAATAGCATTTTTTTCAAGTTTTTTTCGCAGTAGTTAGCAATATTATCAAGTTATTAACATTAGGAGTAATCTTTTTATACCCACTTTAAAGAAAGTAAAGCCAAATTGCGAAACTCAAATAAAGGCACTGCGCCTCAGAAGAATAAATGTTCAGAAAACAGTTTCGAAATGAAACATTATTGAAACTTTCAGATTTGTTTTTGACTTATTTTGGGACCATTATCTTCTCCAGCCACTTATGCCAACAATGTTTCTAATCCTTTTGTTGAAAATTATGTTAATTGACATTCAATGCAACCGTGAATCACTACATATGTTAAGTCCCTCATTAGTGCGTACTAATTATGTTAAGCAACAGAATTATGTTAAGCAACAGAATTATGTTAAGCAACTGATTTTAGTCCCGAATAAACTTTGCTTGAGTACACAACGACGGTGGTACTTGGGGTTTTTACCTTTTGCAGGCATTCAACAATTATATCTATAATTAAAAAAAAAAAATATTAATTCGGCTATTTATTTTGTTTGTTTAAGCTGTAAACATTCATCTGTAGAATTATTCTATTATTTATTGATTTTTTTTAAGTTTAATACTTTTACGTTTAATATTTGGTTTTATTTTATTGTTTTGAATACATAATTGAAGTAATATTTCTAAATGATTTTTTTCTAGAAGAAGAATACTTTTTCCAATTGCTTTTTTGGTGGATTTCAATCCATTTCTGTTGTCAAATAAAAAACACAAGTATTTTTTTAACGGTGACAAAATTTACTATTTTGTTTATTATTCATATTTTTTTTTGTGTTTCTTTGTTTGTTTCATAAAAATAAAAACACTGTTTATGTGGGATTTGGTAAGCCAGTCCTTATCAGCTGGCTTAACATAACCTACGATCCACATCCTCTCTCTGTGCAATGTAACCTGCTCTCAGCGCACTCAGCGCTGTTAGCAGTCTCCACACAGCGCACTCAGCGCTGTTATCGTTAACACATTCGCACTTGTAATTGATCTCGTAACCAAAGCCAACGCAAGAAGTTGAGCAGATATATTTAAAGTTAAATAAACATACATGGTGAACCAAAACACCCCGCGCCCGGGGGGGTCCGCCCCCCCTTTCCACTTATAAGCTAATAATGCGTTATAAAACTGTTTTGTTTTGTTTTGGGGGGGGGAGTGGGAGGTGTTTTATTGTTTCGAAAACTGTACAAAAAACAAAAACAGTAATTTCAGTTCGAAAAAGTGAGAAGATAGAAGAGGGTTTTTTGAGAAATTACAGTCACTGAGTCTGAAGAGCAGGGGGGCAGAGAGGGTTGGGGTAGATTAGGCTCATGTCACAAGCCACACAAGTCTCGAACTCAGAATTGGGATTTGGCAGACGAAATCTGCCTTTGGGTCAGCCTGGCACTTGCAGCTTTTTAGGTAGCACGCAGACATACTGAATTTAGAAATTGATATGCTCGCAAAGAAGAGAAACTATACACAGATTCGGCACAGCACAGAGAAAATAACAAAACAAACAGCGCACAAGAGATGAAATAGAAACAACAACACCAAGCTTTGGCGCTGTAAGCATTACCTACGAAAATAGACAAAACTTTGAAAGACTGAAACAACAACACGTGCAAACACAGTTATGAGAGCACACGAAAGTAGGGAGAGCGAGAGTAATAAAGCGCACACAAAAACCGCTATAACAACAAGAATGCGAAGCGATCAAGCATGCATTGTGAAACATTGAGAGCAAGAGCACCAAGCGCACTCAAAAAAAAAAAGAAAACATAGCTGTAAACCGCGCACTTTATGTGTCTAAAAATAACAATTTTTGTGATTTGTAGCATACATTACTAACAGAAAACAAACCCAAATTACCAAAGCAATCACAGAACAATTAAAGAGAACTAAGGCACAGATATATTTCATATTAATCAAATTAAATGCACGAGTTAAAATTTAATAACAAGCACGAACTGGACACAGGACAGCAAAAAAAAAAATACAAGTGTTCAAAAATGAACACCCTGTATTTATTTATATATCACATGTACTAGTGCTAGCTGATGCCTGACCCATGCAGGCTAGCCTTGTTCATCGCGGTACCTGCCGCTGAAGTTGGATGCGCAACTACCGTTATTTGCTGGCGACGGGTTGCCGGCAGCTCGTGGCGCGACGGTCGCCGCGATCCAACTGCCTTCAGCGACGGTCGCCGCGATCCAGCTGCCTTCATCGGCAGGCACCGATCCAGCTGCCTTCATCGACAGGCCGCGATCCAACTGCCTTCATCGACAGGCCCCGATCCAGCTGCACTTTACATACATTTAGACCAAGCATTTTTGTATAAATAGAGAGCCTGCCCATCAGAGCAGTTCAGTTCGATTTTACACGTCGACTCGGTTTAATCATAAAGCACGAGTATTTGATTTATTTTAAGTGTGTTTATTTTATGCTATTTTATAATAAACATAATTTATTAAACTCGAGTTATTTATTTGTTGGAATCCAAAGGTGTTAAGACAGAGTACCTTTGGATGTTGCTTGTCATCTTGACAGACCTCAGACAAAATGATAATCCGCGGTGCCCTCTGCGATAATATTTTGTGATTTTGTATTCGTTAATGTAAGATAAGATCCTATAAGATCAACTATGACAATTGTTATGTAAATGACAGTTTGAGATTTGAGTGTTTTGTACGATTCTTAAAGCGATATATATAAAATCTGAATATACCGTCGCGTCGCACATTATGTGTTTATTTCATAATTCTAATTAAGTTAATGACCTTTTGGGAATAGTTCCGATTCTACACGGACAGTCTTCAATCCATCATTTTCTCCTTTTGCTCGTCGATTGTAAACTCAGGCAATTCCTCACCTGACGCCGGTGCGTAGTTAACAAATGGCTTTATTATCGGTGACAGAAGATTGGGATTCAGTTTGGTACCCGGCGACGGTTTCAGGACATAACTTAAAGTTACGCCCACCACCCAGGTGATGGCAAAGCCAATCACACTAAACCAGTTGAAGGACATGTCCAACAGATTGAAACTCGAATCTGGCAAAGATTCAACTTTCACTGGCGCAGTAAACACTGAATAAGGTGTTGTTGTTGTTGTTGTTGTTGTCGTCATTGCTTGACTTGCATTCAGAGCCGGACAGTTGTCGATGCTTGTGGGCAGTGAGGGGTAATGATTACGCCCCCAACCGGCCACCAAAATGAAGGCCAAGCAGCCAATGCTCATCAGGATACTAGGCACAGACACCTGAAAAGAGCAACAATTTCAAATTCAATAATTAAGAAATATATATTTCTGAAAAATACAAAACAACATCACATTCGTGGATGCCAAAAACCTTTCTAATTTCAAGAAAAACCTTTTCTAACAGTAAGAAAAACGTTCTCATTTTGTTTTTCTGAGTGTATTAGACGTGGTTTGAATACGTACCCGACCATGTGCTCTGGGCACTAGCATGCCCATCGAGAAGATGCCGAAAACGGAGCCATCAACGGTGCCTACAATGGAGTAAATGATCTGCAAAATGGAGTTAAACTGCTCCACAAAAAATCCGCCAAGGACGCAATAGATGCCCGTGAGGAATACGAATAGCTTCATAATGATATTGGCCTTGTGGTCCGTGTGTTTGATATGGGGTTTGATGTAGTCAAAGTAAACGATGCCACTGAGGGCATTAATGCTGGCCGAAAGTGTGCTGAGAGCAGCGCTAAAAACGCAGGAAATAAAAATGCCCAGCAATCCGGTCAAATGACCAACAATATCCTGTACAAAATATGGCACCATTTTATCCAGTTTGCTGACCAGGCCCACCGTGAGAGGATCGCAATCATGGTAACGAGCATACATCACAATGCCCGTAAGGCAATTGAAACTCATGACGAGCGCGAAACCCAAGCCAAACAACACCAGAGCTCTGTGAATTAAATTGGAATTGATTTCTCGTAAGATCAAAGATAATGGATTTGGGATTATGACCTACCTTCGAGCATGTCCCAGTGAGGGAAGTGAAACGATGCGTTGCACACAGCTCTGATTGAGGCCCACATAGCTCGACCAGTTGATGATTGCCGTGCTGAACAAATTCCAGAATGTGTTGCGTGTTTTCAGATCAAAGGTGTAACTGTAGGAGCAAAAAAGATGTATATTTATATATATATATATAGTTACAGGTAGAATCAGAATATAAACACACTAGACGATCTCTCTTAAACAAATGTTATTTATATTTACACAGTTGAGATTAGACGTCTAAGCTTCTCCAACGTGGCGATCTTTATTGAATATTTATATATATCTGAATATGATTTAAATCAAAATTATTTATACTTTCAAGTATAACGATTTTCTAAATTTCAGAGATTTTTTCTGGTCACCAAAAAGGTTGTTTTTAATTTAGAGTACAACTTACTCGACGTCGAATCGTCCACCTTCGTCAGCAATGCGTAAGACCTCGGACATGCCACCGACACGATAGGCACCCATAATGCCCACCATGATCACCGAGGTGACCATAATGCCTGCCTGAACCACATCTGTCCAAACAACGGCTTTAATGCCGCCCTAAAAATAAGTAGTGGAAGATATACATAATATATATTAAGACTAGAAAATATCGACTTACAATCATAGTGTAGAAAACGCAAATGCTGGAAACTATAGCATTGATAATATGCACATTGTAGCCGGTAACTGTGAGAGGAGAGAAATATGCACAAAAACAAAATCAAGATAATTTTTTGCAGTGCATATTAAAGTTATTCTTAAAGTACTTACCCTGTGCAAAAGCCAATGAGGGTAAAAATATATAAATCGGCAGCATAAAAATCAAGTTAAGCACAAATACAAAAGTTTGCAGCTTCCGCGTGGCGTCATTGAAACGCAATTCCAGATACTAAAAAATAAAAAGCCAAACTAAAATATATACGGAATATATAATTAGATCAGACTTTGCACACCTCGTAACAGTTGGTAATGTTGTTGTTGTAGAAGACGGGTATTATGACATAGTTGAGAAGCGGTATAACTGCAATCATGCTGACTATATGAAAGGTCCAACTAATGCCATAGGCGTACATCTCTGCCGGCACTGTCATAATGGAAATGGCAGACAATTGACTGGCCACCAGTGAAATGGCAATCGGTATAGTCTTCATCCGTTTGCCACCCATCAGATACTCCTCCGTGGTATCCTCACCCTTGGCAAAAAATCCGAAATAAACACCAATGCCAGCGGAAATGCTGAGCATAAAACAAAACACAATATAATCCGTGGTTTGGAACGTAAACTGCTAGGCGGCCACAGCCGTGTCGTTAAGTAGAGCCGACATTTTCGAGAGTATATATATATATATATATATATATAGTATATATATATAGAGGAACCGAGATATATTTCACATGCACTTTGCGGTAAGTAAATCACAATTGATCTCGTCCCGGCATATGTGGGGCTTTTTCATATCAGAATTTTCCACTTGATTATTATTTATTTATGAAATAATTGAAAAAAAATAATATAATAATAAAATCGTGCAATTATTTAATGAATCGTTTATTTTACATATTAAAATTTTGTATTTGCCATATTTTGATGAGTATTTATTTATTTATTGGTTTTATTAATTAATTTATTACATTCTTTTTCAGAAACGCACGCCAAAGCGTCGTTCATTTAATGAGCGCGCTCAGCAGGAGAGCGAGGAACTGGTTCGCACAATGGGCGGCAGTCTGGAATTGGGTGGCGGTCGACGCACACGTTCCAGTACTCGTGGAACGCCAACGCGATCAGAAATATGAATTTGAATCGATTTCACCACTTGGTAATTTAATTGCAAGCATAACTCCTGGCTTACCACCATGATTTATATATCTATTTGTATAAACTTAAAAAGGGGGCTCGAATTTATGCCGAAATGCCGCACATGTTGGTTGTATGTAGATAAGAACTGACGATTTTGTATGCTATCCGCGATGATAACAACTTACCTGGATACCAATGAGATGGCAATGGGAAGTGTCTGCACCTTTTTGCCACCGCGCAAATATTCCTCGGTTGTATTCTTGGCCTTGGCAAAGAAGCCAAAATAGATTCCAATGCTGGCCGATATGCTCAACATGAGTGACATGAAGACACTATAATCGGTCAGTCCAAATCTCAGATCCTCCACTTTAGATCCCATATTTGTGGTTGCAATCGGAGTTGTTGTTCCTTTAAAACTGAGTTCAATTTAAGATCAGCTGCGGATGCACTTAAGATAAGATATCGATAAGAAAGTGTGGCGGTTCAGCAATCAATAAAAGAGTATTGATGGTTGAGTGATCGATTAAGGAGTGTTGGCGATCGATAAAGGAATGTCGATAAAATGGTTTGGGCGGCCGATAGATACGCCCAGATTACAAATCGACGAAAAAATTCGGGCGCGAAATTTGTCTATTGTCTAAAAAAGGCGTTTGGCCATTGTAAATAAAATTATTAAGTTGATATATTCCGCTTAATAGAAACAGGAAAATCGATAACTACTAAAATAAATATTCCGAGACGCAACAAATCTTTATTGCACTAAAAAAATTAAAAAGCATTCATCTATAATATTTTAACGATCTGTTGCCAGATCATTCTTGGTATTATCTGTTTGTGTGTAAGGGTAGTATTCAGCACGTGAACTGACTACTAAGAGCGTCGCAACTAGCACTTGTAACTAGGTGGACTACGGAGAGTGAAATCCTTCGATGCGCACAGTAAGTGCGATGGTAGAAATCAAAACTACGGAGTTGACGATTAGATTCGAACTGATTTTACTCTAATGAGCATGGCTTTATTTATACCTAATTCTTAACTCTAAAATACATTGTTTGACAGTTTTTGTGTGGCCCGTGCATCAAGTGCAGCGATCGCAATTCCCAAGCTCCTACTCTCTAGTGTGGCAGTTGTTATGCTTCCGCTGAGGGCAGCAATCGTAATATGGGTCAACCAAGTGGTGGAGTTCGCTGACGTAGGCACGTGCTGGTTGTGATATGAGCTTATTGTCCCACGGTGGGCTTCTTGTATAATATGCTGACCAAAGGTAAGTGTGCCTTTGGTTCTGATCGCTGCTTGGCGTTGATTTTGTTGTTGACGAAATGTGCTGACGCGTATGCTGACGCGTTCGTTGCAGTTGTTGCGAGGGCTGCTTATAGCATATGTGGTAGTTGTTGCGAGGGGTGCATATATCATATGTCAAAGCTATATGGCTCCTCACAAGTGAAGGCAACCGCTGAAGTCATCGTTTGCAATATGAAGCGGGCGCTGACCTACTGCGGTTGAGTGCAGTGTTTGCAATATTATTTGTTGATATTTACTTATTTAGCTGTGTGTCTGCGCAAACTGCAGCGCACGTACAAATAGCTTATTATTTAATTATATGAACCTAAACATTATCTATTTTGGTAATATCTATCTTATGCTCAGATGCTTCATCCTCTTTCAGCGGTGCTCCCTTCAGGGGCAGCTCCTCCAATTCCAGTTCCGGATTCAAATTCAGATATTTTTGCACGATTGGCGAGAAGTGTTTAGGATTTAGTTTCTCCTTCGCATCAGGTTTGCAGAAATAGCTCATTATAACAGTCCAGACAATCGTTAGAGAAAGGCCTATTATTTTGTATACGAAAAATGATATATCAAATATTGAAAATTCGCGATTACTGCCAAATGCACCAGTAATCAATTGTGGCGATGCTGTGGTCGTTGAAATTGTTGAGTTGTTACTATAAAAAGTAGAGGTTTAAAATTAGTTTTTTAATAATTTATAGCTTAAAGTTAATATATTGCTCACATTGCATTTGCAATCGTCCGGAACTGAGGCGCCTCACATTGATCCAAGGTGTTGGGCAGACCATCGTATCTGATGAGACCCGCCTTGAAGTTCATTTGCACCTTGGTAATGATTAACAGCATGACACACATACTAAATATAATACTCGAACCGACGACTTTGCTATTGGCACGAGGATAGAGCATCCCCAATAGGAATACACCCAAAACGGCACCCGTACTTATCCCAGTGATGCTATTCATAGCCTGCATAAGGGAATTGAAATTATGCACCACAAAACCACCAGCGATGCAATAGAAACCAAGTCCAATAATGATCATCTTCATCGTTGCATTCGCTCTTGCCTCCGTGTGCGGAATGAAGGGTTTGATATAATCGAAATAAATCACACCAGCCAGGGAGTTGAGAGTGGCGGAAAGTGTGCTCAGCGAGGCACTGAAGACACCTGAGATGAACACACCCGGCAAGCCAGGAAGATTACCCATTATATCCTGTATGAAGAAGGGCATCATTTTATCCGGTTTGCTGACCAGCTGAAAACCAAAGAAAATCGCAAAATGTAATCTCTGTAAATATCGAATAGGTGGAAAATCTTACACCCGCCAACATGGGATCACATCCAAAATATCGTGCATACATTACAATGCCCGTAAAACTCATAATACCCACGATCATGATGAAGCCAAAGCCCGTAAGGATTAGCGTTCTATAAGATAGTAATAAAGATACAATTTTCAATAATTTAATAAAAAATTCACTTTTACCTTTTGGCATGGGTGAACGATGGCAGCGAAACAATCCGTTGGACACAGGCCTGGTTTAGGCCAATGTTTCCAGTCCACATAAAGAGTCCATTAAAGAATGCGCTCCACACTGTCATGCGAATGCGTGGATCCAATCTTAGACTACAAAATGCTAAAAATGTTAGCATTTTCAATTTTTTTGGTAATTCGAAAACTTACTCAAAATTGAAACGACCTCCAGCACTGGCGTTCTCTATCACTGCACTCAGTCCGCCCGTTTGAATTATGCCCAGAACGCCCACCATCAATACTGAGATCAACATGGTACCTCCCTGGATGACATCCGTCCAAACCACGGCCTTAATGCCACCCAGCATTGTGTAGAAAACACAAATGGAGGAGACCATTGCATTAATGACATGAATATTATAGCCGGTAACTGTGCGTGAAATATGAAAATCAGTATAAAATATACTACGGATGTGTGTATATATATTTAGTTTCGGAGAATAATAGCATCCTTCTTACAAGAAATTTTTTCAAAGGTGTCGGATATTCACATCACCAAATAGCTGAAATAGTCAATCTGAGCAACTCAACTGTGTATAACATCATTCGGCGCTTTGTCGACGCAAATCGGGTTGAGGGCAAGGGCAGAATGGCACCAAACAAGATTTTCACTGAAGAGGAGGAGCGAAGGATCATCAGGAAAATATGGGGAAATCCCAAGCTATCGGCTCCAAAACTGACTAAGCAGGTGCAGGATGAAATGGGGAAAAAGTGCTGTGTGGAAACTGTGTGCATGTTTCTGCGCAAACATGACTTTAATGCCCGAGTACCTCGGAAGAAGCCCTTTATAAGCGTCAAAAATAAAGGGACTTGGATGACGTTCGCCAAAAACCAGTTGGACAAGGATTTGGAGTTCTGAAACACAGTCATATTTGCAGATGACTCCAAATTCAACATTTTGGACTCAGACGGACGGAATTGTGTGTGGCGACCTGCGTCCCAAACACGTAAAGACAACAGTCAAGCATGGTGGAGGAAGTGACATGGTATGGGTATGTATCTCGTCAGCCGGATTCGGGAATTTTGTGATTTTTGAAACAACAATGGACAAGAATGTGTACTTCAACATACTAAAGGAAAATTTACTCCAAAGTGCGGAGAAGGTAGGAATCCGACGTACTTTCCGGTTCAACCAGGACAACGATCCCAAGCATAACGCTAAGATAGTACAGTCCTGGCTCATCCGGAACTGCCCCCACATAATAGTTCCACCGGCCCAGTCTCCAGATTTAAATGTTATTGAGAATTTGTGGGCTCTGCTGGCAAATAACATCCGGAAGAACAGCATATCCAGCAACGAAGACCTCAAAAATGCTCTGCGGGATGAGTGGAGCAGAATAAGCCCAGAAGCTACCAGAAAGTTGGTATCTCCCATGAATAATAGGTTAAGGAAAGTTGTTAAGGCTAAAGGATATCATACTAAGTATTTACATCCTTATATAAGTTTTTATACTCCAGATATATTATTTTATTTAGACTGGTCCAAATAAAATTGCCCATAAAAGTAGGCTACATTTTTATAATCCTACCTAGCAGGTGGGAGAACCTCAGTGTATTGGGGCCATATATTAATTCTGGCCCTAAATATATGTACCTACCATCGGTCTTTGGAATTTTTGAAAAATAATAAATAATTAGCTTATGGCAGGCAATTACTTTTTTTCTTTGACACTGGTCCACTTGAACTGTGAGCCAGTGTATATTAGATGACTGTATATATGTATATTACCTTGTGAAAAGGCCAGAGAGGGTATAAACATAGTCACTGGCAACATGAGGCACCCGTTCATCACAAAAGTGGCTGTCACCACTTTTCGAGTGAACTTATTGAAACGCATCTCCAAATACTGCAATAATTCAAAAATATATACATAATTATAGATAAAATAGATAGTTTGGAAATATGTTGCACTCACCTCGTAACAATTGGAAACATTGTTTTCATAGAACACTGGCACAATAATATAAATCAGAACGGGCACAACAGCAATCATAGAAATCACCATGAAGATGTAGTTGAAGCCAAACGTATAAGTCTCGCCAGGAACGGACAATATCGATAAGCCGGATAGTTGACTGAAATAAAATATGTACTTGAATATTTATAAAAAATAAATAACAACTGTGTAATTTAGAAAATCGCCCTAAAGTGAAAATCCCCTTAAAAATAGAAAGATTTTCTTGTTTTTAGAAATAATTGGTAATTATTGGGAAACAATTTTCTAAAATTTAGACAGGCTTGTCCTAATTCGACAATCCCAAAAATATGGCGTTTATAATTTTTGTTTCTATTATTAAGAAATATATTTATAAATTGCCAAAAATCTTTCTAAAATTCAGAAACAGGTCTTGAAATTAACTGGCTCGGCTTTTGTATTAGATTTTATCTAATGTCTGTCTTGGAGACCGAGTTGCAAATTAATTTATATGTAAGACAATATAAACATATTTTTTTTACATTTAATATAGATGAAGTTAAGAAATGTAAGTCGTAGTTTTTATTTTACTTTGCTGAATAATAGGCTGACTAACCATTGGCGCCAAACGAATGGCGATTTAAGATTTAAGATTTAAAACAATTATTTTAAATTTAAGTTCAGACTTATCGACTACAATTCGATATACCTCAAAGTGTGGTGCCCAGCACCAGTGTACACAAATCCGTTTTCAATTTAACTTCGCCTCTGCCTTCTGCTTGCAAGAAGACGGCGTCCGCCAAACCGATCGTTTCGGTATGCTTCTCAAAATTTGAAAACATTTGTTTATCACAACACACATGACTTGTTGCACCACTGGCGTTTCTTCTTTGTGGTGACCTTCGCACTAACGCTATGTCATTGTCTAACTGTAAAGACCTTCGCGTTATCGCTGTGCTTCTCTGCGCTGTCTTTCCTCTCGCCTTCTTCCTTCAAATTTATACACAGAATTTCATACCCTCGAAGATTGTCGCGCGTCTCGATGGCGACAACAAAATTCTCATAAATGTCTGGAAGGATGGAAAGCAAAATAATGACCTTGAGCTCGTCAACTATTGATATTCCAACTCGACGCAACTTCCCATAGATCTGCATGCACCAACACTCTTCGCATCTGTATGCTCCAAGAAACATAATTCTCTCAATTTGGTACAACGCACTTATTTTTCTGCGACGCAATTTTCATTTACACACACTTAACTGCCGACTAGTTCTTTTGTTCTTGTTCGTAACTACTGATATCGAGTAAATAAACTTTAACCAATCTTATCAGGCCATTAGCATAATTTTCAACAAAAACTTCGATTTATTTTAAAAGCTAGTCATTGTTGACAGGCAACCATTATCCAAGGTCAACACTGATATTAGAGTATTACGCAGTATGTCTGACGTCACTTGTTATCACTTCTAGAGTCACTTTCACCATTTTCAATTTCGATTCAAACGCACCTTGCCGCTAAGGATATAGCAACGGGCAGTGTTTTCATTTTCTTGCCACCTCGCAGATATTCCTCTGTGGTGTTCTTTGCTTTGGCAAAGAACCCGAAATAAATGCCAATTACTGCCGATGCACAGAGCATGATTGTCAAAACCGTATAATCCGTAATGCCAAATCTAAGGGATTCGACAGCATCAGCAGCAGCTGCATCTGCAGTCGTAGCTGTAGCTGGCTCCAGCGTAGTTGATCTTGACATGTTTGCTGATAATAATAATCGACTTTTTTACATTCTCTGTAATGCTCTGCTTGGCTGCTGGCAGCAGACTTGAGGCATCTCCGTCTTGGGTCGTTATTTAATGATCTTTTTTTGGGACCCTTATCTGTTTGTCTATCTACTATCTGCATATCTCGCAAATCCCTTTAGTATGTCAAATTACTTCCTTGATGAGCTTCGAAGTGGTTTTTATCTACGCACATTTATGTAGTCCATAATTGAAAAAAATAAATAAAAAACAAGCAAAAAAACATAGCTGTAAGCCGCGCACTTTATGTTTACGATATAGATATATTTCATATAAATCAAATTAAATGCACGAGTTAAAATTTATAACAAGCACGAACTGGACAGAGCACAGCAAAAACACATCTAATCTCAGCAAAGGCTAAGACAAGTATTTATGACATTAATTTATTCATTTTAATTTAATATCATTTAATTTCTAGTTTATGTAACATTTTTATTTATTATTTTTAAAATATTTCATTTAATTTATTCATTTTAATTTTATATATTTTAATTTACTATTTTCTTTAGCATTTTTTTTTTGTGATATTTAATTAATTAATTAATTTATTTAATTTCATTTTAATTAAATATTACTTCAGTTGGAATTTAATTATTATTTTTCCATATGTTAAACATCCAGTATTTGATTTATTTTAAGTGTGTTTATTTTATGCAATTTTATAATAAACATAATTTATTAAACTCAAGTTATTTATTTGTGGGAATCCAAAGGTATTAACGCAGAGCACCTTTGGATGTTGCTTGTCATCTTGACAGCCCTCAGACAAAATGATAATCCGCGGTGCCCTCGGCGATAAGAGGCCATATTTTGTGAAGTTATATAGCAGAATATTCATATTTTTGGATATTCTGCCATGTGCGTTAACGTTAATGTAAGATAAGATCCTATAAGATCAACTATGACTATTGTTATCTAAATGACAGTTTCAGATTTGAGTGTTTCGTACGATTCGTAAAGCGATATATACAAAATCGGAATATACCGTCGCGTCGCACAATATGTGTTTATTTCATAATTCTAATTAAGTTAATGACCTTTTGGGAATAGTTCCGATTCTACACGGACAGTCTTCAATCCATAATTTTCTCCTTTTGCTCGTCGATTGTCAACTCGGGCAATTCCTCACCTGACGCCGGTGCGTAGTTAACAAATGGCTTTATTATCGGTGATAGAAGATGGGGATTCAGTTTGGTACCCGGCGCCGGTTTCAGGACATAACTTAAAGTTATGCCCACCACCCAGGTGATGGCAAAGCCAATCACACCAAACCAGTTGAAGGACATGTCCAACAGATTGAAACTTGAATCTGGCAAAGATTCAACTTTGACTGGCGCATTAAACACTGAATAAGGTGTTGTTGTTGTTGTTGTCGTCATTGCTTGACTTGCATTCAGAGCCGGACAGTTGTCGATGCTTGTGGGCAATGAGGGGTAATGATTACGCCCCCAACTGGCCACCAAAATGAAGGCCATGCAGCCAATGCTCATCAGGATACTAGGCACAGCGGCCTGAAAATAGCAAAAATTTCAAATTCAATAATTAAGATAATTAAGAGAAATAATTGGATGCCAAAAACCTTTCTAATTTCAAGAAAAACCTTTTCTAATAATAAGAAAAACGTTCTCATTTTTCTCTGAGTGTATTAAACGTGATTTGAATACGTACCCGACCATGTGCTCTGGGCACTAGCATGCCCATCGAGAAGATGCCGATAACGGAGCCTTAAATGGTGCCTGCAATGGAGCAGTAGATCTGCAAAATGGAGTTGAACTGCTCCACAAAAAATCCGCCAAGGACGCAATAGATGCCCGTGAGGAATACGAATAGCTTCATAATGATATTGGCCTTGTGGTCCGTGTGTTTGATATGGGGTTTGATGTAGTCAAAGTAAACGATGCCACTGAGGGCATTAATGCTGGCCGAAAGTGTGCTGAGAGCAGCGCTAAAAACGCAGGAAATAAAGATGCCCGGCAATCCGGTCAAATGACCAACAATATCCTGTACAAAATATGGCAGCATTTTATCCAGTTTGCTGACCAGGCCCACCGTGAGAGGATCGCAATCATGGTAACGAGCATACATCACAATGCCCGTAAGGCAATTGAAACTCATGACGAGGGCGAAACCCAAGCCAAACAACACCAGAGCTCTGTGAATTAAATTGGAATTGATTTCTCGTAAGATCAAAGATAATGGAGTTGGGATTATGACCTACCTTCGAGCATGTCCCAGTGAGGGAAGTGAAACGATGCGTTGCACACAGCTCTGATTGAGGCCCACATAGCTCGACAAGCCGATGATTGCCGTGCCGATCAAATTCCAAAATGTGTTACGTGTTTTCAGATCAAAGGTGTAACTGTAGGAACAAAAAAATGTATATTTATATATATATATATATATATATATAGTTACAGGTAGAATCAGAATATAAACAACACTAGACGATCTCTCTTAAACAAATGTTATTTATATTTACACAGTTGAGATTAGAAGTCTGAGCTTCTCCAACGTGGCGATCTTTATTGAATATTTATATATATCTGAATATGATTTAAATCAAAATTATTTATACTTTCAAGTATAACGATTTTCTAAATTTCAGAGATTTTTTCTGGTCACCAAAAAGGTTGTTTTTAATTTAGAGTACAACTTACTCGACGTCGAATCGTCCACCTTCGTCAGCAATGCGTAAGACCTCGGACATGCCACCGACACGATAGGCACCCATAATGCCCACCATGATCACCGAGGTGACCATAATGCCTGCCTGAACCACATCTGTCCAAACAACGGCTTTAATGCCGCCCTAAAAATAAGTAGTGGAAGATATACATAATATATATTAAGACTAGAAAATATCGTCTTACAATCATAGTGTAGAAAACGCAAATGCTGGAAACTATAGCATTGATAATATGCACATTGTAGCCGGTAACTGTGAGAGGAGAGAAATATGCACAAAAAAAAATCAAGATAATTTTTTGCAGTGCATATTAAAGTTCTTCTTAAAGTACTTACCCTGTGCAAAAGCCAATGAGGGTAAAAATATATAAATCGGCAGCATAAAAAACAAGTTAAGCACAAATAGAAAAGTTTGCAGCTTCGGCGTGGCGGCATTGAAACGCAATTCCAGATACTAAAAAATAATAAGCCAAACTAAAATATATACGGAATATATAATTAGATCAGACTTTGCACACCTCGTAACAGTTGGTAATGTTGTTGTTGTAGAAGACGGGCATTACGACATAGTTCAGAAGCGGTATAACTGCAATCATGCTGACTATATGAAATGTCCAACTAATGCCATAGGCGTACATCTCTGCCGGCACTGTCATAATGGAAATGGCAGACAATTGACTGGCCACCAGTGAAATGGCAATCGGTATAGTCTTCATCCGTTTGCCACCCATCAGATACTCCTCCGTGGTATCCTCACCCTTGGCAAAAAATCCGAAATAAACACCGATGCCAGCGGAAATGCTGAGCATAAAACAAAACACAATATAATCCGTGGTTTGGAACGTAAACTGCGAGGCGGCCACAGCCGTGTCGTTAAGTAGAGCCGACATTTCCGAGAGTATATACAGTGGCGGACACCTTATTGCGAACATTGTCAAAGAAAAAACGTAATTGCCTGCCATAAGCTAAGCATTCATTATTTTTCAGAAATTCCAAAGACCGATCTTAGGTACATGTATTAACCACCAAAATTAATATATGACCCCAATACACTGGGGTTTCCCCACCCGCTAGGTAGAGTTATGTAAAAAAGTACACTTTTTTGAGGGGAAATTTTATTTGGCCAGGTATAAATAATAATATATTTGGAGTATAAAAACTTAAATAAGGATGTTAATACTTAGCATGATATCCATTAGCCTTAACAACTTCCCTTAACCTATTATTCATGGAAGATACCAGCTTCCTGGTAGCTTCTGGGCTGATTCTGCTCCACTCATCCCGCAGAGCATTTTTGAGGTCTTCTTTGCTTGGATATTCTGTGCTTTCGGATGTTATTTTCCAGCAGAGCCCACAAATTCTCAATAACATTTAAATCTGGAGACTGGGCCGGCGGAATTATCATGTGGGGGCAGCTCCTGATGAGCCAGGACTGTTCTATCTTGGCCTTATGCTTGGGATCGTTGTCCTGGTTGAACCGGAAATTACGTCGGATTCCTACCTTCTCGGCACTTTGGAGTAAATTTTCCTTTAGTATGTTGAAGTACACATTCTTGTCCATTGTTGTTTCAAAAATCACAAAATTCCGGAATCCGGCTGGCGAGATACATACCCATGAAATGTCATTTCCTCCACCATGCTTGACTGTTGCCTTTACGTGTTTGGGATTCAGGTCAGTATTGGACTGTCGCCACACACAATTCCGTCCGTCTGAGTCAAAAATGTGGAATTCCGACTCATCTGCAAATATGACTGTGTTCCAGAACTCCAAATCCTTGTCCAAGTGGTTTTTGGCGAACGTCATCCAAGTCCCTTTATTTTTCGCGCCTATAAAGGACTTTTTCGTGGTACTCGGGCATTAAAGTCATGTTGGCGCAGAAGCCTGCACACAGTTTCCACACAGCACTTTTTCCCCATTTCATCCTGCACCTGTTGAGCCACTTTGGAGCCGATAGCTAGGGATTTCCCCTTATTTTCCTGGTGATCCTTCGCTCCTCCTCTTCGGTGAAAATCTTGTTTGGTGCCATTCTGCCCTTGCCCTCAATCCGATTTGAGACGACGAAGCGCCGAATGATGTTATACACAGTTGAGTTGCTCAGATTGACCATTTTAGCTATTTGGCGATGTGAATATCCGTTTTTGTGGTGTTCCAAGATGAGTTTTCGTAGTTCAATGGTAGTCTGTTTGTCCATAGTCCTTTTTGGCTTATTGCACCCGAGATGCAGGATAAAACTAAACTGACTACGAAGCATTGGTCTATTTATACCAAAAATACTCAACTTTAGGTTAAAAATCCGGGTTTTATGGCACCCAGGTGTCCACAATGTACCTGCTCCAAATTAAAAATACGCCTGGAAGTATGCTACATTTTTATAATCGTACCTAGCAGGTGGGGAAACCCCAGTGTATTGGGGTCATATATTAATTTTGGTGGTTAATATGTATACCTACCATCGGTCTTTGGAATTTCTGAAAAATAATGAATGCTTAGCTTATGGCAGGCAATTACGTTTTTTCTTTGACAATGTTCGCAATAAGGTGTCCGCCACTGTATATAGAGGAACCGAGATATTTCACATGCACTGTGCGGTAAGTAAATCACAATTGATCTCGTCCCGGTAGATGTGTCTTTTATATCAGAATTCTCCACTTGAACTTTATCTGTGATATGTTTAAGCTTACCTGGCTATCGAGTTGACTATATACGTTCTTATCTTAATTATGTCATTATCAATTTGAACAATCTCGTCTCGTCTGATAAGCGCGAGCGATGCTGACTCCACCCCTTTTGCTGCAACTCATTCATTGTTTTATGTGTCGTTAGACGTCTAAAAATGATATCGCAGGTCGCGCTGCAATAAAGAGGCGCCCGATTATAACTATACCTCATCCTGAAATAACCTTGCAGAAAAAAGAGATATATCAAATCTTATCCGGAATCTTAATAGACTTGATATTGTGTGTGGCATAACACACACTCACACACACGCCCTCATCTCTGTGCATCTCACTTACCACTTATACTATTTGGATGTGCTCCCACATGTTACCATATTAGCGATGTTGCCACAGTTGCACGCAACATGCATTAAATTGTAGACAACTTTGCCATGTCGAAGCCAAAATACTCTACGTTGCATATAACATACGAGAGAATTTTGTTGTAATAAATTAAATTCGACATCGTTGAAGGTAGAAATAATAAAAATAGTCTACAAAATATATATATATGCCTCAAAACTAACAGATGGACATATAAATCCATACCATAGACAATGTTTACATGGAAAAATGGATTCAGTAAAACTCTTACAATCAAATTTTCTACAATATTCCAAAAGTGTTTTCAATTGAATAAGAAAATATACATTCAAGAATTATATTACTATATTGATTATATTATATATTCTTTCTGAATTTAATAGCATTTTTTTCAAGTTTTTTTCGCCGTAGTTAGCAGTATTATCAAGTTATTAACATTAGGAGTAATCTTTTTATACCCACTTCAAAGAAAGTAAAGCCAAATTGCGAAACTCAAATAAAGGCACTGCGCCTCAGAAGAATAAATGTTCAGAAAACAGTTTCGAAATGAAACATTATTGAAACTTTCAGATTTGTTTTTGACTTATTTTGGGACCATTGTCTTCTCTAGCCACTTATGCCAACAATGTTTCTAATCCTTTTGTTGAAAATTATGTTAATTTACATTCAATGCAACCGTGCATCCCTACATATGTTCAGTCCCTCATTAATGCGTACTAATTATGTTAAGCAACAGAATTATGTTAAGCAACTGGTTTTAGTCCCGAATAAATTTTGCTTGAGTACACAACGACGGTGGTACTTGGGGTTTTTATCTTATGCAGGCATTCCCTTACGCGGGGAAACTTCGCTCCAACAATTCTATCTATAATTAAAAAAAAAATATTACTCTGGTTATTTATTTTGTTTGTTTAAGCTGTAAACATTCATCTGTAGAATTATTCTATTATTTATTGATTTTTTTTAAGTTTAATACTTTTACTTTTAATATTTGGTTTTATTTTATTGTTTTGAATACATAATTGAAGTAATATTTCTAAATTATTTTTTTCTAGAAGAAGAATACTTTTTCCAATTGTTTTTTTTTGTGGATTTCAATCCATTTCTGTTGTCAAATAAAAAACACAAGTATTTTTTTAACCGTGACAAAATTTACTATTTTTTTTATTATTCATATTTTTTTTTGTGTTTCTTTGTTTGTTTCATAAAAATAAAAACACTGTTTATGTGGGATTTGGTAAGCCAGGCCTTATCAGCTGGCTTAACATAACCTACGATCCACATCCTCTCTCTTCACAATGCAACCTGCTCTCAGCGCACTCAGCGCTATTATCGCT
The DNA here is from genome assembly GCA_035043855.1 of Drosophila percnosoma. NCBI lineage: Eukaryota > Metazoa > Arthropoda > Insecta > Diptera > Drosophilidae > Drosophila > Drosophila percnosoma. The sequence continues at coordinate 19,610 of JAWNMQ010000639.1, forward strand.
AACACAAAATGTTAATATGTTAGCATTCAAAAGCATTCGCACTTGTAATTGATCTCGTAGCCAAAGCCAACGCAAGAAGTTGAGCAGATATATTTAAAGTTAAATAAACATACATAGTGAACCAAAACACCCCGCTGCCTTTCATTAAAGGAAGGAAGAGAAGATTCGGAAAAAGACGCCCCGCCACATTTTCAAACACGTATAAGCTAATAATGCGTTATAAAATTTTTTTTTTTTGTTTTGGGGGGGGGAGTTGTTTTATGTTTTTGTTTCGAAAACTATGTACAAAAAACAAAAACAGTAATTTCAGTTCGAAAAAGTGAGAAGATAAAAGAGGGTTTTTTTGAGAAATTACAGTCACTGAGTCTGATGAGCAGGGGGGCAGAGAGGGTTGGGGTAGATTAGGCTCATGTCACAAGTCACACAAGTCTCGAACTCAGAATTGGGATTTGGCAGACGAAATCTGCCTTTGGGTCAGCCCGGCACTTGCAGCTTTTTAGGTAGCACGCAGACATACTGAATTTAGAAATTGATATGCTCGAAAAGAAGAGAAACTATACACAGATTCGGCACAGCACAGTGAAAATAAAACAAACAGCGCACAAGAGATGAAATCGAAACAACAACACCAAGCTTTGGCGCTGTAAGATTACCTACGAAAATAGACAAAACTTTGAAAGACTGAAACAACAACACGTGCAAACACAGTTATGAGAGCACACGAAAGTAGAGAGAGCGAGAGTAATAAAGCGCGCACAAAAACCGCTATAGCAACAACAATGCGAAGCGATCAAGCATGCATTGTGAAACAATGAGAGCAAGAGCACCAAGCGCACTCAAAAAAAAAAGAAAACATAGCTGTAAACCGCGCACTTTATGTTTCTAAAAATAACAATTTTTGTGATTTGTAGCATATATTACTAACAAAAAACAAACCCAAATTACCAAAACAATCACAGAACAATTAAAGAGAACTAAGGCACAGAAATATTTCATATTAATCAGATTAAATGCACGAGTTAAAATTTAATAACAAGCACGAACTGGACACAGGACAGCAAAAAAAAAAATAAAAGTGTTCAAAAATGAACACCCTGTATTTATATATATATCACATGTACTAGTACTAGCTGATGCCTGACCCATGCATGCCAGCCTTGTTCATCGCGGTACCTGCCGTTGAAGTTGGATGCGCAACTACCGTTATTTGCTGGCGACGGGTTGCCGGCAGCTCGCGGCGCGACGGTCGCCGCGGTCCAGCTGCCTTCATCGACGGTCGCCGCGATCCAGCTGCATTTTACATACATTTAGACTAAGCATTTTTGTATAAATAGAGAGCCTGCTCATCAGAGCAGTTCAGTTCGATTTTACACGTCAACTCGGTGTAATCATTAAACACTACCCTTAGAGAGGATGTAATAAATTTGTTGTGTAGTTTGTAAGGCATTAAAGCAGGAATCTGAATTAAGTGAATTAAATATTATTATGGATAAATGCTGTGTGCAATTTAAAATTAGACTAACTGAAGTCTCTGCTGTCGAGTGGTCTGTGCTTATTAGCAATTGAACAGATGTTATTCAATATGCGAGTACTTAGAATGCAAATTGTTTATCAAATTATTTGTAACCAGACACTAAATGATTTATCAGCGTGCGTATTTTAGGAATTGCACTTGAATGAAACAAACAAACGGAAGGGAGCCAAATCTTGACATGCTTGTAAATATATTGACCAAATATGAATAAAATTCGCAAATATGTATAACCATCAGTTGTAGCAACTAATAAATAAATTCCCAGAATCAATTGGTTTCATGTTCAAGCATCTACATTTGAATGCAAGTCGCCGAATAGATGGTAACAACTGCCACATTAGGCGCTGGGCATATGAATTGTGAGCATGCACTTTGAGTCCTTGAGGTAATTACGAATGCAGCAGCTTGAAATGATTGCACTTGCCTTAACTTTTGCAGTATGTTGGCAGTCTCATGAGTGTGGCCATAAACTTGCTGCCTTGCCGCAACTTAAAGTAACTGGCAATGTATCTTTAAGATACACATGTGTGCACACAGCCAGCACACATGTGTGCTCTTCACTAACCGCACGCTTTGAATCCAGTTTATGAGTTTTTATGGCTGCACGCAGCGGGCACAACTGGCGGTGCGGTATCTCTTTATGGCTGTATGCACTACCTTTTGTGGCATCAGCCACCCACCAGTCCTGCATCCGCCACAGCCCACAGAAAAGTTACGCACAAAGCGCGTGCCCAATAAGCGGTTGCCTACAGTTTGCATACCCTATCTAATAGGGAATTATAATTGTCTGGACCGTATGAAAAATTAAATACATTAAATATATATAATATATATAACATACATTAATCCTTTGGATAGTTATCTAATATGTCAATTTATATAAGCTGATACTGAATTTAGCGGAAGAACATTTTCATTTACAAATACGACCAAAATTGGAACTTGCAACTGGAAATATCGATAGAAAAACTTATTAAAAACTTACACCAAAAAACATATTAAAAAATGTAATTTTACAAATTTAAGTTAAATTCTAATTCAAAATTTTATATGTTTACTGCTTTCTACATCTTGACAAGCTTTAATGACTCCGTAGGGGAGGGCATTTAAGCTGCGTCGATTTTAAGGGACGCTTTCTTAGACTTTGCTCGACTTCTTTGCGCGACTTAAAGTTAAAGCAGCATCCACAGAAGTTAAACGCACATCAAAAGCCAACTAATTTGGCTGTAAAAATAACATTAAATCACATTCATTTCTTTTTTTCCTATTTTTTGGCAATAAACAAGACGAAGAAGAGAAGAAGTTGAGGGAAGCAAAATACACTTGCAATATCGAACGCACACGTGTACAAAAGAGAGAGAGACAGATAGAGCGAGAGAGAGAGATAGAGAGGACAAAGGAAAGAGCAGAGGAGGGAACTACCTTAGCTACCTTCGATTACAGCCAGCAGCATCCCCCATACGACATTGGTCTTTAAGCTTATGTTGCACTTGACTGATTTTTATGCTTTGATGCTCAATGATTTTATTATTAAAAGCAACTGTCGTCGTCGTGATGTGGGGTTGGCCTCCCTGCTTATTATATACAGTGTACCCCTTAAAAACTAGAATGGAAGTCTCTGATGATCCCAAAAAGTTTATATACATATATGTATAAATCGAAATTAGCTTTAGTGTATAATTGGTTTATTTATTTGCGATTGATAAGCACTATCAAAAAATATCAATATCAATTTATTTGCATATCTTGAAGAAGAAAAATATTTAATATTGAAATGTTTAAATAATTATTCTCCACTAAAATTTATTAACAAAATGAAGTATGCTCTAAAAACGTATGAAATATTCAATTGAGCGGACTAGACGAAATAGAAAACAGGGTATCTCCAAGTAGGGCACTCTTGACTTTGTTGATTTTTTTGTTGGTTGTCTGATATACGAAACCCTCGCGCTGCATGGCAATAATAAAAAAAAGAGAAAAAAATAAAGAAGTAGAGAAAAAGGGATACAAGCATAGCAGCAACAAAAAAGCTGCTGCATACTTTTTGGGTGGTTGCAAAATTGCTGCCGGCTGCTGCGGCTGTGGCAATGCCACTTCACCTTTGCTTTGTGCTGCGGATGCCACACTTGGGAGTCGCTTAGCTGTCTAAATATGTCACTTGAATTTGACGACGGCCACTTGCGCAAAGCTACCAGACCCTCTCCCCACAACACACACGACGAGCAAAACTGTTGCCTGTCTTTTATTTATATTTTTTTTTTGGGCACACGCATTCACATATGCGAGTTGTTATAAACACCCATCCACCAACCCACTCGAACCACTCCACCCACCACTCTATCCACTGCCGGCCGTGTCTTGTTTTCTTAAAATATTAGTTTCCTTTGCGTTCGCTGTTTTTGTGACTTTTTGTCTACGAGTGGGGAGCAAAAATTGTTTCACTGCTTTTTATTGTCATCTTTGTTATTTCCCCCAACCACACCCCAAGTGTGTGTGTGTGTGTGCTATTCTTCTTCTCGTTTTTTTCTGTCTGTCTGTATCTGTGTCTAGTGTTTGCTTTGACTCAGTTACATCTAGCAACGAGGACGGCCAAGAGCAAGTTGTCATGAATAATGAAAAAGCAACGTGAATACATTTCTTCAAGCCCCTGAGTTGTTGATATTATGTTAGTGTGTGTGTTTGTGTATGTGTGTGTGTGTGTGCGTGTGTGAAAATGGGAAATGGGTATGTTGCATGTGGTTGTAGCTCCATTGAAAGGGGAAAGAGCAACTACACGATAGAAAAACTTTCAAGTTATGCGAAATGCACGCAATAGTTTATTTACTTCTCGCATTGTTTTGCTGTTTGGCCAGTATAAACAAATTAACTTTTGCATATATAATTTCATATAGAATATATAAGCCAAGTATTTTTTTTACTTATTCGTTTATACTGAAAAAAACGGAATCTTGATGTCAAGATTGCAATTAATGTTTTATAATTTATAACCTTCCAATAGGTTGATTAATGTTCAAAATATAAGTGCTAAAAAAAACAGATTGAGTTTTGTAGCCAAGTATTATAATGCAATTCATATAACTAAAATCTTCCGACCTATTTAATATATAAGTCTAAGCGCTTTATTTATAAATATTAGAATAACCCAATGACTCAGTGATTTCTTCTTCTTCAAAGCAAATCCTTACGACATTTAATTATTTTCCAAAAACATACTTTGTACATCAGGGATATTTGCAAAAATCAAGAAAAATGCTTAAAAATATATTAATTAAAGTGTATAGATTTAAATCATAAATTGTTCAATCAAAATCTGTAATCAGACAAACATAACATTTGAAACTCTCATTTAATCAACAAGCAACTGCAATATTTATTGCAGTGTATGGCCAAACAGCAGGTATTGGAACCATACACTAAAATCGATTACTAATTCAGTTACAGTGACTGTGAAACAGTGAACAGTAAAGGAGACACACGCGTAGCTCTGACTGTATGCTGTCTGTCTGTCCAGTCATCGTGGCAGTTACTTCCCCAGTTCACTATCCGATATCTATCCGATAGGTATACGTGTGACACTTTGAGCGAGAGAGCGGGAGGGACGGAGAAGTTTGCTTTTCTCCTCCATATAGATTTGCCTTATTTACCGTTCATTGCTCGCAGGCGTGTTCATAGTTTTTGTGCTGTCTTAAGCTGTGCTTTCTACTTGAGTGTTTGTGTTTTTGTGTCCTTAGCCCTAAGCTAGTCCCAGTGACACACAAGCACCCTCTCCCTGTCCCCCACGATTTAGCCACGCACAAGAAACGCCCTTCGCTTGGATTTTCTTGTTGTTGTTTGCATTTCAAATTCGTAGCGCACTCGATGAGAAAATCGAAATCAACAAAGCAAATAAACATTTAATAAAGCGCAAAAGTGTCAATAGATTTCTGGTCACTCAACTTGGAGCGAGCCAAGTCGAGGGAGCGACCAAGAGACATGGTATGCTAATTAAAACGGGATTGCCACAACTTTAAATGAACTGCCCGTCCACAAATTGACGGCGTCAGTGTCAAGTGATGTTGTTCAACGACCGCCTATTGAGCAACTTGGCTCAGCTCAGCTCAATTTCTGGCGGATTGTGAAAAACACAACACAACTTTTCACCAAGAATCTAAAGTAGCCAAGTTGAGTGCAATTTTGGCTAATAAATATCTCCAGTGGGCTCGACCAGTGAATACCCTGTTAATAGATTAACAGGCTTAAATAAATATATTATATTGCTATAATTAATATTAATAGCTATATTTTGTATGTATTATTACATACATTTGATAACTTAAATCAAAAACTAGAAAATGTAAGAAAATAGCTTTATATAACGAAAAAAAAGTTTGAGTTATTTTCCGTCTTTTCGAACGATAATTAAATTAAAAATAGACTGTCTATCGGACGATTTTAACCATTTTCCAAACTGTTTTGCCAAACGAAAAAAAGGAAATGCTCTGGAAATAACAGCACTCTACCTGGTTTTTTTTTTGGGTACCACATTGATTGGCGATTAGTCTAAAATCTTGCATATATATATGCAAGGCATTTTAATAATTAGCTATTTTATAGACACTCTATTGGCTACAGTTCCTGGATTCGATCTACTTGCAATGCCGAAGTTGCCACATAACTTGAGGGCCATAGAGTCTATAGTATAGATATATACTGTTTTCCCGTTACAACCATTACAGGGTATGAATAGAATAGATGCGAAGAAACAACAAAATAAAGAAAAACTAAAAACCATTTTACAACAAAGACAAGACTGAACGCAACTCCCAAATGTCAACCAAGCGGTTGGTTCGGTTCTTGTTTGGCTGTTTAAACCGCAATACAGATAAGGAGCAAATTACTTTTTTTGGCCAAGACATTGCCGAGATGCGAACCCACGAACCGCAAGCTGAAAACTAAACAGCGCCGGATAACTTGCAAACAGCATTGGGGCAAGGACGGGTTGAGGAGCAAACCAACTGGGCTGAAAATGTGATGCTAAAATATAGTTTAAATGCGTTGAAAATGGGTTTCTGGTGATCCTCTGGAGAAAACCTCTGGGGCCAACAGGAGAGGGTATTTGTAAACAGAGATCAACCATTGCCTGATTTATGAAGATGTTTGTTGACACTGGCTTAGGGCCACAAAGTTTCAGTTTGAGTTGGGGTATTTCTCCAAGGACCTTTCGGCCCCAGAGTGCAGCGGATAATAGCAAACGCAAAAATGGTCAAGAAACAGCCAAGAAGTTCATGGGCTTATGTCTTGTAAAGTTTATTATAGTTTCAAATGAGACAAATGTGAGAAACGGATAACTACACACAACAGACTAAAACAAATTTCCAAAAGCAATGCATTTCTGATCATCGACCTTATCCAATTGCCAGCTGGTTTTCCAATTCATTAAGCCAATCGATATTGAATAGAAGATATTAAGTAAGTAAAATGTACTGAAACTAAAAATATTAGCCTTATGTCATTCCAAAAAATATATGTTTATGAAAAATAAAACGAACTTAGGGAAAAAACTTTAAGCTTAACAAAAGCCTCTCAAATATGATATATCCAATAATGGATATCAACGGAAACCGACTGGGATACACTTATTTAGCAAATATTCTCTATTTAGTTGTCAATATGTACATACATATATAGAGCAATAGCCCAAACATTTTTTTTAAACATATTTTAAAATACTGTTCAACTCTCTCACATCACAGATTCTCCTCCTGTCCGAGCTCAGCCCAATACTCCTCCCTTAAAAGTCCACCAACAACAACCCATCTAACACTTATTTATAAAAATAAGCAAAAGGTAAATAAAATATGAAAAATTAAAGTGTTAATAAGTTTATTAATTATGTATGTAAATTAAAGTACACAACACTCAACACCTCAACTGCTATTGCTATTTACTCTAACAAAACAAAAATCTAAAAATGTATGCATCAAATTGAAAAAATGAATTTATTTATTTATTTACATATCGTTTATTTTTATCATTTCTAGTTTACAATTTTAGATAAACTAGTTGTGTGTGCGCGCTTGTGTGTGTGTGTGTGTGTGTGTGTGTCATTCTTCTGCATCAGCTCAAAGTATTTGTGCCCTTCGATCTGTTTGTTATTCAGAAACGTCCTGCTCCCCTTGTTGCTGCTCAAGACATAGTCTTTTGCCTCCTCCCGTTGGGCTGCAGGCTGCGTTTTGAACGTCTTTGACTGTGATTGTGATTTGAACGACGTCTTTGACGTAACCGTCTCTCGATCCCTTCACGGCTGTAGTACGGTTTTCGGTCGCGCGATTTATGTTCCACCTTACCATCGGCTGTGTGTCGCTGGGCGGCAGCGCTGCGTTCGGGGCTATCCCATTTGTGGTCCGCCGATCCGTTGTCGCTCGGATTCATGATATTTCCCTTTCAAACAATGTTAGTGTTGACTCCTGGCCTAATAACGTTGACAACTAGTGACATATCCAGATCACGCGGATCTCTCATGTCCACGCACACTGCGACCGCAACAGCAGTGCACAAGAAACGCATCAGCATACACATAAACATATTACAAACAAAACCAGCGATCACAACCAAAAATGTAATACAACACCTATCCCATTCTACAAGTGGGCTAACGTGAACGGACAACCGACACCACCATTAGACTCCGTCGGTGCATTCTACAAGTGAGCTAGCATAAAACTCAAGTGGACCATCGCCAGACCCAAGCGGGCCATCCGACACCTCCACCAATAGGATAGCAGCGACACAGCTACAACATCGCAGAAGAGGCAAATGCGAGTTTTCATTTTAAATAAACCACTAGCATAAGTTGAGAGTGATTTTGTACGTGAAGCGGAGAGGACGTCTGTTCTTTTAAATAAAAATTTATATTATCCTTAAAAACCCGTTGTCAGTTTCTTCATTTGGCGCCGCCGGTACAGCGCTTCCCAAAAACGTAATTATATGTATTTATATAGTATAACTGAAAAAGATTGAAATGTTTTCATTAAATTGAATAAATTAATCTATTTATTTATTTATACATAAATATATATATATATTTTTTCAATTTGATTCAATAAATATTCAATTTGATGTTTACATTTTCAGTTTATAAATATACATATATGTGTATATATACGACAAACTAAAAAAGATTGAAATGTATTCATCAAATTGAAAAAATTAATTAATTTAGTTATTTATATAAGCAATGCTTATTGATATAATTAATTTTTGTATTTGTCACAAAGCAATCAGTGATGCCGTTGTTAACAGAATTAGCAGACCTGCATTCAAAGGGACAGTCAGTAATATTGAAATGGGCTTGGACGAGCATTCGTTCTGATTGTGAAGCAACCAGTTTATTCCCACAAGTTCTCACAAGCAGACGAGGTAACTTTGTATTTCCAGTTGGGGCACACGCTCGACCGCAGGACTGTGTTAAAAGTGCCAGTTGCTGGTTTACCATTTTTGCCACACCTATAAAATGCCGCAACGTTGCACGCAAAATCCGATAGCAAGGATGAGCCTCATTTGATTGCAAAAAGCGCCAAGCACAGGCAGCAACAGCAACAACAACAGCAACAAAAACAGCAACAACAACACCAACGAAACAGCAACACTAACACAAAAAACAACAACCAAAACAAGTACAACGACGACTAGGACCAGAGCCTGGGGAATGACAACCAGAACAATGTTGAGGCATGCGACAAACTTTGACTGTGCCACCAAATTGCATACCAGCAGGCGTTGGTTGTAGTTGCAACGTTGCAACCACAAAAATAAGTGTTTACAGCATTGATTACAAGCGTGGGCGTTGCTGTTGATTAGAGTTTAGCCCACAAGGATTTTTGCATTTCTTAGATGCAATGCCAATAGATTGTTGCAGTCAGTGTGACCAGACTCGTGCAGCGTGTCAGTAGTGTAGTAGTGTCATGGGAAATGCTGTAAACCGAATGGCCCCGAGTCCATGGAGTGGAGGCATTCCGCGTGGCATGCCAGTTGTGGGCTTAGGTGTCGACTTGGCGGCCGCACACAATTGACAAACTGTGTAAACCTTTTTTGTGGCACTTCCGTTGCGTTTGTTTGCCACTTTACAATGTAACGACAACAAGCCACACCAACACCATCAACTCCTTCCCGCTTTCCGCTTTTCTTCCGCCCACCCCGCCCAGGCGAATTGTGAGAAAAGTTTGTAACCCGAGCATTGCAACTGCATTTCATTATGAAGTTGAACTGCCAGACTTGGCCAAAGCACATGCAAATGCTGTTGGTCTCATATTGAAAACTCTGTGGTAGCCAACCAAACCCACCCACCAACACACACACACACACACACACACACATACATGCACACACACACAGACACTTGCTACCCTCACACTCTGGGCGCAACCGCAGTGTCAGTCTTTTGTGGTAGCTGCACTGGGACAGCGTTCTCCAAACGAAGCGTATAAGTGGCCCTTATCGTGGCTAGCATTGCAGTTAAAGGGTGCAAGGGGAGGGAACACTGGTAGTCCTGTAGTCCTAAGCAAAGCGGGCATCGAGTTCTGCTCTATATTGCCGAGCATTGGTTACCGAGTACCGAGCATATTGTATTGGCAAATATTCCCATGACAATTGGAATTTTTATTGAATTTATGCAAAATTTGCAAATTTCATTTGGCACACACAGTTGTTTAGGTTGTGTTTATTTGGTTTGTTTTTTGTATGTCCGCCAGCCATTAAAAGTGGCTAAAATAAAAGAATACTATGAAGTTGTGCAAATATATGCAACAGAGCTATACTCTTGATCAGCATCAAAAGTCCTAAAGACCTAAAGTGCTGGCATTTGATTCTTATATTCTCTTTGCTGAACCTTTTCTAATCAATATATTTAGCCTCAGCTCTATTCGGTCTGTGAGCATTGCTGATGCACATCTCGAAGCCAGCCTCGTTGCAACGTGCATCCAAGTTCAGTGTCACATGGTCCAGATCGTCCAGAATCGATAAGCTACAAAAGAACTAAGGCATAGAGCTTTACACACTTGATGAAGCACAAACTGCGATTTACATAGAGAACTAGTGAATCAGAGATTTATTCGAGATATATACGAATATTGAATATTGAATAACTTTCTCATAGCTGACCTTGCGATACTCTGGATTACCAAGTCAATGGTCGAGTGGTGAACAAGTTAATGTATTAAGTTGCAAACACAAATGGTAAACAGTAAAATGAAAGTTGTTTGACAATCGTATACTTTCTCGACGAGTCCTAATCTGGTTCGCCTGGCTTATATCGATCTGTGGCATAAGTGTCATTTGATTGAGGTTTGCTGCAGCACTCATAATTTTCAAGGAAAAATTGCATTTCTTGCGCATACGTTCCATAACCAGGAAATTAACATCCGTAACACCAGCACTGAAATGCAATCAGCCTTGGAGTCCTTCAACAAATGTGTTATGGCCTAGTTTTATTTTCGGAAAACATAAATTCATCAACTGCGTTAGCTCATTGTTTTGAGAATTGAGCGGGTTAAAAATGTTCTTTTGTTTCAATTTGTAAAACACAATTTGATTTGGTCATCAATTGCTGCACAGCCAACTTAGCTATTCGAGTGAACAGTAATAATCGTTTGCTGCAGCTGTTTAATGTGGCTACGTGCAACTTGTCCCCATATTTTCACCCTGCCCCCTGTGCACAGTGTGGCCGGGTGGCTGGCAGCAAATTAGCCTTGGTTGGGAATCCCCGACAAGCAGCTGGCTCGTTAGCCAGCATGTGGTTTTTAGGATTAACTCAATTAAAATTTTGTGGCATTAAAAATATCTTGCAAAAGCGAGCGACGGAACACAATGTGGGGACATTCAGCGAGTGATGCAGATAGAGATAGAGAGCGAGAAAGAGAGAGAGAGAGAAATGTGTGTAAAACATTGTATAAGCCACATGTATTTGGTCCCCTGCCTTCCGGTGATTCTTACACATCTTTATTTGCGCCTGAAATTGTTTAATTGAGTTTGTTTGAAAATTTCTTTTAAATTAAGAAAGTTTTTACACGTGACTCTTCTTCTTTTTTTGAGCATGCTACACGGGCCAGCACGTGCTGCAGTTGCCAATGTTTGTGTCTTTTTTGTGTGTGCGACGGGCACAACTCAGGACATTCAAAAGTTCGAATATGCATAAAAAAAAAACTGGAATATGCCAACGGGTACTATGACAACTAATCATGGTGACTAAAATTGGATGAATTAGCAGATTAACAATTAAGTCAATTGCGGTTCGTTGAGGATTGGATTGCGACAAATCGCTAAAGGCGTACATATAAAGAGTTATTTTAAGAAGCAACAAGACTTTCTATACGAGAAAACAAAAATATATATCTTATGCACCTCGATCATTAAACACTCTCTCGTAGTTAATGAGTCTGTTTCGTGAATGGCAGCTAAATGAGATGACGATCAAATCCGGGGGATTATGATAAAAGAAAGACTTTAAAACACAGAAAATAGGAAGGCTCAATCTAGTTGGCGAGTGACACTGATCAGAAATATATATATATATACCTTACAAGTACGCAGAGAAAGCCTTTCTGTCTGTCTGCATAAAACACCTGACTCAAGGCTCACATTATTATAAATTGGGTAACCAGCACACCTGTAAGGTCTATTGTGCCCCAAGGCTGTCGACCAATATTTGCTCTAATTGGTTTTTTCCTGAGTTTCCAAAATGCTTGCAACAAATATTTATTATATCCCTATTTTTAATTATTATTATAATTTTTAGTTCGATTACACAATTTAATTTGTAACTTTTTAAACTTAAGTTGGGGACTGTGTTTAGTTGACGTTAGATAATGATTTCAATATAAATTTCTGTATCGATTTGTTTCTTCTTTCTGGCTTATGTTTTCTGACCATGGCGCATAATACTGATTGCGACTATGTATTAATGTTGCCCCCCTTCTGGCAACGCATTCGCTCATTAATATTTGTTAGCAGTCGCTGCCAGTGGATCCGGCACTCTGCCTGTTATGGGACGCACTGTGCGGCATGCAACATGTCGCTGCAAATAGCCCTGTTGGACGCTTGTGCGAACAGTGTGCAATGCCAGGCGTTGATGCCGTCACGCCAACATTGATGACTGCGTTGACAAGTTGCCCCAGCACCAAGTCTCCAGAGAAATGTGTCAAGCGTGGGAACTTGAGCTGCATAAGCAAGCAGCTTACGCGTGTCTGCCACGCGAATGGGGCATGCTTGCTGTTGGCCAACTATCTCTGGCTTGCTGTAACTCAGCCCAGTTTTCGCATGATGCGCCAAGAATTTCATTCACTGCATTCATCTTCGTTTTCTCCTTTCCTTTTGTTTGGCACATAAGCTATGCAAAGTTCAGGTTAAAGTTAAAGACGAACTCGACTTAGCTTTTTATCTAGACCTTTGAGATGAAATAAAAAATAGACACCTAAGTGGCTAAGGAAGGAGAATGAATTCAGAGCGCTCTCTTTAAGTAAAATTAAATATGTTAATATAATTTACTTTATGGTTTACTCTCAATTAGGCCAAGCCAGGCGCAAAACAGTCAAGCTCAAAAAAAAAAAACAAATATACACATCTGTATATATTTAAATATATTTAAAGCAGTTGCGTTTTTCCTTCAATTCTCAAGATTATGATTTATAAAATGCTTGAGAATTTGGGAATTTAAGATCAGGCACAAAACTGGTGTCTGCACTCTGAGGAAACGTTATACAAAAATAAATAAATTACGTTTAAATTGTTCTAATTATATTTCTAAACATTCGACAAACCTACACACCTTGCTGTAAGTAAAAGCTAAGAATATACACAACACTTTCCCGTACCACTGGAAAGAAGCTGCTTTTGATGATTTTGAAAATTCTTGGGAATATTTTGCGAAGTGTGGAAATGGGTGTGTCTGCTGCCTTCCAAGGTGAAAGGCAAGCAAAAGATTATACCTGCCCCAGCCTCTGGGCATGCTTTGTAATGGAGAAAAAGGCGAGAGCTGAAACCGATGAAGTTGGTGCCAGGAGACGGGGTGGTGGTGGTGGTAAGGTGGTGGATAGGGTGTCTTATATACATGCAAAAATAAATTGCATAAGCGTTAGCGTTGGCAACAAAATAAAAAGTAAACATGTTTAAAATGCTGTTATTCACACACACACACACACAGAGAGAGTTTCGCGCCTGCTTTAGCTGAGATTTGGTCTGCAGCAGAGTTGCCACCTTTCTGGTCGTCGCTGCTGCCCCATCCCTGTTACATTGTAGATTGTGTGCAACATTTTGTCCGTGTGCGCCTTTTGTGTCTTTGGTGGCCCATCTTTCTTGTCGCCGTTTCTTTTCATGCTGCCACCTTCTGCTTTAGCGTTTTTTATTTACCTTGTTAACCTTTTCATGTTGACAAACTCTACAAGCCAGTGTCTATGTGTGCGTGTGTGTGCGATATGAAAAGTGGAAATCTGTAGAAATTTGTTTCAAGCCAACGGCATTTGTTCTCCTGACTCACTCGACTTAAAGGTCGTTTATTACAGCGAAAGACAAGTAGAAGTGCGCTGATCGACTAGCAGATATCCTGTGCTCTGTTCTGGTATGTCTTATCTACCTTTGTAGTCAAGTTACGAAGTAGCCAATAGTTATATTTCTTTTCAAAAGTTTTTAATAAATAAAGATTTGAAATTAAAACATAAAAGTGAGTAATTAAATTAAAAATTTAAAATTATATCATAAAATAAAATTATTTGAACGAAACAATTATAAATAGTCACTAAAATATCAACACCTTTGATAATGGATTTGACAATTTGACTCTTGAAAATCATTTAAAACACATTTTGTACTTATCTTTGTTATATATAAAAAATAATCAGCTTGTGCTCCGCCAAAGATAATATCCTACAGCAATCCACAAAACCCTTATAATTATTATGCTTTGCAACTCATTTATTGCGGCTTAAATTCAAATTAAAATTCAAAGGGAAAACAAAAAACATAGTTTAAAATCGACTTCAAGAGCTTAAGAACAACAACAAAAATTAACACAAGAACAAAACCCTTGGCAGATTAATTTAAATTTGTTCCTTACAAAATTACCAAAACACAAAAGAAAATTGCGTTGGCAGCTTGGAGCACTTATACCGTATACGCCATGTGTTGTGTAAAAAAAGTAAAAAATAAATAAAAAAAAAAGACAAAGGAGAAATTACATATAAAATGCAAAATTAAAAATCTGATCAAAAGGATTTGTATGCTACGCAATTTTTATTACATTTGCCCAGAAATCCGAGCAGTGAGAACAACAGGCATTCAATTAAGGTTGGATTGTGGGCTGCTGGATAAGCTGACAAAGGGAGGAGAGGGGAGGGTCAGTTTTTAATATGGTGCCTGAGAATTTGCATTTCATATTTGCATGCTGGGTGTGTAGCAAGAGCACTTGCTGGCCAGGAAGGATGCGGTAGACAACAGGACAAGATTATTAACATGAAGGGCATATTATAGGATAAGCTGCACCGCAACTGGGCCCAAGCGGCAAAACCAATAATGCGCATATTAGACTCGATGATAACGTACAACTAAAACAAAAACAACAAACCAGCCTGTATACACTGAGCAAAAATACATATTTTGACGAGTGCACAGCTATTTGTCTTATTTAAAGCCGGAAAGTGTAGGACAACATTTCAAAAAAATGGTAGATGCAATGGTTCCTTCACTCAACAAACTTCCGTCGCTTCACCTCCGGATGCGAAATATATACAAGAAAAATACCATTTAGCCTGCAGTCAGCGAAAAATATATTCAAATTATTTCATCAATTTATAAATGATATGAAAAAAAAAACAAAAGTTATATCAGTTATTTGGGGCATTATTCTAATGTAAAGTGTGTAGTGTTTTTCTGTAGGTGTAGGCTCCTTGACTTTTGCCGTTATACCTCGCACACACACAGAAGACACAAAAATTCGTGTTATCCTGGCCATTGTTTCTTTCGAATTGACCGCACTGCAAAATGCTTGCCAGCCGATGTTGCAGCTAGAGCTGAGCTGCATGTTGATGTCACAACTGACTCCAATAGCCACCACACCATTCACCCGCCACCACCGCTGCCCAGTTGGAGAGGCCTGCAGTTCGTCTAAGCCAAAACGTGCACAGTCTCTGGCAATCAACTTTAATAACATCACAGAATGTCAATAAATCCACAAAATGGTTGCCCCGCTTCCCCATGTGGCGCTGACTGCGACTGGCATCCGTTTGATGATGATGATGATGATGATGATGATGGTGGTGCTGATGGTGCTGATGCTGCTGTTACACCCTGCTGCCACCTCTTCTTTGCTGATGTTCAGCAAGAGTATCATTAACAAAAGGAACTGCGTGCTGCAGCTGACCGACTGCCGGACCGGACATGTTGCCTCCTTCAAAAAGGATGCAAGCAACTTGAGCTGCTTAGTTGCAGTCCAGGGCCATGATCCTGTATTCAGGTACTGTTTCTGTTTCTTCTTCTCCTGCACCCTTCTACCCGCCAACTGGTCGGGCTTTGTGTGCGTCGACAGCAATTGATGAGAATAAAACTTTAAGAAAAGAATTCACACGCCTGAATTCAACTTGTCGGAACTTTCAATACTAAAGGAAATGTTCGTTATTTTTATATGAAATATGCAACTTGCTTGGTTGCAAGCAGGATAAACTCCAAAGTATGGGAAGTGCAGTTTGAAGATGTATGTATATGTACCACATTTAAATACTAATTATTGAACATCAGATTAAAAATATATAAAAATAATGGAGTTTAAAAATGTACATTTTATATAAATTGCAATAGTCAGCTAATTATTTTTTAATGTTACGCACTGGCAGACGCAACGTTAATGTTGAATCTATACTATATTGAGTGAATGCTAAAAACATAAAAAAATAATAAATAATACAAATAAACGCACACTTATATATGTATATACTTATATATACACATGCTATGACCATAAATAATGGAAATCAGTTCAACATTTATTCACACAATTGACACTCAACGCGACCCTAAGCACATTAATCACACAGTGCCCATGAATCCCGATAGCGACAAAACGTATTTTATGATTATCATTTAGCTGTTATTTATGCAAAAAAAAAAGAAGGAGAGTTGAATATGTAAACAAATAAATTATTCAATATTTACGCAGGATATCAATTATTTAATGATATACATATTTGTGTACACACAAAATTCGACCACTTCTTATCCTTTCGGCATGCGACAATTCTTGTCTTTTGTCTTTCAGGCACACTTTGCTTGGAAATGTTTGAGATTCCTGCCAAATATTTGCGCAATGCAACGAAGGCAGCCGGAATGTGCAGAGATTTAACTGATTCCACTCTCAGCCACACCACACCACACCATCGCACACCCCTACACACCGTGCAAGGTGTGTGCAATTTATCAAATGTGTGCGCCTGCATTCATTTCCAATGCAGAATGTGCTTTTGGTCACCAGCAGCAGCAGCAGCTGATGGCAGCCGGCTGCAATACATTTTTGCTCATTGTTTGATTATGGAGCATATTTTGTGCAAACACATATTTAAAAATATTTATACACTGAACAAAATGCAAGGCAAGCCGTACCTAAATTATTTCGATTTTTTTTTCAGTTATGAGTAAATTTGGCTTGAAGCTGGCAATAATTTACTTCAAGACATATTAAAATAAAATATTCAAACTGCATTCGAGCACTTTCTTACTTATCTGAAAGAAAAATTGCTTATTTAAATTTGCTTTGATTTTTTCTCAGTGTATATATGTACAGGGGATGGAAAATCGCATAATGTAGATTTCATAGAAATTGATAATACGCCCAGTATGCGCAGCCAAATCTCCGCAAATGCAGCTGCAATTTTTATGCGCTCATTTATAATATTTAACCTGTGTGTATGTGTGTGTGTGTGTGTATGAGTATGGGTGTGAGTGTGTGTGTGTTGGTTGATAATAAATTTATTGCAATGCTACTAAATATTTTATTATTGCTAAATATGCAACAGTGCTACATGGGGCAGGCATAAAACAATCGCATGCTACGACTGAATGCGCAATGCGTGAATTGATGCAACGCCCGCAGAATGGGTGATGGGGAGTCTGTTGCATGTCTGTACAGCCAACCTGCGCTTGCTGACAATGCATATAAATTATGAATGCGATATGCACTCAGTCGCACACTCAAACTCCCAGATAGAGACCCAATCGCAGCGGCATGAATTCGAACAGAAAAGGCACCAGTTATTTCAGGTTGGCTGTGTGTCCGTTCGGTTCTGTGGGTTGTGCTTGCAATAAATTACCTTTCGATAATTTATAAAAGAAGCTACATGAAAATTGGTAAATATGTTGCATGGTAAGAATGTATCATAAATACTAAAATAGTTCAATAACACAACATTCGTTCACGAAACAAGTCCAAATTATTGTTAAATGTTATATTTTATGAGACAAATAGTATATATTAATAATAATAATAATCAATCTCAATTGTTTTGAAGCCATATTTATATATGCAGTCATTTACTATGCTAATTTAAGGTATAACAAATTTAAAAGCGAAAAAAAAGACTATTTGTTATTCTTTGGCTTCACCTGAATAATATACAGACAGTGTCTCAAAAAATTGCAACATTTTTTGTGTCGTAAATAAATCTATTAAGCCATAATTTTAACATGTGCCAAGTTATTAATACTATTTCTTTTATTATTTGTATTGCAAATAATTATAAATATTATTCAAATATTTGTTTGGGACAACTTTTTATGTGATTCATTACTCATTCATTAATTGGCTTTTCTGCTAAATTAAAATTGTTAAGAAATTGATGAGTCGCCTTAAATTGCTATTAAAAATAGATTTTTAAATGGAGATAATCAAAAATCTGTGCGCAAGTCTAATTTCCATAAATTCACAACATTAAATGCTATCAACTGCGGCTTAAACAACCCCTTTTGGTTATCTTCACTTCCCAACAATTAAATTGTATATCTGAATAAGCATTCTGCAAAAATTGAACACAAAATGCAATTGTTGTTGGACTTATTGTAGTTGTTGTTGTTGTTGTTGTTGTTGAAGTGCGTGCACAAAAACGATTAAAATTTTAAAATTACACGCAATGAGAATTGGATGCAAGCCGAAGCAGAAGCAGAAGCTGTTGGAGCCGTTGACCAAGCGGAAGCCTCGTTTATGATTTGGAACTAATTGCAGCGCGCTGTGAGACCAGTAAGCACAGCTGAATACAAGTGACAGTAATCTAGTCGAGAGTGCTCGACTAGCAGATACCCCGGACGCAGCCCTGAAGCCCTGAAGACACATTATAATGTCAAACGTTGTTCATTTTATAAATATTATTATTAAATATTACAAATTCTGTGTGAATTATCTCCGATCCTTATGAAATTTTAGTGGCATAATAAGGGCTAATGGGAAAAGGGGGAGGATGAATATAAAAAGTGAACTAACTGAAACTAACAGATAAGCTATTTACGGTTGATGACTCCAGTCCTTATAGACTCCCATAAACTTATAGCGGCTTAGGGTATAAAAAAGGGCGCTTCTGCAGCTGTGGATTTGGAGGCGAAGCTGCAGCACAGTGAAGGGCGGAGGCAAATAGAGTGGGATGGACGGGGTGGGTCCAACGGAAGCAGTTCGGGTAATTACAATTGCATTGCGGTTAACGGTCGAGGCGCACGCTAAATCACTCAAAGGGTGCGGGTCGTGGGTGAGCTTGGTACAATGCTTGGTGGTTGGTTTTGCACGGCTTTTGAATAATGCAACTGCAACTGCCGCAAGCAATGGCGGTTGCCTGGTGTAAGTAGGGGTGTTCGCCAAGAAACCAAGGCCCAATTGCGTTGCAATGGCGAAGAAGAAGGCTGCTGGCCAGATGCATAAATCAAAATGCACAAATAACCTGGCTAACAGCGAGAGAGGAGAGCGAGAGACAAACAAATCCAAACGCTCCAGCTGGGCTGTTGGTCAGGTGGGTCAACGGGAGGGGGGTTGTGTTTAGGTGCGTGGCTGGCTGTGCTCGGCTTATGGCATTGGGCATTATGGAAATTGTGTTGACTTACACAAATGAGCAAATGCCGAAAATGGCGCCCAGCTCCTCGACATATGAAATTGCGTATAAATATTTACGCGACGTGGGCGCAAATTAATCGCCAATGCCAGAGGCGTAGACAACATTCAAGAGCAGCTAGAGTCAACGCCTAGAGAAGTATACACAAATCGATCAAAAACTTAACTTAATTTAATCGATAGTTATCGATCAAATTAAACAAACTGGGAAGTCTTTAATAGATGTGTATGCAAATCTTATAATCCCAAAGATTGGCTTGTTCAAACAGACAGACAGCCGGACAGAGCTCGCTAAATCAACTGTACAGTTGATCCCGATGAAGAAAATATATACCATATAGGAAATGCCTAATTTTAGACGGGAATTTAGCATTTAAAAATATAAAAGTATTCAGCAATTTAGGACAAAGTTATGGCACCCTTAAAATAAATATGTGTTTCTGTATATTTACTAATACTCCCTATCTACCCCTATGTCTACACCTGTGCATTAATTCCCCTTATCCACAACTGTGTCCGCTGTCTCAGTGAAACTAAATGCCCAGAGACTTGGCAGCAGCTTGTACAATAATCAAACCGGAAAGAAACTAGTGGAATGAGATTAATGATTGTCAAATATTGTTTTTGTCTGGAATCACCCGGGATTTAAACCAGAAAACCAGAAATCAAGTTTGAATTTGACCAGCAGATGTAGGCTATATCTCAAATTGATGGCAAATGTGTAAACAGCTTAAAACTATTTAATACTACTTTGTTCAATTCAGTGCAAGCGCATTCAATTAAATCACCATTAGTTATTTTTTTATCATTACTAAATTCTTAAAATACACAGAAAAATCAATTAATTTACTGGCCATTGCACAGGCTTTAAGCGCAAATTCGAATTGACAATAAATGAATGCAAAAAAACAAATAAATAATGAAACCAAAAAAAAAACAGAATAATTAATAAATAAAAACAAAATCATTTACATAAAATATTCATGGCGAATTACTAAATATAAACAATGGAATTTTTTCAATTTATGCACTATAACAAACAGCTAAAACGAAATAGAAAAATAATACGAAAGACTAACGAGATATCGAGGGCTGATACCCTGTGTCAATGTGTACGTTTTAAATATAATATTATTATCCCCGCAGATAAAATATGAATTGTTTGCAATCGATGACAAGTTTAGGTTGCATTTTCGATGTGCGGTGATACCTCATGTCTATTATGGTTACAGGGTATTAAGTCTGGCATAATTAATAAACCTCGGTGCAGACTTTCAGCTCATTTCATGTTCAAAATGGCATATAACAAGTATCAAATTAAATAATTAAGTCAGATTAAAATTGCACACCTGCTCGCACTCCCGCACAGCTGGCAAGGATGCGTGGATGCGTGTGAGCGAGATAGCCATTGAGACAAATCGAATTAACAAATTGCGCACTCAATCAAGTCGGGAATGCAACGCAAAATTCAATCAAAAACTGAAATTGCAAAACTTATTGCAAATTCGCACGTGGCTGCTGCACCACTTCATTAATTGCATTTGAAAACGCATGATGCATGAGCGAAAAGGCTTTATTGAGAGGCATCCGTTGCACTCGTTTTTAATGTGTTTCCACACATTAATTCTTCGAAATTTTGCTCAAAATTAAATTAAAATATTCATTGCGATAATGTGGCTTACAAATTTCTGATTCATATTTATATTTATATTCCCAATTCTGATTCGCTTTAATTATCAGAAGATATGGCAAAACTATTTATAGCATTCAATTTTTAAACGTGTATTTTGTTTTCAATATTAAAATAAATAATTTATCTAAAATAAAATCAATATTTTTCATTTCGCTAAACCAACACATTTGCAGCCAAATTTAAAAGTTGCTCATTTTACTTAGTAGTTCAATACTTGATTTCTTTCTAATTTCAAATATGTAATATTTAAAGCTGAAATTAATTTTTTCAGTTTTTGAGTTTTGTTTTTTTTATCTAACCGATGTTTAGAAAACAAAATTAAATGAAGTTTGGAAACTGATTTGACGAATGATAGCCAAAAGTGTTTGAATTTTCTGCGGGTCTGTCAAACAGAGAATTTCATGCATCAGCAGAAAACACAAACGATTTGACAGATTTGCTTTTCGATTCGATTGTTCTTCTTCGATTCTCTATGCATTCACATCTTTTTATATACTGATAATGAAGAGAGAAGAGTATATTGGTTTTGACCAATGCTTGCCATGTTGTCCGCACATTCCTGAGCTAGAGACTTGAAACATGGATTATATATTCGTCTGAGTCTGTATAAGTTAAAAGTGGGAAATCGATAACATCTTTAGTTAGAAATCGATAAAAACCACTTAAATGCTGTTAAATTTAAAGTTAAGATTGGTGGTGACGTCCTTTTATGATAGGCATATATTTATTTCCACAATTTTAGTGCTACGTTTACAAAACTTGAATGGTAGATTACTCGAAATATCCTTTAAAAACTGGTAAGAAAACCTATATCACTCTCATTTTTCTAGCTAGCGTCATCAGATTCAAATGACAGATTTATGAAAATCTGTTCAAGTGAGCAACTTTAGTTAGCTGGGTATTTAGCAGTCGGGTTTGTCCTCACTTATTTGCTTTAATGGTTTCATCATTTTTTTTGTTCTTGTTTTAGCAGACGGCTAAATCCAAACACAGACAGTTAGCCACAGACGGTCGGCTCGCATAGACAAATAAACAAATCTCGTGAAGTGCTCAAACACACAGATACAGCGGCAAATACAGATACCAATGCAAAATGTGGCGGATAGTCGGGCAAATGTGTTTGCCTTTCTCACTTGCGTCGCTCTGTGGTTCTATATGCGTGTATGTGTGAGCATGTGTGTGTGCGTATGTTTCTGTCTCTGGCTTAGCATGCGTCAACATTTTGGCAACACTCTCGTTCTCAACCTGTTGTTGCCACTCGATCCACGCAATTAATTTCTATATCACAGCTGAAGTGCCCTACCGCACCCTGCCCCATGCCACCAGGTGGGGACAACTCTGGCCGCCAGGGTTGCTCCAGACGCGAACATTAAAAATTAAACCAAAACAAACAGCTAACATCAAAAGCCGCCAAAAAGCAAAAAAAGAAAAGAGAAAAAAAAACCAAGCACTCAAAAAAGGGTAGAAAGAAAGTGGTCAGCTAGGCAATATCCGGCACTCTCTAAGTTTTTTTTTTTTTTTTTGAGTGGGGACTACGGCTGTCTGATTTTTAAGCCGTTTGTGGTGCAACCAGCACAAGTGGTTAGCTTGTATTTTCCTAGGCATGCATTTGACAGCTACAGCAAGCGCTCCCATCCATTCAGCCCGATAAAATTGGCAGTATGGCAAGCAGGTAGTGCAAATAAAGGTCTAGGCCCATTTACATATGGCTAACTTACTAAACTAATCGGAGTTTAATACCCAATTCATTTCCAATGCTGTAGATATTAAATTAAGTGTTCTGCTTATATTTATAATTATATTATTATAATTTATAAGCAGCTAAGAATGCCAAAGCTTCGAGAGATCTCGACTGCGAGATACTCTGAGCCCAAGTCGCTGCCTATCATAAATCGTACACATCTTAGATGTGGCGATCGTAATCAAATTCTTACAGTATATGCCTTTCGAATTAGCAGTAATATATTGCAGTTCACAAATCCTTGTCAGACATACAGGCATAGAGACAGACAGAAAAAAGGCCAGGTCTAGATCAAGAATATATATGTATTCTTCTGCCAGTTTTATACTTTAGCACAACTTTATTACACCCATTTTTAACCAAATTTATTTATAGTTAATACAATTAATAGTTATAGTTCTTAAACATATAACTATACTTTTAAAAACAAGTTTTCGGATTCAGATAACTTGTTCTGCCCTGTTGCAGTTACCGACATTTTGAAGAGCAAGTTTCACAAACCTTTGAAGCGAACTCAACAATTGCAGAGCAAATACACAATGCAAACCTAATGCGAAAAACACGTTGGGCCTCACTTAGAAACTGTTGTGCTTTTTATGCCTAGATTTGGTGCGGATTTAGAGAGAGAGCTTGGGGTCGGGGTAATACAACAGCAACAGCAGCGAACTTGCTACACGGTCAGATGCAGTAACAACAATACAAAACAGCTACAACAACAACAACCACAACGAAACTGATGTTTTCACGCGCGAGATTTACGAGTAGCGTTCATTTTGGGTAAATCGTAAACGCACTGTGTTTGCGTGTGTGAGTATGAGTGTGTGTGTGTGATTGTGTGTATAAGTGTGTGTGAGCTTTTATGTGGTGTGTGTGTTTATCTTGTCCGGCCGGGAGCTGGCTGCCTAGTAGGCTTTTGGCATAAGAGCAGCAAACAAAAATGCGGGCAGTCGCTTCCAAAAACGAGCAAAACTAAAACAACGAAACGCGCTTTGTGCCCGCGGCACCGACAACAAGGGTGGGGAAAGGGGTAGGAATGAAAGTGGAGTTTATAGTGGTTAGCAATAAGAGTTAAAGTAAATTTCCAGTGTAAGGCATTTAAGCAGCAACTAAATGTTTGGTATACCATTGCAAACATTTAATGTTGCTCTCTTTGAAGAAAACAATGCTGGTCGACCGGAGAGGCCACAAGGAGTCCAAAAGCGAGAACAAAAACGGCTCACGGCAATGGCCAACATTAAAAACTTCCGTTTCCGGGAGCACACACATAGCCAGCCAGACAAAAGAAATGCAACGGAAATGCCACAAAGTTCAAACAAGCAACAACGAAAAACCGCGCACCAGGCGAACACTAACAACATTAAAGACCAGATACCAGCACCAACCCACTCCTATCCTCCTTCCTTATGGGTTTTGAGCTCTGCACTCTCATTACTGAAAATTGCAATAAATTTTTAGTGCACAAAATTATTTGAAGTGCCCGCCAAACACACATAAAAACGTCCATAGCAAAATTTACGAGAGTGCAACAAATGCACCACACACAAAAACTGAAAGATAGCTGGAAAAGAAATCGCTTAACTTTCCTAAACTGTGCGAGTCCAGTGAAAGAAAAACTAGGCAAGGGGGGGGTGGGTAAGGAGAGAGTCGTTAGTCGCACCGTCAAGTGATTGGAAAACCAGGCAAGTAACAGGGCAAACGAAGGTTTTAATTGCTTTTGCGCAGAGCAAGCAAACTCCGCGATTTGAGTCGAAACTTGTCATGACGGATGAGTTATGACAAAAGGGCTTAAATTGAATTTCTGGAACTTGACTCTGGTAACCAACACGGATCTAATGCACTTCGCAGCAGCTGCAGATTGTTTGATAGATTACCGAAAACGACCATTTCGAATGTGACGTTTTCAAATTGAATAAAACTATTTTGCCATCATACTTTTTTTTTATAGAAAATATAATAAATAAATATATTTTTTGATTATTTCGCTTATTCGATTATTTTGAGTTTATCTGGCAACAATGAAGACACTACGGATGTTGGCTTTGAGGGCATTATTGTCAGCATACCATTTTTTTCGCTAGGTTGTCAGTTCAGCGGAATGCTGGAATACTTCTAAACAATCGTTAAAATACGATAAAAATCGATAAGCAATTATGGCTAGAGTGTAATGTCAAATTTCGGACAACCCTAATTAGCAGACAACAATCGAAAGGCTGCAATCACGCTGGAACTGCATTTAAATAGCTACTTAACATCAATAGTTAAGTACATTCAGGTAACAATTTCACATGAATGTTGGATTTAATTAAGTTTAATTAAAAAATCGTTTGGATCATTGACGTTGAATGAAGCAATTCGGAATCGGTCAGAATCATTAAGAATCCTTATGATACACATGTGCTTAAAAAGAATTTAACCCGCCAAACTCATAATTGAATAGCTTGCATACATTTTCTGATAAAAGATGAATATTACGATTACAAGTATGATAAAACTGTGTATGGAGGCAGACAGTTGTCCAAATGCTTGAAAACGAGGTTAAGACCCGATTAAAGTACGCTTTGAAACTGTTGCAATGCCCAGAGAAGCATTCTATTAATCAACGGAAAAGTTGACTTATTACGATTACCATTTGGCATATATTCCATGCTTTATTGATGAATATGTGGGTCCAGTTGAGCTTTTCATGGCTGGATAATGTTAAATAAAATTGTATACATTGATTTTTAAAAAGTTAATTGGACGGCTCAATGCTCGATTACAATACTCAAACACATACATACACTTATATTTGCACTATTCACTGCCCGCAGACACACACACACACACACATATACATATATGTATATACACACACCCGCACTCAATGAGAAAGCCTATAACAGCTTCTTTCAATCCATTCAATAAAATTCCATAATGATACTCTTTGTACTATTTGCCTCGCATATTTTTGTGATGATTTATTAATGATGCTTATTATTATTGCTTAATTGGGGATATTTGCATGCGACCATACGCACACTCAACCTCAAAGTCCAATTGGAAATATGTGCGTGTGTGTGATTAATGGGCTTAAAGTGAAGCAACTCCAATTGTGCAGAGGTGCTCCAGATCAGCATGGAAGTATTGTATCGTATATATGTCTATGATTTCTCTAATTAAATTTCAATATGCATACTACATTAAGAGTTGTGGGCCTTACTGAAATTCAACCTGTCGGGGTTTGGTTTATTACCGTTTAATTATTATGAAATTTCATCAATTCGATTGTGTCGCATAAATGCAAACGAAATTATCGTTTAATCTGATTTTAAATAAAACTCGACTCAGAGGCAGGTGGGGAGGGTCTGGTTGGCAACAGTTCAACGCGGCGAAGATTTTTATTCAATTTTTACCGAAATACCCGATCAATATTCATGTTGAAGTATTATTTTAAGTTAGTAAGAATGATATAGTCGAGAGCGTTCGACCAGCAGTCTCCAGAGTTAATTAGCTAGTTAATTGAAGGCTTCATTGTTTAAGTTTGTTGAGAATACGTTTTGGTTAATAATATCTGTGCTATATAAGAAATTATTATTAAATAAACGTTCCAATTAACACGAAAATCGAGCCTGAAAATCGTTTTCCAAAAAAACACAATTACGTGTTTTTAAAATTTGATTACTTTTGACAATGGGAATTTTTTGTCGTTTCCTAGAACCACATATTGAGGGTAAAATGTTAATGTTAACATGAATATCACAACTGAGAGGAGTTTCCAAATTTAAATGTAGTATTAATACAGAGCTCAAATCGTGAAAAAATCACTGTTTTTGTTATGCTGCACCCTTCTCAAGGTATACACAGAATATGTATACTTTATGGGATTGCAGATGCTTCCTTCTGCCCACTTCAATGTGCAGCTTTTTACTTTATTAATGAGTTCGG
Source organism: Drosophila percnosoma (assembly GCA_035043855.1). Taxonomy (NCBI): domain Eukaryota; kingdom Metazoa; phylum Arthropoda; class Insecta; order Diptera; family Drosophilidae; genus Drosophila; species Drosophila percnosoma. Next base: position 46,605 of record JAWNMQ010000639.1, read on the forward strand.
GGTTGCATGTTTTACCTCAGCCAAAACTAACAAACTTTATAGATATAATCGGAGAGCATCAATTGTACAAACTATACGTTATATCGTTAATTTGAATGTATATTATCTTATGACTTATCGGATCAAACTTATTTTACTTACCACTAACTCTTTTAAATATTTACTTGATTTAACAACGTGAATTTATGTTGATTTTATGAAGAGTGTTTTTCGATTTATTCATCATGAATATTCAATTATTTATAAGCAATTATTAGAATAACTCATTATCATTTTCAGTTCATAAGATTACTGAATAAATGAATGTTTTATATGTGGGATGCTCGCCACATCGATGCACTCATATCGGAAAATATTGATTTAAATTTTTGCAATTAATTTTTAAGCGTTTATAAAGTCTATTTTAATAGGTGCATTAAGCGTTAAGCTGGCTTTAAAATCGACGCACACGTTGAACAAGTCCAAATTTTTAAATGACAATCAGTTCACAGTTCGACCCGAAGATACTCTGTCCTTTTCAGCAGTAGGGAGGAGGAGGGGGTCATGGCTGGCGTTAATCAACGCCCTCAAACCAATCTACCTTGACATCGGGAGTTGGGAACATTGGGAACACTTTATGGGCATTGTTGGCGCATTGTCTCGCTTGATTATGCCCGACAGATTTTGATGCTGGTGCCATTTTTTATGCGCGGGCTCATGACACGCAGACACATAAATTTTACAGACTCAACGCCATGCCGAAGCCGAAGCAAAAGGACTGCATTCTGAGCAGCCAGCGATTTACATACATACATATAGATACGTATACAACTCGTAGAAAACAATGCAACACCAGCGCTATAAAAGCGCAAACTTTAGCATGGTCTGAGAATTGTCCAATTCCCTCACACAACATTCCTTCTATGCTGGGTGCGAAAGTGTTGTTGTCGGCTCAGACAGCCGAGCGAGAGTTAAGTAGAAAGCGGTGCGACTTGTGCATTTTTGCATATGCGATTTTTTGCATCACTTAAAATACTTCCAAAAATATTCTGAATCCAACTTTTAAATATAATGAAACTTTTACATCCAGTCAAAAATTTGTCTGATCATATTTAATATAAATTGAAAGGCTTTTTCTTTAAAATTAGTGTCTCTCGTTGCTATCAAAAATCTGTTTGTGTCGATATTCGCTTTTATCGCTGACAGGTTTCGATACAATGAAATTGACTTGATCTGCATTTGGTATACGAGAACTTATATACCACAATTAAAGGCTTTAGCGCTTACAGTTCTTGAGATTGGTTTGTTCTTATATAAGTTGACTCGACTGTAGGTTCTGATCAAGAATATATGTTGTCGATGTCGATTTAATTTCAATATCTTGATCAAAAGCAGACATAAGATTTGTATTCTTTTTTTAACTATTTTTAAGTAGTATTGCATAGAGGGTCCCGCGATTAACCCTAAATTCGCCGCAGTGTACAAATACACTGATGCATGAATTCAATGCTGTCCTTAAAACGCAGATAAGCACATTGAAACTGCAGACATGGTCAAGTGGATATTAAAGTAAAACAAATGAGCCACAAAAAGTAAATACACCAAAATGAAAGAGAAAACGACGCAATGTGCATAAGTATAAGTGTGTGTGTGTATATGTGTGAGTGTGTATATGTGTGTGTGTATATGTGTGTGTGTATATGTGTGTGTAAGCGTTAACCAACCCCAATAATTTAAGCACAATTTATGGCATTTAACTAAAGATACGCAGCGCTGACCAGAGACGGTGGCTAGCCCCCTCCCTTACCCCTACCAAAGCCATGGCGAACCAAAGAATGGTCAATGGACCAGACAAAACCGTTAGGCAAATGTTTTGTGTGTTGTGTTTTTTTTTGTGCTCTCCATTTTTGTCTGCTTCTAATCCTTACAGCACACACACATCACTGAGAGAAACAGAGAGGAAGAGAGAGAGAGTGAGAGAGTGAGAGATAGAGAGGGACAGAGAGGGACAGAGAGAGAGAGTGAGTCTCAGCATTCATTTGGCATAAATCAAATGCTTTACTTTGTGTGTGTGTGTGCGTTTGTTAGTGTTTTGGTCTTGCGTAGTGTTAATTAGTATTTAATCTATGAACCATACATAAATCCCTTTTTGGCAAGGACACTCAATTTTCTTGCCGCTACGCTTTTGTTGCGCCTTAATAAATTGCCAATTGTGTGTCACAGAAGTTAAGTCAACTAATTGCTGCATTTACTTTGTGCGACAATGTGCTTATTTCATTTTCATTGTTGTGTGTTGCCCAGCAGGAAATTTTGAAAAAATCTCGGTTTTATTTTGCGATATCTGCTGACTCATCTAAGTGATTTTAATCTAATAAATATTTATATCCTATTTCCTTTTTATACCCTGCTGGGTGCAGTGTATATCGGAGTCAAGCCAACTCGACTTCAGCTTTCTTACTTGTTTTTTTTTCGCAAAATGAGTGGACCGATTAACTTTAATTAGATATAAAATCGTCGAGTGACAACGACAAACTATTTCTAATCAAAGCAATCCGATATGAATAAATGGCTGGTAACATAACCTAATTTTAAGAATCCAGCCATTCGTCTCGAATAAAATGAAAGGCTTGATGTCGCACCGATAAGTAATTTGGTGATTTCTTAACTGGTGCTGGCCACAAAATATCTTTTCAGCCTCCTACTTTAAAACGTTCTTATAATAAGAAGTCAGTCGAGTGGATTATCGTGAGTGTCTGTTGCTTAAGATTCGCTTGAATAGAGTTAATGCCCATTAATGCAACCCATGTGTTCACATAGGTCTTGGTTTTTAAGAGTAAGACTTTAGCTCCTAAATGCAGCTTAGATGTGTACTTAACTAGCCAGAGAAGATAAATGTTGAAACAATTTTAACAGATGAACAAGACTTATATTACTAAAGATGAACGTTGCAAAAGCGAATTTAATGTGCAAAATGCATGAAAAGTAAGCACATTATTCAAATGTTTACCAATTTTGGCCTGTAGAATTAAAATGTGCAGTCAAAACTTTGTGGACAACAACTACTGAAAAAAGGCACGTAAATTGTATAACTGGGTTTTAGTGCTGTGTGTGTGTATGGTGTGCATGTGTGTGTGTTGTCTTTTAGTGGTGCGAAAAGTGCCAATAAAACATTTTAATTGATTGCCCGCTAAGCTGTTGGCAAACACTTTGCAAAAGCTGCCACCATTCGATCCGCTCATCCCCCCGGGGCCACCACCACCCACAACAACCCACCCCAGTCCGATGCAAAAGTATTTTTGCACGAGCTGGCGCCATCAGTTGGGTGTTTGCTGTGCTCGCTAAAAACTAATGCGTACATTTGCATTGCAAATTGCGCACTTTAAAGAGCGACAATTACAGTGACAACTGTACGCCCCGCCTCTGCTCCCGTCTCTGCTCACGCCTCTGTCAATTTGTCACCCCTCCCCGCCAAAACAAAAGCTTCCGCGACCCCAACACACTGTCTTTGAAAGCAATTAGCGATTAGCGTGTAAAACTTTTAAGCATCAGCCAGCTCACATACATATCTATGTAAATGCATGTTTGCATGTATGTATGAGGATTGTGTGCCTTGTTGACAACAGCACATTAGTTTGTGACGTCACAGTTTCTTATATTTGCAATTCGTACAATTTGTATCAGAATTGCTGTTGTTGCTGTTGCAATGGTTGTTGTTGTCGTTGTTGTTGTTGACTGGCACCGCAATTTGTCATTTGCAATTTGAAATCGCTCATTGATTTCGCTCATCTGATTTTCTCTGGGATTTTAAATGCATTTGCAATTTCCTGGCTTGATGTTTTAATCGTGTGCATTAAAATCAGCGCATTGATGCATTTTAAATTCAAATTAAAAATCACTCGCGCCAAAAAGGAGACAGCATCTGTTGCATGATTGCAAATTGAGCAGCTAAAGAGATATTCAATTGAAGAATTTAAAAACTAAAACCAAACTGATAAAATTTCATTGAACAAGGCATTTATGAATAACAAAATTGTTTTAATTGTATATTTTGAATAAATCTGACAAGCTCCAACAGTATTTTTCGCTCTCTCTCTCCCTCTTAATTAAATTATATATGTTAAATAAATAATAACCACAATTGTTTTATATTTCTTTAGAACATAACAGAGGCTTCTTCCCACCTAAAATCACGTTTTCAACTTTACCATTGATTTAGGGGCAAAACTATGATAAAAAAAAAACCCTCGCTTTTTAAAAAAAAGTAGAGTTTTGACGAAGTTATGGCCCCAAAAGAGATTGATTTAAATAAAAATATATATTTGTGAATAATTGAACAGAGTGTATAGAAATGTTATTTCATATCAAACTTTTTACATTGTTTTATAATTGTATCAGCGTAAAATAAATATTATTTGAAATTATCAAGCAAACTAAAAAAAATTGCATATCCAGAAAAGTAACCTTATGAAAAATAAAATTAATATGAATTTAAAAAATAGTAGACTATACAAAAAAATAGAAAATCACATCGAAATATACAGCAGAACGCAGTAAATCGAACAAAACAACAACCAAAACTAGGAAAACCAAAAATATGGACACCAACACAAATCAGCATCCGGAATATGATGAGCAATTTCTTAAGCAACCCTCAAAGGTAGTTGAGGCCATCGAATTTCTGCAAATGATGGCCACAGCTAACAAAATGGATGAGTAGGTCGGAGTAAGATAACAACCCACAGTCTATGAAAGTTGATGTTCATTTTTCTAGCGGCAAAAACAAGGAGGCGAAACCGACTGTGGACATCAGTGCGGACGTCACAGATGACAATTATTTTATTACGACTCGTTCGGTACCTGTAGGTTCGATATCGACGAGGAGATCAAAGATAAAGGCCAAATCGAAAACAGATCACTTCACATTCATGCGCCAACTCGATCAGAGCGATGAGGAACGCGCTAAGACGCGCATTGAGCGCGAACGAGTCGCAAACAATTTTCGCAGGTTAGTTAAAGCAATCGCTAGATAATGCGAGCAAATCATGGTTTGAAAACCTGTTCAAATGGAAGAACAGATCTTCGACCGATATAGCCTCAAGTATGTAGTAATGTCCAACCATATGTCCAGCTGACAATCTCAGAGACTAGACTTTGTGTGCATCATACAGATATGAGTTCAATTTTGATCAACTTATACAGATTACAAAAATATCGATAAATATCGATTTTCAACACCAGCGTGTATTGAACTTAATTTGTATGTTATTGGCACCATTTACACAACGTATAGTACATTTTTGTATAAGACAGAATCGGTAACAAATTATAAGCATACGCCCACTCTCGCCCCCAAAAATCGGACAAGCCAATATCTGCCGAAATCTTTACAGATTAAAGATTTAAAATTTACCATATTTTGGTATATTTCTTGACCACACCCTTCGTCTTTTTATATCTGTTATTAGTTATCATTACATTGCAGTATTCGACGGCTATAACGTTCCCACATCTTTTACCATAAAGCCTTTAAAACGGTAGTGGTAAATCACCATATCTGCTTTTCTCCCTGTAGAAGCTATGGACTTCATATTTGGAAAATAATTTCTTTTATACAAATTCGACAATTGTGCATATTGCGATTTTAAATGGATATATAATAAAAACAGAAATATTGATCATATTTATCAGCTATATACTCACTCAATAAAAATAAAATGAGCTCATAGTATGTCAGTCACTCTTGACTATAGCACCTTAACTTATTTCAGACTTGGCAATGCAGCCTATCGCAAGAGTCAGTTCAAGAATGCAATCGAGTTGTACACAAAAGGCTTGGAATACATTAACAATACGCCCGTTCTATATATCAATCGCGCCTGCTGCAACATCAAGTAAGGAAATCGATTTTAAGCCAATCCTAAGTTTAGCGTTTTGTTTTGTTTTCAGGCTGCGCAACTTTAAGATCGCCATCATGGACTGTGATTATATATTAAGGGTATTGGATTCGAAAAATGTACGCGCTTGGCTTTATCGGGCTGGCGCCTATAAACGCCTCAATGATGAGAAAAACTTTGAGGAGTGCGTTTACCAGGCGAAGCGTCTAAATTGCAAGGATATTGAATTCATTGACAACTTTTTGGATAAGATGCGAACTTCCTTCTAAATTCTGTTTAGTTGGCATAGAAATTTCCACAATTCCATTTATACTAAGTGTATACAATTTTCTTTGGCCTGTCGACGAATGCTTTAAGAAATGAAACGTCAAGAGTTAATTTTCACACTTTTCCTTAATCGATTGCCTTTTACCGGAAGTGTTGGGAGTCTGGTCAACCCTCGTAAAGAGCATAAAAGCCATCATCTAGGCAATCATTTGGGATTATCTCCCTCAATGACTTCTTTTCTTCTTCCCCTACGTTTTTTTTTTTTTCTCATTTCCGCTTCAGTTTGGCTTATCGACAGCACGTTGAGAGTTGAACAACTTTCAGTTGATTAGCCGTGCACTTTTTATTCTCTAATTAACTGCAAGTAACTCGCTCATAAAAGTCGTAGAAGAAAAGGGCAAAAAAAAGAGTGGAAAAAGGTTTAGCAATTGATTTTTATGGCTCGTGCAAAGAAACGCGATTGAAAAATTAATTGAAACCTTTACGTTTTTTTTTGTGTAATTTTCTTGGGCGTGAATTTTTGATTTCAACTATGCATAAAATGCACTGCAATGAAATCAAATAGCTGAAATGGGTGTCTGCAGGACATTAAAGCACACACACACACACACACACTCCAAACTGGGCAGGCTCGGAAAATGTTTCGTGTGTGTTAGTGACTGCAGTCTAGTCGACTTTTTCGGTCGGCTCTTTCAGTCAATTTGATTTTTTAATTAAATTTATTATGGCAAACAGCATAAAATTTTATGTGGCTTAGTTCATTTCTGGGTCACATTGCTAATGACTCTGGGCACCGAGTCCCAGAGCAAGTCGCATGCAGTGCAAGATATTGCTCCGAGAATGCAGTCAGTTGTGTGGCAAGGACGAGTACTCTAGCATACTCCAGCATCCTTCAGAGTTGGACACTAATCTGCTGCTAATGCCTTTTACTTCGCCTCCGGTTTTCGAGCAATGAAATCTCTATTTCTGTTTCGCTTCGCTTGTTGCTATTTTATTTCCAGTATGCGGTTGATTATTCAATTATTTTTTATGAAAATTGTATTTTTCATTTGGGTGCCTTTTGCTTTTATGCAATTTGTGCTCACTGAGTGCTTTACTGTTGCGCAATATGTCTTATATAATTCGATGTGTATATTTTTGTTTTTGTATTAGTTAGTTGCCTGGACTTTAAAGGCTTTGCAATTTGATATTAATGTTTGACTTTTGCTTGCCGAGATGAATGTTAAGTGCTTGTACAGCCATGAAAAGTATTCAAGTTGTATCAAATTAAGTTATGCCAAACGAAATGAAATCATATAATTTTTGTATTACAACCTTTATGGTCAAACTTAGTCTGTTTTGGTGATTACAGATTGAACATTTTGCAAGCAGCCCTTAAAGCATCAATAAAATAATGCGTTTAATTTTGGTACATAAGCATTAATGCTGCATTTATTTCATTCATTCATTTCTGCAAGCCACACAATTAATTTCAACTTAGCCACAAAATCGCGAAAAATCCAAAAAAGCTATTTTACGCTTTTAATAAATTCCCAATATGTGCGGCACACCTGATCCAAGCAGAGACAGGCAGAGATTCAGGGAGAGGGCCGTGTGGTTCAGTTGGGGGTTCAGTGTCCCCTAAGCCAAAAGTGGACGTAAAATAAAACGAAAATGTAATTTATTGGGCGGAACAGGACAGGGCAGAGCAGAGCTCTACTAAAATAGAGAAAGAGGGGCACGATGTTAATGCCCCGATTTATATCTCTTAAGCACAGTGTAAGGAATACGCGAGCACGCTCCATTTACGAGTGTCAAGTTTAGCACATTGCGTATACGCAACATGTGCTGGCCGTAAACATTTTCGTTCTCACATTTAACAGCAAAATGTGTTTAATTGCAAAAAATGGTAATTTATACGCGTGTGGCTGCTAAAGCTGCACACACAAAGCTGCAGAATGTGGAAGGGGTGCACAGGAGAAGAAGCTGGGGGGTGGCTAATTAAAGCCCAGTTGCCAGATACGACAGACGTAGCTGAAGTTTTCTTTTCCATTGTTAGCTCAATCGCATGGAATAATTTATTAATTAACTACAATTCGAATGAATGAATGAACGATTACAGAAGCTGCCAGTCCCACTGTGCCACTGAAGGGGCTGTGACTGTGACTGAGACGGGGCTAAGAAAGCAGCAGCTGTTGGACACGGGCTAGAGGTGACACCAAATAAAATATATATACACATATATATCTATAATCATTATATATCAGTAACGTTATTTACACATACAAATTAATAACTTATAAATAAAACACAGTTCGTGAGTTGGCGTGTCACGACAGCAAATTCGCGTCACGCTCCGCGCTGGCGCTGACCGGAGTGGGCTGCCACAGGACGACAATTTGCCATTTGCCATTGCACGTAACGGGAAAATCAATTAAAAGCGCTTTATGTGCGCGACAGTCTTCGGTTCTGGTGCTGGGACAAGTTTAGCGCCTTGGCAAGTGGAACTTTGTTAGTTTCTAATTAATTGTAACAGTTACAGAGCGTTTTGCAGGCGGCGGCAGCAGCAGCAGCAGCGGCAGCTGTGCTACCTACTTCTGAATGGGGCGTGTCAAAAGCGAGTGGAGGAGGTTGGCGGGTGAAGTGGAGCATTGGCAAGTGTGCCATCCTTAGTTATTTATGTCAAATGCTCAACATTATTTATGTTGCATATTGGGCGCTTTGTGTTCGCAGTAAATTAACTGGAAATAGTCGAACTTCAATATCCACACACAAGCATACACACACACACACGCACACACAGAGACTGTTTGGGGAGCACAGCTGCCAGTTTCGGTTTTCTCTGTTTATTGCAAGTGTCACAATAAGTTGCCAGTTATGACAATTTTATGTGGCGCTTTCGGTTCGCATTTGCCAAAGTAACGAAATAAGCACTTGCGGCATCTTAATTTCATTTCTCCTTATCACTCGTTATGATCCAGCAGCAATGGGGGTATCGGGGGCAAGTGATGCCAATTTGTAGCCAGTTAGTTATAATTTTAGCGTATGATAATTAATTTTCAGAGTCGTCAACATTTTTTCTTGGAGCTGCTTAGTTAGGACTCGTACTAAAACCAAATCCAACAAAATGTTCTGCTTTTGGTTTAATCGTATCTTATGTTAATCTGATTAGATGTTTATGGGGAATATGTTTTCAGCGCACTAACCTCTAAACAATAATTAATGATTGCGATTTTCCCTATAGATAGATTTTGTCTCAAATAATCTACTAACTAAATTAATTGAGGTATCATATTCTCCTCTGAAAAAACAATGAAATAAAAGATATATCTTTGAATTATTAAATGTGGACTTTAAGGCGTCAACAACTTCGTAAGAAGTCTTTACAAAATTAAAGTTTAAAATTAAAGTTACAAATAAATTAAGTATAAGATTTTAAATGTAAATAAGAAATCCAAGATTTTTAAAACAAAAGTTTAACTTGCAATTAATTAACGATTGCTTAGCCCGAAATAAGTGTATATTATAGTAAGTATTTAGATAGCCTCACAAGCATTCAGTTACATCCAATAACTTTCAGTGGGCCTAATTCCAAAAGCTTTGCCTTTTAGCAACATTTCCTTTTATTGGACCATTTAATATCTGAACAGCATACAGACGGCATTCAGACACCTATCAGTAATTACCAGAAAATTGCCAAGCTGCGAGCAATAGCAATAGTTAACAATGTGTCACACCTTGATACAAACAACAACAACAACAAGAAGTGAGGAAAATAAGTTGGTCCCCAGGCGAAAAGCAACAGAAAATACGCTTTTGTGCAGACGCAGTGTTAAGCATGTAGGAATAAAAATTGAATGAAATCCCATGTTCATTTCCGTTTTGGTTGCCCCAAGCCGCATTGTGGATGTATGCATGTGTGTGTGTGTGTGTGTTGGGGGATTTTGTGCTGCTGTCAATGGGCTATCAATAGAAGTCGACCCTCTAGGCGCCAAGTCCAAGTAAGCCGCACACTCACATAAGCACAAAAACATACACACACACACACACATACACATAAAAAAGGCAAACGGAAACGGAAAAGGCTTAACAGCTGCGTTTAGACGCCTGAAAGAGCTGGCGTCTGGTGGGTATGGGAGAGAGTGGTCTCGGGAGTGCTGCAACTGGACGGACACTCGTGGCATAAGCAGCATAATCATGAAAATTGTCAGTACATAATGCCTCAAAGGCCGTCATCGAAGCCGAAAAGCCGGAAAAGGTTTTTATTCGCAACTTTACTTACTTTACACGCTTGACTCCGAACAGAGAAGAAGCCTCCGCAAAATTTGTAGAGCGGAAAGTAATTTTCTTGCGCTTTTTTATTTGCAACGCTCCCTTTTTTTACGAGTCGATTTTCGCTTAGTAGTATCGCCAGAAAATAAAAGAAAAGAAACGAAAGCAAAAGGAAAAGTTCACATGCCGCACTTTGATTTTGTTGTCTGCCATTTTTTGTGTGCCCTTTTGCGAAGAGTATTTTAGCTGATTGATTAAATCTGCAAAATAATTAATAATAGCAATATATACATTGTCGAGTTAAAGTCGATATATTTTCTCTGTCAGGCTTAATGCAATCAGTTTTAAATTTTCTTCTTATATTATCGATTTGAATAGAGTTTGAACACGACAACTTCTGTCAGTCAGGCTTACAAGCAATCAATTCTCAATTTGATTTGCTTATAATGTAAGGATTTCATGCGGAAAAGATTCTAATATTTATTTGGTTTCCCATTTTTTGCCTAAAGAGTATTCGATTGTCGGCATGTCTTCATGTAAAATGGTTTTCTTGATTTTTTGCTGCTGGCGTTGGCAAAAAGCAACTTTCGCACGTTTCGATTGTGTAAAGTTTTTATGGCTTTTTGATTTTTTCACTTATTGGCCCCGGCCTCGACCCTGGTCAGTGTGGGTGGGTGTGGATCACGCCCACATTACTCCCACCACCACCTGGCAAACGAATGGCACTTAAATAATTACAAAATAATGGATGGGCAACCCATTTGAAGACACTTTGCCCAATAGCTACTACTTGGCCCAATGATGGCATGATGGAATGGAAATTGTCGATCTACAATCTCTGCTTTATCGATGGCCGTTAGTAATGCAAATCGTGCTTAAGTGCCAACTGGCACAGAAAACTCTTTCAGTTGTCAGTCAGCCAGAGACATTGAGGCAACGGTGGCGGTATGCAAATATTTGTGAAAAGCGAAATTCAGTAAAAGTGCCTCGGGGCCTTAGTTTGTCAATCTGCACCAAAGTCACTTTGATTTGTCGCCCCTTTTTTGTAAATATTTAATGGAGCAGAAGTAAGAGCAAAAGCATGCGAATGCTTTCCAAGATGTGTTTACATTTGAGTGCAAGTAATTTACAGTTTCAAATGGTATTTGCAACATCAATTTTGGTTTAATTTCTTATTTTTTAGCAAACGTGATAAGCCAACATAAGCGAAAGCAAAGTAATTAAAGTCGCACAAAATAAATATCACATCAAAATCGCATAAAATAAATATCACATCAAAATCGCATAAAATACATGAAAACTTGTATTTTTAATATTTATATAACAAAATTCTCAAATTGAAATATTTGTTCATCTACAACAGTTCCATTCAAAATCCAACAATTATTATTGCAACATACAGTGCCGCTCAACTGAATAGGTTCACGACATCATTCTGGCCTTTTATCTTATATATCAACTTCATCTGGTTGCTTGATGTGCTTTGAACATTTATTCTTTTCCGTGAAAAACAGAATTTCGCTTTGATGGTTATCCTTTTGACTCATCAGATTAGGTTCAAATTGGAAATATATAATCATTTAATTATTGCAGTAGTGTTGAATCTATTCAGTTGAGTGGCGCTGTATATAAATTCTAGTTGAAAAACATGATATAAATGAAGTAAATTTTTTATCAATTTCATTTTAGATTTACTATAAGGAAACTGTACACAATGTATAACATCAAGGATGTATGAATGTGAAGAACACTGTTTTAATTTTCAGCAGTCCTGATTAGTGTAAAAAAGATAATCTTGAAGCTCAATTTTCATATCTTGCAACATATCCCTGGCCGATAGCAGTCTGCAATATAATAACGTAATTTAAAGTTCTTTGACTTATTGCGTACTCCACAATCAACCATTTAATATAACGACAACAGGTCCGATATCAGAAAGGGTACATTTAAATCTATGCATATATCGAACTCAGTATTTAAATCTCAACTTCGCACCGATAGTTCCTATTGCATCTAAATTATATATAGGTTCAAAGATGGCTCCGATTTTGGTATTGATTCACTCAAAAATTGAAAATACCACAAGTTGGATAGCTTTGAAACTGAGTCAGCTTTGTTTATATTCAAAAAGTTGCTCTTTAAACTTGATGGGTTGGAAGCCATCAATGCGTTTCAAGCTTCACTACAAAGCGAATACACCCACTACAAGGATGCAAAAATAGTTCATTTATTATTTTACAGTTTTGTAGCAAAATGCGATATTTGCGTTACTTATTTCATATAGTACAATTTTGCGGCAATTTCCCCTCGAGCTGCCCGCAACAAGATTACATGGCACACAAATAACTTTTATTGATAACGAATTTGCAAGTGTAGCAACTGCCACGCCACTCGCCGTTGCCGGCGATGCATGCGCAACAAAATAGTTGATCAATGCAAATGCGCGTAATGGAAAAAAGTCGAAAAGGAAAAAAAATAAAAAAGAATTGTATAAAATATTGCAAATTTATTACGTGCGCCTCCATTTTGGAGCGTGTTTTTTTGTTGCGTAGTAAATAAAATTAAATTATTTGCCGAATGCGTAAAAAAAACGATGAGCAATTTAAAAAATAAACACGCTTGCAGTAAGCATTTAACACAAGCGCACAAGTTGCAATAAATAAACTGCAAACACAAATAAATAAATACATTTTTGCGGACTGCCAAGCGATTGAATTTGTTTCCAGTTCGCATTTTATTATTATTATTCTTTGTTACATATTTTTTTTGATTTAATATTTTGCTGTATTTTTTATGGCCTGTTGTGCATATGAGAAATGTTGTACAATTTAAAGTGTTGCAACATTTTCACATTTTTATTTATTTATTTTTTCTGCCCGAACTATCATTTATATTTCAATTTTAATTTATACAATACACACTGACACTCGTGGGCGCCGTTGCAACCCCCATTGAAAAAGCTCATAAGCTAAGTGTATGTGCAATTTTGGGAATTTATTTCTATTTTTTGGGAAGCGGCATTTCTGAAAATTGCAAAACTCAATTATTTATGATATTTATTGACAATCAAATAAACCCGTAAAGGCTTATAAACAACCGAGTATCTTAAAGTCGTTAGCTGTTCAACTTTCATATAATTTAATAACATTTTGAGAAGACAAGTAACTGCCTTTTGAAATTTGTGTGCTGCCTTATTTACTTAGGATTATAATCTCTCTACTTAGCTGCCCCACTCTCTATTCCATTACCATTTCCAGATCCAACTCTCTCTCTCTATCAATTTATCCATCCGGTTCGCGCTTTTGCGGTTGGCCAACGTTTTGTGGTCGCCGTGCTTTGATTTAGCGCTTGCGAATGCGTCTGCAATATTTTAGCATATTAAATGAGAGCAAATGGCAGCAAAATGGAAACCGAATCCTGAGCGGCGTCCAAAGGCGTAGCCTCGTCAAAGCTGCTTGAGTGACAAATTTAAGTGCGATGTCTAAATAGGTAATGTATGACTGTTCCAACATCCCATTCCCCATTCTCTTTCTCTTGCTGATGGCCTTTCGTTCATGATGAAAGTACAAATAATACTTTAGTCCAAGCCGCGACTTAGCTGCTGAATAAATACGTTTTGCATTTGCTTTCATGAACTTAACTGGAAATCGGCTTAGACTGCCAACAGGCGGCGACCATTGTCATTGCCAAATGTGCCCTAACCAATGGTATATGCGCTATGTTAGGCAACTGGTTATTACGACGCTTTACTAAATTTCTTTGGCAGCATTATTATTTTATATGTTCTCATAGTTCTGAATCCCTTAATAAGTTAATTAAATCTCTTTAAACATTTTTTAACATTTTGGTCGAATTCCATCAGTATTCGAAAAATATTTGAGAAATAAAAAACACTTGACCTGAAGCCAAAAAATTATATTATATTTAAAAAAAAAAAACAATTTGAATTTGAGAAGAATGTTTAAATGCCATAAATCTATCTCTGCGTTCTACACCTACTAAAAACAAAAATAATCTTTGAGTATCGGACTGAAAACAAATTTGTTTTATGTTTATTGGGACTTAAGTTAAAATCTGATTTGATTTCTTTTGTAGGTATTTTCCTTATGTAATTTATAAATTTTAATATTTTTCATTTTACTTTTTTCTTTGAGTGGTATTTGAAAAGGTTTTAGTCAAAGTTCTTTATGCTTATATTGCTTAGCTGAGCTTATTTCTTACGAGTTTTATAATGATATTTTAGAGCTCAAGTAATTCGCTGAGAGTTGATTGCTATGTTGCAACAAGTCATAGATCTGTGTCTTATTTCTACATATCAGCTTAAGCAGCTGCTTCGACATACCCCATTCAAAGAACCCGCAATATATCGAGTATATATAGCAGGCCTGGTTAGGTGTACAACTAGTTTGATTAAGTTTGGCGATGGAAGTTAACCAGTTGCTGCTGCTGTTTCTGCTGGGCTTAGTGGTTTGATCTAAGCGATCTTGCGATCTTGCGATATGCATTCTTGTTATGCCACGAATTTTGCCTGTAAAAATGATGGCGTGAGTTTCGAGTTGTATCTCGCAGAGATTAAGCAAATTATTTATAATGAAGACAGTCACTCAAACATTGCTTCAGACAAGCCAAACTTGTAGCGGAGGACGATTACAAAGACGTTATCGAGAATATTTGCAATACGCTGCGACATAATGTGGCAAGTGGCAAAGTCTATAAGAATTTGCGACCAGCTGCGCAGATGGTCAAAATGTCGTGGAACAGTGAATCGGCGTATTTCGCCCGACTGGATGTGAGACGCTGCATTTTATTGCCCCGGCAGTCTAGCTGATATATACGGCTATCCAAATGATAATTCTACCTTGTCTATGCATAGCACCATACGGCGGATAACCAGTGACTAGACGTCTGAGGTTCGCAGCATTACGCCATACAATACGCGCCATCTGATCCGCAAAGATGAACTAAAATAAGTAACAGGTTTGAGCTAAATGGGATGAGTAAGTATAACACTATTTTACAGAATCTTTCTGAATGAATTTGTGAAACCTCAAATCAATTGTTGAGCTTAACATATTTGACTTTATCGCAGTTTATGGCAATTAAGTACGACTGTTAATGAACTTTTGTAACTAAAAAAAATACTGTTAAAAGAAAGAAAAAATATATACACTTTTCAAGCTGTGTAGGAAATTTTTTTTTACTTTTTACAATACAAAAAAAAATGTATGAAAAATATAATAAGTCATTAACTGAGAAAAAGTCAAAAACTGTTGGAAAAAAAAGTGTCCTAAAAATGGAGTAGTATTGAGTTTCGATATCTGCGCGAAAAACTGTATTATATTGTCATTATTTAAGTTCCCTTTTTATTAATAAATATTTTCTCAACAACTTTCGAGCATAATTTGCAGTTTGGCTGCGCTGTGCTGCGCTATGCGAATGGCTTATACAGATATCTGACTCTGAGCTGTGCATTTGGCACCGACACGAGGAGGGCCAACGGCTGTATAGATGGGGCCTTAGGCCCGGAATCAGGTGCCGAAATCGGGATGCAAAATATACAAATCTATTCGCAGCTGACGAAAAATATTGGCACTCATTGGCCTATAGAAAAATTGATTCTGTTAGGTTGTCGAAAAGATTTTAATATGCCTAAATGTGGTTATTTTTAAAGTATGCCCCAAAATTACCATGCTTCGTGCCCCCTCAGCTAGATAATATCTAATAGCTGGCATTATGCCACATTTTGTTAGGTCAATAAATTTAACAATGCTTTCAAAATCTGCTTCCACTGGACAAATTGTTCACCAGCCAAAATCAAACAACATAATCGCGCGGAAGAAAAAAAGAAAAGCAGAGAAAAAAACTATTCAAGCTCCATTTGACGTACATTATTATGCTTAAGGGAAGGGGCAGGCCCCTGTCCTTGATCCTTTAACGGCCAACTGGAAACTAAATCAGCCAGACTCGTGGCAAGCTTTAAATATTTCATGAAATACCGAATCGCCAATGAGAAGAGTTGCAAAGACTGGCAAAGATAAATTCGAAGGAGCATTTATCTGTTGCGGGTTGGTCGACATTCGAATACACTTTAGTACATTTGCAACATTTTTTTAACTAATTAATTTTGTTGAAAACCTAAATAATATAAGATTGAATTTAGCTTAACTACTAAGTTGATAACGTGTTAAGTTGATAAAGCCAGGAAAATTTGTTTATAGAAAAACTCAGCATACCAATTGAAGGTTATATTGAGAGCAATCTATTCCCTAATTCATCAGACTAATCTAATGAAATAAATTATCAGATAAACTTTTATTTAGATAACACACTTTTTAGTGTTCTTAGAACCACTCATGTTATATATAAAAACGGTCACAAAATCATTATAGCGGCGGTTAGGGTATTGGACTGGTGAGAAAGTATCCAGTCAAATTGCATGTCTTATAAATAATGTAAAAAGTGTGAAATGCGCCTAATGGCGTGCCAAAGGGCGAAAAGGATGACAGTTTGGCCAGATACCCAAACACACTCACACACACACAGAAACACATAAACACACACACACACTCATATACACACGTACACACACTCAGAGGAGAGAGAGAAAGTTGGTGCTGACAGGCGTTTGGTTTGGCATCGCATGAAATGGCGCATAAAATGGCAATTGTCAGCTGATGCTGGAGTCTTACATACATTTTTGATGCTGTACATACATATATTTATATATAGATAGATAGCAAAACAAAAAATCTATATACAGACATACATGTACAGCTGTTCAGTCGAAATGAGAAACTGAGATCTATGTAACCTTTCGTTTGTTGCTTATTAAGTGTGGATTCCTATACTGATTACACTACAAGTTCTCCACAATTCAAAACAAAGCCCCAAAATTTACAAAATCTGATCAATTTTTAAGCTGTTGCTATACGTATACTAGTTTGGTCTGTTTGCTGTTTGTGTGGGCATGTCCTGCAATTCCTGTCCACCATTCGGTGGCTATAAGTTTCCATCGTGTTTCCAGCGTTATGATGGCACATCCACCAAGAAGAATCCAGGCAGTGTTCAGACCCTACACAGCCTCGCCCTCAATGTGAAGCCCACGTTTTACGAAGGTGTCGAACTCGATTGTCATCATCGATTGGCTCCCAACAAATTCATCTCGGCCAACTGGGTATTGAGCCGTATGAAAGCATCCGGCTTTCGCTTCGGGGGTCTGTACACGTTTCGCATGATGGATGATTTTATGGTGAGTTAATGTAATGGAACTTGAAAAGATACCTTGCTAAAGCATCAACAGTAAGTATTAAGTATTTTAATATATAATTAGCCAATGTTTGGCTAATGCATTTTAAATCAAATAATTCATTAATAATTTTCAATTGGATTCTCAGCTAACACCAACCATTTCCGGTGATATACATCCAACTACATTGGCAGGCAATTTGAATATCCTGTACTATCCATTTAAGCCGCTACGCCTCGAGGCGGACATACAGAAGAAAGGTGAAACTGAGGCGGTGGAAGCGCAATATACAATTGAATGGACCCGTCCGAGCGATACATGGACAGCCAACCTATATAATGTGCGCAATCAGCAGGGACGTTCTACTTTGTCGGTAATGCGTTCCATTACCCAGCACTGGGCAATCGGTGGCGAATTACTGCTAGAGTGGAATAAGAATCTCCAGAAATTATTTGCCCTTGCGGTACGGTAAGTCCTTCGCAGTACAACGATAAATCCTTTCATCGATCCTACTTTAAAATGGTTTCAGTTCAAAATCGCTGAAAAGATTTTAGTTTATTTTTAAGCAAACACATTTTGATGTGTGTTGCACAGCTTGAGTTGATTTTGTTCCTTAAAATAATAGGCAGAGCTGTTATTAATCTGCTTATTATCCTTGTCCTTAAAGGGTGTTTTCATTGTTGAACACATTATATCTCGTATCTATCTCTGTTTCAGCTACTCGCATCATAATTACTCGCTTGCCGCAACCGCTTCAGCTCATGGTCTGGATGTTAGCTACTGGCACCGCATTCATCCACAAATCCAGATGGCCAACTTGTTGGCCTGGAATCGTCTTACACGCAAGACCATTGCCACCATTTGCTATCAGTGGAATTTCAGGAATTGTGCCGTGAACGGCTTGGTCGACTCAGATGGCGTCGTTGGCTTCATGTGGATCAAGTGCGTAGAGGCGAATCGAAATTATAATTATATATATATCCACATAATGCTTGTATTTTACAGATATCTCTCGCACATACCTCTACAAGTGGGTTTCAGTGTGTTGATGAGTCTGCCCACAGATCGTTTTGCATTTGGGTTACGATTTGTTCTCGATCCAAGCGGCCTCAGACGCGGCGACTGACATATTTTAATTATGGAATAATTATATATTTTTTAACAAATTATCATATATATGTATGTGATGCACACAGCTTTCAGAAATGTTTGGCTTCCAATCGACAATGTTTAAAGTTAATATGCGACGTGTTTAAAGGTATCTAGATAATCTAAAGATTATCTATGAGTTCATCTGTAGACAAAGACTAGATCGTCTTAGACTTGGGTCTGCTTCAGTTTCATATCAACAGTTTTAACACAAATACAATTTTCTAGTTGATTTGTTGTGTTCCCAAAAAAAGTCGTTCTAAAGTTGAGCAAATCGATAGAAAACCCTAAATTATATTCAATGCTCAGCTCATGGGCCAACTAATTGCAATTTCCTGTTTTTCTTTACGCTCTCACATTTGCCGTGCTTTGTGGGGAGCAATATCCTGAAGCCATCGACTAAAAACTTCGACTCTAAGGAGTATAAATAAAATTTATAAAATACAAACACACTGAGAATCTGAGCACATTTTGGCACTTTTGTTGAACTCATCGCCGCACACTCTCTGCACATTAAGTATACGCAACGCAGTCACATACACAATTGCACACGCACACACACAACGAGAACTACATTATGGCAACAGTTTTATTTATTTTTATATGCGCATACTCTGTTCTCTATCAGAATGAATGAAGGGGAGTAGCCTGTGTAAATGCAACAGGACATTAAGCATATAAGATATATAATTTTCATACATTTTACATACTTTGATTTTCTGTTCTCACTTCAATCTCCTCAATAATAAAGAGGCAGTAAAAGAAACAGTTGGTTAAATTGAGAGATTTTTAAGATTCCCTAATCTATTTTAAAGGAATTGAAAATGCTTGGAACCCATCTGTAAAATATATTGAATCGTTTCAGAAACAGTTTCTGATTTTGAAAAGACAGGGTATGTGCTCGTTGAGTTGTTTCAAACGACACCTTGTTGGCTGGTTTTTTGACCGAAAACTGCAGCAAAGACTCTTTGGCCGATGCATTTGATTTATGCGCAGCAAAGTCTAGACACAGTAAATATTTTTTAATGCCGCACGCTTGAAACTGAGCAAAGATTTTGCTTAAGAGCATAAATAAATATAAATCTCAAATAAAATGTGCATAGTGTGCTCAGCGAGCTGAGATCTCAGCTGTGTTCTACATAATTTACTACATAATGACTGTTAATCCGCTTACAAACAAAAAGAGTGGACCCAGATGGTTTATCAATTTTTGGGGCAGTGGCAGCCACCAGAGTATTGGGGCACGGCAAAGCATTGACCCACAAAAAGAAAAAAAATATATAAATATATATATACATCTGTAAAGAACCAAATATAAAGCAAAACTTTGAATTGATTTTGTTTTTGGGTGCAAACTTTTAGCCCATTGAATTGACTTTGTATAAACATTTGTGGCAATCGCACATGCGAAAACTTAAGGGTAGTCCCACTCACACACACATACACACCCACACACACACACACAGAAATGTGAAAACTTTGCATGCCAAAGTTTGCAATAATTTTACACCCACACAATCAGATGCATGGGTCTGGGTATGAAAAGCAAATATTAATATTTCAATAAATGCGGCAAATCCTTTTACACACTTTGCCAAGCGTCGCCACAGTTTTTCTTGCTGTTGATGCCCAACGCCAGAGGGCGCTCGCGCTTATCGTCGACTTTACAAATCATTAGATTTTCATATCCGATGAATTTAACAACAAATTCTTTATTATTATTTTCTTTTTTTTTTTGTTTATATTTACCCAAACATACACTCCTTCTCACATACATATGCATGTTCGGTTGGTTGTGTCAATCTCTCCCTTCCCATCAATTTTTCCCTCCGTTTTATTTCCAACATTTTGTTTGCATTTTCGGCATCGGCATGTCAATTTGTTTGTTTTTCATATGTTGTGTGCGTGAGTGTGTTTGTGTGTGCGAGTGTGTGTGTGTGTGTGTGTGTGTGTGTGGCAGGGTGTCGGAGTGTGTGTGTAATATAAATTTTATATGTGTGCTGCATATGCAGACATCGTCCCTGTTGCCTTATTCATGCGCATGTCGCCATTTGATGTTTATTTAAACTTCCTTGCAGGCAGACACACACACACACACACACAACCACATACACGCACAACAGTAACTTCGAACGAATGGAGGGAATGAGAGGAGGAAAGCAGTGGAGTGCAGTGGGCAAGTGCAAAAGGCGACACCAATGAATCTGAAGCTGTCGACGACAAAAATAATAAAGAAATTCATAATAAATTATTATCAATGCCAGCGCATGGAAAGAAAGAATGCTGAAAGGCTTTCAGTAGATTTCCCCAAGCTGAATGCACGCACAAATCGCGAGAAAAAAAACAGTGCAGTTGGGAGCAACCGACTATGAAATACTCTGATATAAACGACAAAGAACAGGCTGGCAGTGACCAAGACATTTTTGGCCAATCATTGAATGAGGTCCCTTGGAATCTACCTTCCAAGTGTGGTCATTTTAGCTCAAACGGAGATGATGGGCGTGGTTCGAGGTGAAAGGAGGATCTTAGAAATGCACCGACAACAATCTACCAACCAAATTTGGTCACTGAAGCTCCAAATTGTGGGCGATATATGATTTTATCGATTTGCAATTATCGACTTAATCAATTTTCTATCCAAAAGTGAATGAAGCACCCCAATCTTAACAAAATTTCTGACAAGAGGAAAACAAGAACAAGTATATCTTAGAAGAACTCATCTTTCGACCGAGAGTTCCTATGGATGGTGATCTATAATATATATACTTTATATCTTTATCTCCCAATGCATCACAAACTGAATGAAAATATTATGATATCCTTTCCAGGGTAAAATGCTACTTTGACAAAATATGTTTCTGGTAATGCAATTAATAATAAAGATGCCATGCACTTGATAAACTGAAATGAATTAAACGCCGAAAATTAAATAAATAATGAGATATCATTTTAAGCAAGTAGGAATAATAAAATTTCATTACTTGTCATTGACACACACATTAAAATTAAATAAAAAAAAACCATTCTTACTTAAAATGCATTAAAAATCGCCCCACTCACAATCTTAAGTTGTTTTCTTATTTTATTAACTACATGATCTCAAGATTAATTTCAACACTCACTTTGATTTGATTTTTGCAACTACTTTATTTATGTACATAATAAGCAGTTCTTTAATTTAGACTTTAATGTTAATCCGCAATTGAGCTAAACTAAACAGTTTAAACAAAAGAAATTGCCCCAGCTTAGGCGAACACAAAGCAACAACAAATCGAGATTTGCACAGCAACCAACATTTATGTGTATGGAAGATGAAAAAAAACAAAAGAAAGAACAAAACAAATCCAAAATACAAAACACACACAGTTTGGTAATTCTTGGTTTCTTCTCGCTGTTTGGGTTCGTCGAGTGGAAAACATATTTAATTAAAGCTATCCACATATTAAAAACTTTTGTCCATCCTTATTATACCCTGAACCCATTGACAATGGGTAGAAAGGGTATAATTATTTTATGCCAATGTTTGTAATAGTACGATTCTTGATCAGGATCAACAGTCGAGTCGATATAGCCATATCCTACTATCCGTCCGTCCGTCTGTATGAACACTCGGATCTCAGAAATTAGAAAAGCTAGATACTTTAAATTTGGAATAAAAATTATCGGATGCCCGGTTCAGAACAAGCTTACTTCTTTTATCGATAAATGTCGCTGTTTTTCAAACATCGATATACATAGCTTTCCGATGGCAATAAATCCACAATTTTATTTTCTAATTGATATATAATATACATTCACATATTTTTGATTAACTGCTCAGTTTTTATTAAAGTTGGTTAAGAAACACCCAAGTTATAGTCAAAGGTATTCAAAGGTATTCTCATATTGATATAATTTCTAGGTGCCAGCATTTTCTGGGGCTGGTGCAAGCATATCGTTTGGCCTCTATATCAGTGCTGCATTCAATATTAGAAACGCGATTCAAATTCGAAATGCATCTTAAGACTCTACTCTCAAAAAATGGTCTTATATCCTCGATAAATGGTCTTTGTGAAGACTCCGAATTTTTCCAATTTTTTTTTGCAAAATCCAGGTCTTTTTGATTATGTTTTGACCTCTATTTGACCACTGTATTTAAACTTTTAATTGCGATTCTAATTCGAAGTTTATGTTAAAATTCTACTCTCAAAAAATGCACGCGAAAAATTGACTGTGGGCCGATTCAAAACATTCGAAGTCCATAACTTTGCCGTTCGAAGCTTTAGGTCCTACGAAACTTAAGGATTGTCCATGCCTCTTCTGTTAAAACCACTGCCAAATATATAATTACTGTCAATGTATACACTGAGTATTAGTAGTAGTATGTAGATACTAGTAATAGATTTCGATGCATCCAACACTACATACACTATATGCATGAAAGATAGGAATTGCTCGTTCAAAATGTAGACATAGTACAGCATTTTCATTTTTTTCAGTACCAGTAACATAATAAATGAGCACTGCACACCTTCTTACAGTTGGGTGTGCCAAACTTTTTAAAGGAAAATTTGGAAATAAAGCTATAATATATTTGACCGCTGGGTTCTGGGTATATCGTAGGCGAGTTCACTCGACTACAACATACTTTCTTGTTTTGTTTGCCTTTGCTTAAATTTTACACTTGGATAGAGGCTTTTACTGCATACTTGTTGGGGCTAAAAAACTTAAGCTGCCATATTACGAGGCATAAACAAGAGTTTCGGCGCTGTGGGAGCCATTTTAAAGGCCGAAAGTGCCCCAAGGCACAACGCGGGTCACTCAAGTTTTAAAAATATGCAAAATTTTAATGAATTTTTGTTTACAACCCGCTAGCATACCCCGCCCCGCCTACCGCCTCCCAGCCCTCAACGAACAACCCTACATTCCATTGGCATCCCTCGAGGGTCCAAGCAACCACTTTACCAACTTAAATGCAGGTCAATTCTCAGCGCAGCTTTTCATTTGCGATAAGAAGCCGACCAAAAACTGGAAAACTGATGTTAACACAAAACTTTATAGAATTGGTTATGCAGCTGCAGAAGAAGCTTTAATGGTTTTACTTTTTATCATATGCAGGTGTTTTTTGCATAATTATTAAAACAAATTCGAAATAACTGAACTCTGTTGCTGGACAAGAAGAACAAACACAACAGACAAGTTAACTTGCTCTAGTCGAGGCAGCTCCAATTGGAGATAGACTGAATGATAGTGATTCGTTAAAAATTAAACTTCGTTTTCGCTCTTAATGATCTGGGTATATTATATATCAATTGGAAGGCTATATCTTTACAATAGTCTTTTTTATTGTATTCTGAAATATATTTGCATCGATCCAAATGGGAAAGGGGATAGTTTCGCAGCTATGAAACCTACTGACGATTGTCTGAATATGTGTGAAACTCTCTTCGGATAATAATAGGCTGCCAAAATATATCTGTTCCATTCATATATAAATGGAGAAAGTATAAATAATATCAAAAATCAGGAACAAGACATTATCTCAAACAAACTCTTCTCAAGTTTACAAATGTAAAACAAACCAGTAAAATCTTGTTAAAATAAGCTAGCTTTTTCTGTGACAAGTTTTAGCCAACAGGTTGTCTTTGCTCCTCTTTTCTAGGTATTAAGAAAATGGCTTGTAATGATTGCCCGAGTTGGGCTTGTTTTCAATTCACCTTCTGAGCACGAATCATAAAATCGCCATAAAATTGAAAACTTTTAATTTAATTGCGAGTTGGCTTTGCGCAGTGAAGTTTTTAATTCAATTTGCACGCACCGCAATTGCTGTTTGACTTGGCAGCGTATTAAATGGGCCACAGCATTAACATAATCAGCTCACATGTGGAGCTAGTGGCTTGTGGATTGCGAACTGTGGATTGGGGTGTAAGCCACTGGCGAGGTAGCAGCAACAAGTGGCGTAAACTGAACCAAACCGAACTGAGCAAAATGGAAATGGAAATGGAATTTCAGATAAATAGCCAAAGCAGAAAGCAAAGGCAAAGTAAATGCGCTTGAACGCATTAAAAGGCAGCAAGCTGGCCAAGCCAAGTAAAAAGCCAATTGAGTGTGGGCAGAGAGAGGGACAGGGGGGTGAAGTCCAATCCCTAATACCTAATACTAAGTGCTGCTCTTATGCGCTGCTTAGCTGCGTAGCTTTGCCAGCGATATGTGCTCAAGCAAAGAGCTCAATGATTAAATTGAAGTGGCAATCAGGTGCAAAGTGTTTGCATACACGGCTTAAAGATCGCTTTCACTCAAGTCGAGCATTTATTTTCATTTTAATAGCACTCACTGATTAAACAGCAATCGCCCAAAAACTAAATGAACGACTAGCAATATCAGTAGAAAATGTACCCAAAAAACATTTGATACTCTAACTTGTTGCAGTTTAAGGTGTAAGTAAAGGTTTTTGTAAGTGTTCTGGTTTAGTTTATTGCGAATATATGAGCACTACTTAATATTACAAATGAAACTCTTCGTTTGCTTTATCGGAATAATAAATTGGAATTTCATATGAGACTCTCGCCTTTGCTTTGGTTAGAGTATTTGTTATGTGGCCTGTCGACATTTCGACCTCAATTGGCGGCCATTTTTATTGGCTCTATCACTTTTGCGCCTTCGTGAGCAACAATGCTTAGCAGCCAAAGCGAAAACGACAGCGGCAGCTGTTCATCTAACAACAGGAAACGGAAATTGTCTATGGAAGCCAAAGTGCGTTTTATGTCGACTTTACTTTGCTGCAAAACCAAAAACAAAATACAAGAGAGAACGTTGTAGTCGGACGTAACCGACTACGAAATACTTTGATACCATAAGTAATACCAGCTTGTAATCGGTTGCAAAGAACAGGGAGAGCCAAGAAATACCGTCTAAGTTCAGTGAATTTTGGAAATGTGAAATGCTGGAAGAGTTTCCTAATAACCATCCTGCCAAGTTTAGTAAATGTAGCTCTTAAATTGCGGGAGATTTTGTCTTTTATCGTTTTTGGAAGGGGAAGTGGGCGTGGTCCACTGTAGCTTCTCGTGACTCTAGCTTTCAAATGATGTGATACATATGGGTTTAACTAACAGGTGCATCGATTTAGAGAGGTGGAGTGGGCGTGACCATCGATCTCTTAGGAAATTAACAGTAACATACTTTAAAAATTTGGTGCCTCTAGCTTAGAGATATGCGCATTTTAGATTTCTAGAACCAAAGTTCCTGGTATGTATATGTATGCCGATCTTTGACAGACATCGCCTTCAACCTATCAACTAAATTTAGTGACTGTATCCTTATAATTATGAGAGATATGTGGCTATATTGATTTGCAACTATCGATTTAAAAGATTTTCTGGCCTCCTACTATACGTAGCACTCCAATTTTTACACTTTCTCTGTCCCGGGCACAGACCAGTAGATGTTCCAAGTTTCAAGTCTCTATCTTTAAGGGCGCCGAAAAAAGGACAATGCACAATACCAATATGCTATGATATCTTCGGTATCAAAGTATAAAAACAAAAAATATGAGGGAAAATTGGGCAAGCAAAGTTTGACTTTTGTCCTGTTGTGCAGCCCCAAGAGGCACACACAGTTGGACAGTTTAAGTGTTGTCTGTTTAGATTGTTTGTCTTATAGTTATTGCCCTCGCCAACGAAGTGTGAATTTCTTGCTCTGCTTGCAAGTATTGACAAGGATTAAAATGAAGAGATATTGAAATAAATGGGTGACTATTTAAATAACTGTACTCAAGTTTAAATAGAGTTTGATTCAGATGTGACACATTAACTTACAGATTAGTTTGGAACAAAATAATATCAATAAAGAACAGATGGGTTACATACCCTTATGGACAGGAGTCAATATGCTTAAGGATAGTACATATACAAATGTATATACATATATATAAATATATATCTACTAGAGCTTTCTTAGTTTATTTTCAATCTAATTGAAATTACAGTTTTTTTTCATGAAAATTCAATTAGATTAAAAAATAGTTTCAATTTAAAACAATAAAAACAATCTGTGCTGACATTTGTAATTGACGTTGATACATTTATTTCCTGTTTGGCTTGACGTATTTTTTTTCATCTTTTTTTGAGTGTAGAAAATATAGAATGTAAATTTCTCAGCTAGGCTTTATCAATTGTTGTATGACGCCAAACACATTCGATTTACGCGCTGATGCAGAGAGATCATTTTCTATAAAAATAATTAAACTGTCACGAGCTTGTCAATTACAGTCAAAGCCTAGCCGCAAGTCATCGAAACAGGCGCACATTTATATATATGTATGTCCTTAATATATATATATATATATATATATATATATGTATATATATACTTATGTGTAGGAACAATATCGCAGGCCGTATCGGAAACTACATTTCGAATGCAATCATACGTTTTGCACCCCATTTAAATTGGAAATCAAATAGTGCTCTGTACAAAAAAAGGTTTCTCCAACTGTGGTTGCTTTTACTGTGTGTGTGTGAGTGTGCGTGTGTGGGTGTACGTGTGTGTGTACATATAAATATATATTGGAAGTTTAAGCGCTACATTTGCTGAATAAATTCAATTAAATTGAATGCAGTTTTGTGGAAAATAACGTCATCCGTATTTGCATCCTTTTTTTAACTCGATTTTATTTGGCAATACTGCGAAATGCAATTTACCTGTGCGTATACTCAATATCATAAAAAACTTTAAGCGTTGAGAACTTTTCAATTGCCCCGAAAATAAAATCGAGCTGAGCTCAAGCTCCTGCTCCCCGCCCCGGTTAGCCCTCCCACAACTTGCTGAGCACTTTACCACTTGTTTATTTAACGCTTCGCTTCGTTGAGCTTAGTCCTCAGCTCCCAGTGCTGAGGACTCTGAATTCTTGGCATCGCTGGCAGCCAGCGGCTCTCATCATCAGAGTTTTGCGGTTGCAGCTCATAAACGTTTCGCACTACATTAAATTTTATTTAGCGCACTGCACTCCTTCACTGTCCTTCACTCAGCATGCTCCTGGGCGCCCTCTACTGTCGCCTGTGCCCGCATTCATATTCATTTGTGTTAAACGCAGCGTAACACACATACACACACACACACACACACACACACACATAAATAGTTATATACTATCTTTTTCAGTTTGCACTGCGGCAAGTCTTAAGCTTTTTTAGTGCACTGCAAAAGTTTCTGTAGAGCTTAGAAGCACTGCAAGAACTTTAAAGTTAACTTAAAGTTAGCAGCAGGAGATCAAATCTAACTTTGATTACTTTATATGCATCAATTGGTAATTTGATCAAATTTAGAAATAAAATGGGCTTGTTGAATTTTTTCCTTTAATACAAACATTTTTCTGCTAAAATTAAGAATTGTGAGCAGGCTATTGATTTTTCATGGCTTTTTTAAGCACTGCCCTTAAGCTGTACTGAATTGATTGAAAATATTCTTCATTAAAATTGCATGCTGAAGGCAAAATAGTATTCAAATCCATCCTAATATTTAAATTTAATTCCTTCTTTTTTTTTTGCATGAAATTGATTACAGTCTGTCTTATATTTGAACTATTATTATTATGTTTATTCACTTTTTTATTACTCATTTCGAAATGGGAAATAAAAAGAGGCCAAGCTCTTTACTTAAGTCAAGATAATTTGATACTCACGAGCAGACTTATAATGGAATCGCAAAATGTAAAGAAAGTGAATGTAAGAAATGTTGGGCATAGGGGAAGCTGTTGCATAGTGACTATCCACATTTATTTTGAATGGACATTCCCATCCAATGCTTAACCATCAGATCATTTATAAAGCATACTTTTCGATGAGAATATGTACCATATATACCATTCCCATTGACTGCATAAAATATGAACACTGAACAATGGTATACTCGATGTGTTTTGCTAAGGCAGTTTCGTTCCTTGAAGCACGCACATGAAATGAACATTACGCATACGCCATGTCGCATTTACCACAGCTGACTATTGACTGACTGTTGCTGACCAGCAGCTAAAATGGAATACGATACACACATGCAACAAAGGTTGCCATTTAAGTCAATTGCCAAAAGCTAACGATCGACACACACACACACAAAACACACTTCCATCTATTTAACCATATGGTGTGTGTGGTTTGCCCCATGTGCCCACTCATTCTATAGATATACTCAACAACTCATGCAATTGCGTGCAAATTACCGAATTAGCCAACGTCGCTCACCTCAACGCCTTCGCTCTGCTATTTAGCTTTCAATTAAAGCTATCTCTCTCCCACCACATATCTAACTCTCTCTCTCTACCCCGCTTTGTGGTCTGTCAATAGCAGCGGCAACTGACAACAACGTGCGACAGGCGACGCTATACAAAATTAACTTGACCAGCTCTGAAATAGCCGCCATCATTTTTGCGCACGTAGTTGATGCGAACTGTTTTATTGCTTATCGGACCGCATTCTCTGAAACGATATCGCTGCAAATTCGCCAATGTTAATCATGTGTTTCTTTTATGTAGCTGCCAATATCAAGAAATAGCCTAACTTTTATAGTTGCCCATCGCATTGTTTTTCTCTCTCTTTGATTTGTTTGATTTCACAATTCTCTTTTGTACAATATTCTTAAACGTTTCACACTAATACGGATTGTGGGCGTTGTCGCTGCTAAAGCGAATTTCAGATTCACTTTATTTGATTTTATTTCGTCGGCTGCTTGCTCTTTACGAGATATCAACGGACCTGTGCATGACATTTACGTTGCCATTTTTATACCCTTGCCGAGGGCATTACAACTCTGTCACGAACTGTGCAAGTCATTGTCGACTACATAAATATATTAGATCATATTAATCAATACTTCATTAGGGGCAGTAATTATCCTCGCTGGGAAAGAGTTACTCTTAGATACACTAATTATTTTTCTGTATTTTTTGTTGTTGTTCAGAATTAAACTCAAATGAAGCCTTCATTAATTGCATTGCTTATTATAAAACCGATTAAACCAAAGCTAGTTATCGTTAGTTATCGAAATAAATCGATATATGTATATGGTACTGTAATATAGCATTTAGTTACAAATAATTTAAAACATTAATTATTTTGTTAGCGTATTCACGTGCCACAAATCGAATGAACCCGTAATTTTTCATCCTCATTTCTCTTTGCCACACGTTTCGGGTCAAATGTCATTAAAAGCATACCCCGGCTCCGACAGGTTCACAGTTCTCGCTGCTTGGCATTAAGTTGTCTTTCAGCAAAATCAATTTTCATAAATATTGCAAGGCGCCAGTTGCATATGACTCGCATGCCTCCGCCCGCCCTGCCCGCACAGCGTCACACTGCTATTTTCACCTTTGTCACGAAGTTTTGAAATTTTTGTTGCTGTTCCTTTTTTTTCCGTATTCTGTGTTGTTCATTTTTGGGGCGCTATGGCAAAGTTCGAGGCATTGGCAAAAGTTTTTGGCAAACGGGGCGCATTTTTAAATGGTCACGTTTTGCAGTTTAAGCGCCAGGCAGGCAGCAAATACATCAAAGCGGCGAAGGCGACGCGAAAGTGTAAACAGCCGCATGAGCGCCGCTGCAACAAAAGAGAGGCGTGGCCAAAATACACACACACACACACACACTTACCTAGCCAAAGTTGTACGCGATGTGGAAAAAAAATGAATTTGCAGCCAAGGCAAAACCAAAAGCAAACCAACAAAATGGCGATGAAAAAATGGAAACATCGAAAACTTGGCAAAGTTTTGAAACTTTTTAAATGCGCATTACACGCGCTGAGCTTGTTGAATTCTTACGCTAGCAAAAGGATTAAACAGGGATAGATACCAGCGAGGAGACCGTGGCGAGAATTGGAACAGAACTTGAAAAAAAAAAGTCATTTGTTCTTTGAGGTTGTTCAATTAGATCTCAATTTGATTATAAAAATAAGAATAGAATTTAAGATTCTTACAAGTATTTTTCAAATATTTTTAACAACTGTTTCTTTTTTTACAAATCAAAAACAATCTTCAACATACACCATTTATTCTTTCCGTGTTCCCCATTTGAAATTTTTATAACAAAGTATTTTTAAGCTTTTCCCAAATTTGAATATTTTAAATAATAATATTTAAGATTTCGAAACAAACTTTTAAATTTTGGTATATAAAGAAAATATTATGTACTTTCCGCTTTTTATGTTGAAATTTACGACAGATCAGAGATCATGAAAAAACGCTCAAAGCAGCATTAGCACATCTAAGCCAACTCCAAGCCTCACCTGCCACGCATAGCAGCCATTTGGAGTAGTCAGTTTACCGCAGCTTGGCCAACATGTCACCTGTACAACATTAACCCGGACGAGAGGTATAAAACAACAAAAAAAAAAGAAAGGATATAAAATAAAAATGGGAAAAACCTGATGGCAGCGTCATTTGGTGCAACCACTTAAATGGCAACAGTAATTAGCATCATGGCCGCATGGCAGCTGCTATTAAACAGTCAACGTCACACACACGCACATAAAGTGGTACGGCCAACACGGCGCATACGCAACGCCTGTTGTCGTAAACTCTGCTAAACTGTTTGCCACTTTGTCGCGCAAAATGGTAAACTTTGTCGACGGCGATGAACTCAAACTCGAAACTCAAATTCTGAAACTCTCGACAGCGACGGTAACGTTGTAGGTAGACCTAGAGGTAGAGATGGGGCTAGGGGTAGCGATAGCGGTTTGGGCGGCCATCATCAAAAGGCTTAAGCAGCTTCACTCACTGGTGGGGCAGCAGCAGCAGAAGCCACCGTCAAAAAACTGGGCGCTAGCGTAACGCAAAACTTTACGAAATAATTTTGCATAAATTTTTGGAAGCAAAATTTGCTGTTGGCTTTGCTGGTTTTTCGGTCGCTACCTCGTCACCATCCCTGCTGCTCCTGAATGTCCTGACCTGCTGCAGCTCGAAGGACGGCGGCAGCTGCGGCTTATTTACAAGTTGCCATAATATTTTGCGTGTCGAGACAGCGCACCAAAGTCGTGCCTTGTCCATTGCCCCCCACCGCAACCTCCCCACGCTCAAGCTTCATGCACCCCGCCGCCTGTTGTCGACAGCATTTTCACGCTTGAACAAATCACAAGCTGCTTAGTTTCATAATTAGAAGCGTCACATTTTCGGAACGCTGCAGACATAAAACTCGTAGTGCATTACACCAAACAACAACAAGAACTATTTCTGGTAGAAGCCCCCCCTATAGAGTGCATAAAGTTAGCTATGCTAATACTCAGAGCAGTAGACTCAAATTCAAGTTATTTGTGGTGGGGTATGCATGAAAATTATGGTAGGTGTGCTTAGATATTCAGGTAAGAAGCAAAATTTAGCTATAAATTCTTCCGATGTAGTTTTGTAAGCTCTAATTTTTCGACGAATTGTTGTCGATTTAAGCACTTTTCTAAATAATGCTAAGATAGATTAAAAAAGTACAAAATAAATACTTATATATACTTCAGACATATGCTCATTATTACTTGGCTTTTTAAGCCACCGAAATGCATTTGAAATACATGTATAGAACTCAAATTGTTGGAAATACACATTTATAGACTAAATGCAATCTGTTTCAAATAAAGTATTTGATTCTTAAGAATATCCCCTGTAATTCACAATGACTACGACTCTGATCTGCGGCCGATTGTCAAATGCAGCAACGGCAACCAACAGGAACAGACGACCAGTTTGTCAGACGCTCGGCAGCAGCTGCTCGCAAACCTCAGTATCGCTCGTCAAGCAGGCTGGCAAGCCAAAGCCAGCCGGTGTGGCTTGTCATTATTTTAATAAAGTTATTTACCTGAAAGTATGCAACAACATTTGTTTGCCAGCCAAAGTAAAGCTTGAAATTAGGCACAATTGTAACAGAGTTGCCAACTTGCCATAAACACAGCAACAGCAAATAAGCACACACACCCAAGCACACACACACAGGCATTGACACAAAAGACAAACTTGGTCCTTCACGGGGTCCAGAATGGGCTGCAAATAGCAACAAAAAACAAGTAAGATTGTTTAACTTAGGCACTCCGAAGGTTAAATACCCTATAATCCATATCATATTCCTATGAAAGTTATATAATGTGGTACTTCGATATTAGTGCTTTTTAATGCAAATGTGAAGAATATAATATAATATATTAATCGAATATATTAGGCTTGATCTGATTACCTTGATAATCCAAGAACTTATCTTTCGACCACATCTATATGGTAAAGTGAGCTACTAGTTCGTATAAAAAAAACCCAAGAATCGGTCATGGATATGTCGACTCAAGCAGATGCTAATCAGTAATATAAATATACTTTGTGGGATATTAGTTATATGACATTGACAGATGGACTGAGGCATAGAAAGAGACATGCTGATGATGTTCAAAAATATATAGATATACTTTGCGGAACAAACGTTACAAACTTTACATAAAAATTATAATAACCTCTACCAGGGTGTAAAAACACAAAACTCAAGTAAAGAGGTTGCTGCACCTACCGCCTAGCAACGGAGTCGCAGACGTTGGTCGACTGAGTCTCGGAGTAACTTTTGCTTATTTATGTTGATTTTCTAGGATTGGGTCGGAAATGGCAAACATAAATTAAAAGACTTTTTTGACAACCCTTGAAATTATGATACTTATTATTTAAGCACAAGAAACAGAAAGAGACAGAAAGACAGCCAGAGAGAGAGAGAGAAAAGGAAATAAATTGAATTGGTGTGCTCAAAGTTTTTGCTCATACAACTTCGTTTGCAGGTTGTTCTCTTGGTCAAAAAGCCCGTGCATTATTGCAAGTAAAAAAAAAATAAAAAATATATATCTATATATACATATATATATATATATATATAAGGTGCTAAAGAACAGCAGCCGGCAGTGTTGGCCCACATTTGAGTGCGGCATCAGAGCTATCAGCGCCAATAAGACCACCGCCCACAATTTGCAAGTCAGCCACGTAATCACAAACGGATAATGTCAAAGTAAATTCTAGCAATATATATGCATACCATATATATATGTATATTTTGTCCCCTAGGAGAATGCATTTCACTGAGCTTTGTGCCAAATATGTTGGGTAGCTGGCACTCGGTAAATCTTAAAGTAAAATTAGCTCTTGGCTTTAAGGCTTAACTTTGGCAAGGCAAACGAAATCCTTTTCAGCTGTCAGCACGCCACTTGCCAAACAAGAGAACAGCGAACCAAAGATGCTCAGCAAGAGTCCTCATTCAGCCTTCAGCCTCCAGTCTGTGGAACCAGCTTCAGCACCCAGCTGCAGTAAGTAAAAGTGGTTGGCTGCCGGGTGAATCCCTCCCAATCTTCTCTCCCACTTTGCACACAGCATCTAAGACAGCATAATGCGCTAACAAACACTTGCCCTTCTGCTGTGTGTGTGTTTGTGTTTGTGTGTGTGCAATGCCTTGCACTGTAAGAAATTTACGAGGAAATCTTATAATAACCGTATAAAACAACTAGCACAAACTTGGATTAACAACTTTATGTGCGTCGGCTTAGAGCTTCACGTTGCTTTCCTCCAATTAAACTAATCATTTGTTGCGCTGTTGGGTAACTAAAATATTAAAAATTGTACACAAGAAAAATAAAAGAAAATTGCAATTTTTATAGCCTTTGAAGCAAGTATAGAATGATTTAAAGAATTGAGCTGAAATTCTTTAGCTGGAAAGATATCAATAGAACTATCAATATGTAGTAACTTGACAGGCGAGGTAATGGGATAATTAATATTTCTTCATTTGTATAGTTGATAGCTCGAGATTAATAATAATTATCAAAGGATAAAAAGGAGAAAAGTTAGACTATATCAAAGTGCTTAGCTGGAAAATAGTTGATAGCTAGGATTAATTTTGCATTTCCTTAAAAATGTATGAAAATGAATTATTTGATATCAACCTTAATAAGAGTTATGTCCCTGAGATGGGTACTGTCATATAGAAGGACCGACATGGCTAAATCAACTCCACGGCTTATGCGGATAAAGAATACATAGTCTTTATTGAATCGCAGATGTTTCATTCTGATCTTTACACACTATCGCACTTCAATTGTGTAGCATCATCATTAGTCTAAGGATTATATAGTAGAGACCACTAATAACGAAGACGACTAATAAGTGAGAACAAATATTAGTATCAATTTCTTTCTATTTCCTTTGGCATTGGGCCAAAGGTGTCGCCGCCGGATGTGTTAGCTGAATTGTAAAATTGGCATCAGCTTAGCGACATAATATAATTGGGTCAATTTCTTTGTAGATGCAGCACTGTTCTTACATTAAAATATTTGGCAAAATATTCACATAAGCATATCCAAACGCAGAATGTTTGTGTGTGTACGTGTGTGTGTGTGTGTCTGACGACCGCAAGGCGTACACAATTATTCTGCCAACAATTTGGAGCAACAGAAGCGCCATCGCCAAAACAGTCAAAAACAGGCAAAGTTGCCAAACAGCCAGCCGCAGACCCAAAGTCTTTGGTCTTCGAGCCAAAGTTTTGCCTCAGTTTGCATTGAAGTTAGCAGCGGTCTTTCTACAGCTGCGCCCACTGACGGCCAAAGCCCAAGTCATACACACGCACACGCGTGCACACGCGAGCACACACGTACACACATGCACATACAGATTGAATTTGGTATTCGAATCGAAATATATATCAGCAGCTCAAGATGTGGAGACGACTTTGCCGAAACATTAGAAATCTATAAAGTTTACTTTGTGTTGGAATCGCCCCAAAAAAAAAATAAGCAGTGAGGGTGTTGCTTCAGCCCCAGCCACGCCCACTAAGTAGGCGTATAGCATAGTTTAGCCACAGTTTGCATGCAGTTGGTGTCGCTGAAACCACCAATACAATCGAACACCTTCTTCCCTCTGGTATTGAGCTGCAGACAAAGTTTGCAGCCGTTGACACTGACATGGGCGTGCGACTTCGTCTTGTGAGAGGGGGTCATTGGGTGTACACGTGTGTGTATGTGTGTGTGTGTAGCGGCTCTAGTTTCGCAAAGAGCATTTTGCTTGTTGCCTGTTGGCTGTTTCACGACTGTTTGCTGATTAGTTTTGGATACGGCTATTTGAGTTTGGCATTTATCTTCTTGGACGACGGGCTGTAATATACCATAATGAAATAATTGATTGGCGCTGCTGATCTATCAATAAATTATTTGTCTTTAGTATTTCCCATTTTCATCAATTTAACAGTAGCTCTTTCGCCGACTTTTAAAACCAAAATTGTTTAGGTATTTCTTTATGCTTGTTGCACAAAGAAATTCGCACACATGAATGCGCACTATCACACACGGCAAAATTTCAAAAGTCAAATTTTTGAGCTATTTTTTTGTTTGTGTTTTTTGTATACGCTTATAAAAAATGCAAAGCGACAGGCTCGCAAATGTTGCCACAGACAATTGCATGAATGAATGCTTCAAAATTCATAACTCAATGCACATAGAAAATAGAAAAGAAATGCGGCCAAAGAATAAAACAACTGCACAACAAAGAGTAACAGTCAAAACTGGTTTCATTTAAACACCCTGTATAAATAGATAAATGGGATTAACGCTTAATTGTTATATATAATAAATTTCTTAATAAATGAGAAGCAATTAAAATATTGCAATTGCTCGTAATGAGCAAAACACCTCATTTATAGATAGGACACTTAAAATTCAGACTTTTTGGCAGTCACACACTATTCAAAAATGAGAAGAATTTTGCAATAGTATTCATCTCCGCTCCCGTAAGGTTTGCATATTCTTGATCGGCATCTAAGCACGAGTCGATATGGCAATTTGTGCAAGATGCGAAAAATGGCTTAATGAATTTTCAACAGGCCGCCCAAAGCATCTCCGCATATATTGTCATATTGAACAAACTGATATTAGCAAGTCGACCATTAATTTCAAAGGTGGCTCTAGGGTATGTCGTAGTCTAGTTCTCTCGTCTATTAAATTCTACTTGCTTTAGTGTTTTTCCAGTTAAGTCGCTGCAAAAACAACAATAACAAAGGCAATCGCAAATGTGTTCAAGGGAAATAAATTACGTTGCACAGCAGCCGTGAAGTGAAATAAAAATGCAGCATACAAAAAAATGCAAAGCCACAAAGCGAAAAACAAAATAATAATAAAAAAAATAAATGAAAATGAAAATAAGAAAGAAAAAACAAACGGCGCTTGGAAAATGAAAAACGCGTAAAATAAATAAATAAAAATACAAACTGATTATGCATGGCGGAAAAATCCGGCTTTTTTTTGGTAACAAAAAGGCTGCACTCGACGCCCAGCATGTATGCCGACAGCCCAGCAACGCCCACAACTAAACTGTGCGGCAGCAATCTGCACACACAAATCACAGAAAAACCCCAAAAGCAACAAAAGCAACAGAAGCAACAGAAGCAACAGCAACAACAAAAGAAATTTGCATTTTAATGCGCTTCACTTGTTTTGTCGAACCCAAAATCCGCTAAGTTTTCCCACTTTTGCCTCGGAGAATAAGCGAAAGAGCGACAGAGAATGGGTTGCAGGTATGAGTGTGTGTGTGTGTGTGTGTGTAGATTGGGTGTAAGTATATTTTACTTAAGGCTTAAATCAAGGATGAAGTTTAAGGCGACAACAGCAGCTGCTGCCCACAAAAGTATGCAGCAAAACGAAAAATAAAATAATTAAAATTTCTCAGAATAGCTCAAAGTAATTCTAAAATAGTTTTATAGAAAGAAATTGAAGATTAAAGAAATAGTAGAAAAACAAATTTAATTTGGATAAAGTACGCTAAAACCCATTACCAGCAAATTTAGAAGATAATAAAAAATGTCTTTTGCCATCTAAAAACTCCTTGCCAACTAAACCAACTACCTGCTAATTAATGTCCTGAACAATCCAAAACCGAATTAAACGAAGCCAAAAGCATGCACTAACAAACTTTTCTAATCTACACAGAAAACTTTCACATACTCCGTTTGAATTCTTTTTTTATAAATTTTTATATATACTCAATTTTGTTCACCCTATTTATAATATGCCGCTCACATTTCACAAATGAAAATGGCCATCAATTTGTGTAATATTATGTTCAAGTGCAAAACTTTTCTTCTACTCGTTATATGCATAAAAACTTTTCACATACTACCCAAATGAAAAAAAAATAATAATAAAAGAAAAAAAACTAAGAATTAAATGAATTTCAGTCGAAAAAGTTGTTGGCCTTTTGTGTTGACTTCGTTTTGCCCTGCAGGTGGTTTCCATTGAGAGCCAACTCGTTGCTCCTTTCAAGCCAATTGCTGACCATTGTGTAGAATTTGGGTATGGGGTAAGGTGGGTACATCCGAAAATACAATAATCAAAAATCATGGCAACAGATACTGACATGACACCTGTCTGTCCGCTTTCAGTTCTCTCTCACTGTCTATCTGTCTGTCTGTGCCGCCTCACTTGATTTGCCATGAAAAGTTCTCAGCCATTGCCATTGAATTTACATATTTTGCCAGCGAGAAGTTTATGCCTGATATTCTCCTCATGCATACAATAAAAAAATAAATAATAAAAAAATGTACAAAATTTCATTTGTTTGATATGATGTGAGGGAAAGAGTTGGCGCGGGGGGTGAGTGGGACAGGGGAAGCTGTGTCACACTGCTGCAGTCAGCTAGGTAAAAGTATTTTCCAGTCTTTTGTGTAAATTATTTGCTGCATTTCTATAAATTTATTGATTGGCTTATAGGAAAAGAGAATTCATTCAAAATGTTCACTGACTGGACACCGTGCGAAAATATGAGTAACGTTTTCTGAACGAGTGCGATGATTACAATAGACTCTAGGCTTTTCTGGGTCAACTGATAATAGTCGACATTAAATAAATAAAATACTTATTTAAATGTTATTTTTTTATTGTGGCAGTACTTTGAGGAACGCATTAACTTGAAAGGAATTTAACAGTGGTTAAAATTATCTAATTCTTTTTTAATTGGATGTACGACATCCATACTTACTTTTCCTATTTCTTAATGATTAACTTAAGATATCTTAGCTAAAATCTTAATGATTTTCTGAAGATATTTTGGCTTCAAGCTCCAAGATCTTTATATAAGCCTAATTGTATTCAGTTGACATGTTATCATGATAAAGATAACTCCACGATTTTCAAGAATATTCAATATTGTCGCACTTATGCCAAGACCTATCCAGCAAGCTCAAAATATTGGCAGTTGAAGAATGACTAGATTTCGTCAAATGATATTAACGACAAAGTGAAAAACTTTATTGCATTAAATCAATCTGATCAAATCCCTTAAAACTCTCATTTGACATATAAAATACTAGAGAGGTTTTGTCTGCAATATTTTGCTTTTGGTTATATTTCTTTTTGGCATATTTTCACATTAAAACATTAAACATCGAGCGCAATTTTTCATGTGTATAATCCACAACAGCAACAATAGCAACGAGTATTTGCTGTCATACACAATTCCAATTGTTTTGCCCACATTCACATGCCAATGATAAAGTTTTTAACAGTCAAATGAAAAGCTCATTGAATAATCTCACAGCAAAGACAGCAACGGTAACAGGCAACAGCAACAGCCACAGCAACAGCCACAGCAACAGCAACAGCCACAGCAACAATAACAAGAACACAAACAAAACATATGCAACACTGGCATGTTGGGGTCGTGGGAGGGTCGCCTGAATGGGAAACTACTGACGTTTAACAAATGGTAGAGGTGATGGTATATTATTTTTTATTTCTATTTTTTGTTGGGTTGTTTTGGGTAAACTTGAAGACTGAAACAATGCGAATGCATTGCTGAAAAGTTGCTCTCCCTCTCTCTCTCTCCACATCTCTCATGCTCGTTCTCCCAGTCTCTTTGTTATCAGCAAAAGAACGCTGTCATAAAAGTGTGGAAAATTTTTTCGAAAAACGTGCTCTGGCAACCCACACTCAGAACCCTCATATCTTGTCAATTTTTTTTGTGTTGTTTCTTTATTTTCGCAGGAGTTGGGCGAATGTTTAGAGTCTATAATCTTCAAATAATGGAAAAACTTTTGCTGTTAAGCAAGAGGAATGCCAAAGCTTAGATTCTTTGTTTTTTTATTTTCTCTTTTCTTTGGAAACCACACTCTGAGTTTGACTGTAATTTTCATTTTTGTATGTTGTTTCTGCTTTTTTCGCAGTTGACAACCCGGACTACTGTTTCTTGTTCTGACTCTGCTCAGTCGATTTTCAATTTATTTTCCTTTCCAGCTTTGCCATGGCAAACTTCATCAACTTGTTTGCCGTTCTACCTGTGGCTTAAGGTCTGCATCCCCCATCCCCCAGCCAGCATGCACATTGCCTTCTTTGCGCCACCTGCGCAATCAGCCAGCAATTTTTTTGCCCCACACCTCAGCATGAATTTTTTTGTTGCTGTTTTTCTTCAAATTAAGTTTGTGTCGAAAGGGAGCAAAAAAAATCAAGTTAGCATGCTCTAATCACGAGAGCTCGACTCGGAGATACCCTGAACTCAGAATTGAAATACATATCAGGTTTGCTGATAGTAGTTCAATAAGAAGAAATGTTTTGGTTAACAAAATCTATGTTTATTATATATTTATTGGAATTATTACGCCCTTATTATTATCAGTTATCGATAAAATTGAACAACTTTATTTGCATATAACTTATGATACCTTTTATTCAAAATGTAAATTCCTATCTCATTCGGTGACTTCTCACCTGCTTCGTTCTAGCTGCTACATTCTGCTTAGAATACCCAACTTTGGAATTTTGAAAGGATAGGGTAGAAAAAATGAACGTTTATACTTTTTATGACGTCTTTGTGCAAAGTTAATTTCGATTTTATTGCCAAGTGATTGAGATTCGAATGACGGACGCTGTGCTGCCAGCTAACACCTCAAATTAATGCGCAAAATATAAAAGTAAAAAAAATGAAAATACATTTAAAAACTGTGTGGCAAATGTGGCTAATAAGCCATTGCCATTGCCATTGCCATTGACATAAGCTGTGGCTTATTAATTTCTGTTTTTTTTTTTTCAATCATATTCCCCTGAAATTGAAAAGCCATTCCCACAAATGTCTGCGACAAATACACTTTTTTTTCACTTATTCAATAATAAAAAGTAGAATTAAAGCGTGGAGCTGCTCACAGAGATGGTTGAATATGCAACATCAAATTTAACGATGCTCACGAGCTTAATTATTTAATTAACATAATATTTATTGTTATTCAAATAATTATGCTTAAAATTCGAATGCAAATATAAATAATATTTATATGTATATATATTTAAATGTATTTTATGGCCTGAACCCACCGACAAGTAAGTATATATATAAGCACCTTTAGTTCTTGGCAAATGTAAAATAAAATGGAACAAGGCAATATAAGATATGTACGCTTATAGACAAAGCCTTGGATCAGCTATAGCTTTAAAAGTTGAAGTGTTTGACAATTTCCAGACAACCAATTGAATTATGAAAGCCTGATAGGAGCTTGCATTGCTACTCACGATCACGCTCACATCTCCAGATATAAAATAAAAGCTATATTTAACAACAGCAAAAGTCAACTCGGTCACAATTGAATATACTCGACATAGCCACAACAACAGCCACAACAACAGCATCACCGCACAATCAAATGTCAACGAGGCGCAACGCCCCGAGGCTATCTACCCCGCAGCACAATCGCACACAGCCACACCCACCCACACAGCCATCCCCTTCATCAATATGGCTTGCAAATAAAAATAGAATTACTAAAAAAAAACCAATTCAGCGAGGAAAATATCTTTTATGCCAATCTCGTTTTGGCGGTCACTTGCACAATTGTACCAATGCTGCGAGCCAAAGTACATTTAGAGAGCGGCAGGAGGGGTGCAGTGGGGCTTGTGGTGGGCAACAAATCCTGCTGTCGAAGGTCAACAAGAGGCCAATTGAATGGCAATTTTTATCACGCTCCAATTTGCAGTCAGCACAAAAGTGTTTTCTGACATCAATTTTTAATAGGTGATTTAAGTCACATTTCAACTAGCTTACGCTCGAACATATCCAAAGATAAATCTCGCAGAAGGCAGCTCAAAAAACAACTAAAAAATAGCTAACAGTTGCACAAAGTTACTTGAGCTGCAAGTTAGAAGCAAGGTAGTAAAAATTGTACTTATCGATGAGAAAACTTTCATTTTTATAAGCCGAACTGAATGAGCAGAATTTCATCGAGATCGGCAAAATCGTATATACATATTTAACAGATTGCACAAACACACACACACAATCAAAAATATATACTCACAAACAAGACGTGTACGCTCATGGATAGGTCAAAACTTCGATGTTTCATTTAATATTTGTTCTCAATATTGAAATCAAAAAATCAAAATCTATATTTATACAAACTTAAATCATAAGCTTCAGATAATTCCAATTGCTGCTGATTTTTTACGTTTCTGCAAGTGAGAATCGATTGGAATTATCAATAGCAATAGTTTGTAATGAAATTTATATTAAAACCAATTGTTCTTGCCGAACTTGCCGATGGATGCCATTGAATGGATAAATTTGTATTACCGCAAAAATTTGGCATAACATTTCGCTTTGGCTTCGGCGCTGGCCAGAAAACACCAAAAGCCGAAACCACAGCAATTACAAAAAGGCAACAAACAATTTTGGCAACTTTTCACATTTGTTCGCGAATTAATTTCGCATCGAAAGTGTCAATAAGCCAACAGTAATAATGCACTCGTTGCCAATATCATTACTTTTTTTGCAGCAACAGCGGTATTTGGAATTTGTTATGAAAATTGTAACAATGAAATTTTAAATATAAATCCAGCTGCGCAAAATAACTTGAAAGGAAAGAATTCTTGACACTGTAGAATTAAATATAGCTTGAACTTATCTGTTGGATTTCAGAACTCAGCAAATCTTATGTTAACTAAGATTTTTTGGTGTTTATCGCAAAAAATAAATCAATTTACATTTGTTTAAGCCTTCACAGTTGTAAGCAAACCTTTAACGTCAAATCTCAAAATAAGGTCGAAATGCTTTTGATCGATTCAAAATATTATTTGAATACAATTTATTTGTTTTAGATATTTGCTCAAGCCCAGCCTAACTGACTAGATTGAATCAACATGTCCAAAAAGGGTATTTAATCTACGGCATGCCAAAGATAACTATCTATTCAGCACTTTTTTGTGTGTCGCATCTGGAAAAGCAAATTAAATACACCGCCACATAGGAGAGAGAGAGAGAGAGAGAGAGAGAGAGATAGAGAGTGAGAGAGAGTGAGAGAGTGAGGGAGAATGCATCGATAAAAACTGCAAATGCAATTTGTGTGCGATGCGATGGTCACCAAATTGTTCCCAGCTGCAGTTGGCTGCCATTTTATTGGCCTGACCCCGTCCTGGTGACATGTCCTGGCATTGGCCCAGCCACAAGTCCTCCCCAAACGTTGACATGCCATTTCTGTCATTTCTGTCGCTGAGTCTGGTACAGATTGCACCTGCATGCATATCCGTTGCAGCAAATTCTCGTCGTGGTCATCATCGGTGGCATCGTTGCATATTCATATGGCATGCTCCATGGCCATTGCCATGCCTCATTCCTCCAAAAAACCTTTTGTTGTTGCCGTTGCGGGCGAGCTGATTTTATGCGGCTGACCATGTCAGAACGGGTCGTTTGGCCATTTACTGTGTTTGGTTTTTATGAACGCAACTCGAGCAGCAAATAAATCGACAAGCAACAAATTTCCAGTCAAGTTTATTGACCAATTCAATACACTATTCAATCAACTTTATACTGGCATATAACCATATTAAAACAGTTAAGCATTGGGTAGAAAATTACTACGCACAGTTTGTAAACTGAATGGCCAAGGTGGGCTCCAGCTGCAGCTGTGTTTACTTATGCTTATTTTATTAGCTGTCCATGTCTATGTCAAAATAGACAATAATTATTTGTTGAAGTACTATTTCGCATGAAGAAATGTTAAACTTTTGTAAATATCATCATTTGAAATGGATTTAAACT
Organism: Drosophila percnosoma; assembly: GCA_035043855.1. NCBI lineage: Eukaryota > Metazoa > Arthropoda > Insecta > Diptera > Drosophilidae > Drosophila > Drosophila percnosoma. The sequence continues at coordinate 90,418 of JAWNMQ010000639.1, forward strand.
GCATTTCTTGCAGTATGAAAAGATGTTTTTGGTAACGATATGTGATTTTTATGAGAACTTTTTACAATTGGTCGAAAAATGATGTCACTGGTAATCATATATGAATTCAAAGGCTATATATTTATTTTTATTTACTTATGTTGTTTGAACTCGATATTTGTGTATCGATAGCACTTATCGATAAAGATTGATAAGCGCTTGGTTTACGAAACTTATGTCTACTGGGCTCATTCTGATTGGAATGACTGTGCTGGTCAAGTACATATATATCTCATATATACTTTGCCTGTTACATACTCTTGCACAACTTCATTATACCCTTTTCCCCGTTTTTAATGGGTTCAGGGTATCAAAATTGCGCTTCGCTTGTGAGATATCATGGATTGTTGGCTGTTTTTGAGCTGTCTGGTTGAATACGTTTGGGTTTGGTGGCTTTGGCGGTTTTTTTTTTTTTGTTTATTTTTGGGCAAGGACTGTCGTATGTCAGGTTTAAAATATGCGCATTTTTGCAAATGACATTCGAGTCGCACCGCACTATCACTAATTGATATCATATGATGGAATTTATGCACAGACAGCAGCAGCACGAGCAACAACAACATTTCAAATGCACAACAGCAGCTAAGAGGCTGCTGCTATTGGTAAACGGCACTTTACACTTTTTGAGCCTATTTTTTGACCATTGATGTGGTTGTTGTCGGTGTTGTTGCTGGTGCCCATTTCGCGGTTTGTCGACGCGTCATGGCCAGCATGTCTGCTGACAATTGTCCGCTGTATATTGCCAGACTCTGGTCGTTTTGCGGCACATACAACTGTGCTCCGATCATTCATTTGTCAAGTTGTCAGTGCCGGCTGGGAAATGAAGAGTTGTCTGCTCGCCATTTGAGCAAGCCTTGATTTTTGAACTATGTTAATGAAAACACCGCAAAAAATTGTTTAACTGCAGACAGCCAAAGGATAAAATAATTGCTTCTTGTACGTTTCAAACACGTCTGCCTTTTATTTGGAACTATCCTCTCCATTTTAAAGCTATTTTGATGAAACCTTACCATTTTTAACATTTTTCTCCTATTTGAGTTGAATTTGGATTGCATATACATACATATATGTACATACATATGTATACATATGTTAATTTCGGAGTGCCAAACATGGATTTATTTTAATTTGATCTTATTAATTTTGTTAATTTAAAAGACCCTCAACTGAAAATGTGTAAAAGTTAAAGTATGTCGAAGACAGAATGCACCTCTTACCCCTTAAATAATATATATTCTTGATTTGCATGATCAGTCGAATCGTTTTAGCAATATCCCTCTATTTTTAATCTATACAAACTTGCTCCTTAGTTCCTTATATTATGCAATTCAAATACTTAAATACTTAAAATGCTTTACTGTTGGCCCTGATAGTAAATTCAGATTTGTATTTGTATTTTTAGGTATAAATTATCACAAATCACGAAAAGTTTGTCATCCACAACAAAAATCACGCACAAATGTGTATAAAATTCTTCCCTCATCTTGCCTTGCATTGCTAGATTTTGAATGATTATCAAATCATTCCACGGGCACATTCCACACACACTCACCCGCATTAGCACAACTGGCAGCTATTTAAAGCCTAAACGAGCAGCCACACATACAAAACACACACCAAACACACACACAAAACACACACACGCATACACACTAGAGATGAGCATGTTTATGTGGCAAACTGTAAAGTTGACTGCTGACCGTGACGTGCACGTTTCGTTGTCGCGAAATGCGGACCTTGTTGCAGGTTGAATGTTGCACACGTTGCCGGCTGCCAGTTGCCGGTTGCAAGTTGCTGTTTGTGTTGGCCCCAATGGCATTTTTTGGGCGTACGTGCCGACGTTATTGTCTGCTGTTGCCGTTACTGTTTCTACCTGACGCTTGACTTTCCTTCTTTCTCTAATGAAATGCGGTTGCAAATGCAATTTCAAATCTACAAAAAAAAAAAGCATTTTATCTGTCGACGACAGGCGGCCCAAACGCAGACACAGACCAGACCAGCATGGCACGTGATGTGCCCCTGTGTGTGTCTATTGTGTGTGTTTCTCTCTCGCTGTCTCTCTCTCTCTATCTCTCTGTCTCTGTCGCTCTCTCTCGCTTTGTGTGTGTTTTCGTGTTTCCTCGTGAACAGTCAGCATGTTTGCACCTTGTCGAAATTAGTGTTTGTACCAAAATGAACACGATTTGTTTGACCGGCAGGTGTTGAAAATACACTGCGCTTCATGGCTGAGTTCTACTGTATTACAAGCAACCCTATCTCCCTCTCTCTCTCTCTCGCTATCATTTCATACTGTCTTCTGATTTTTCCCGTTATGTATCCTGCTGCAGTGTTTCGTGAGTGTGTCGCACATGGCGTATGGGTAATGTTTTTCAAATTGTTGCGGTCGCTTCTGGTCGTCTCTTATTGTGCCTGTGTTTGGACCGTGGTTTTGAATTGATTGTCAGTTGTTGCTGCTGCTTGTTCTGCATGTTGTGTGTTTTGCTGCAGCATTTTTTGTGTCAGCTCCGATTTGTGCTGGAATGTTTCATATTAGAAACAGGCCAACAAAAAACAAGGCAGGCCGTCATGTGCCCCGTGCAGCTGTTATTACTTGTTTTGCCATTTTAATATATATACACATTTTCAAAGAATTTCAGATTCTCACAAGTCAACATGTGAAAAGAAAATTGGCCGAGAGCGCTCGACTAGGCGATAACCAAAATCAGCTTTTAAACACACACAACGCTTGCTGATAATAGTTTGTTTAATATGTTCTTATCTAAACTTTGTTGATCAATAATATGTCTTCACATTTTTAGCTAATATTGCCATTGAAAACTGTATGCTAATCGACAAATGCGGATGAGTATTAATTAAAGTTCATCTGCATACGGCAAACGAGAACATATTTTCAAATTAATTAATTATAAAATCAGCTTGATCACACAGGCAGACAAACGAACATGGTTAAATCGAATCGGCTATCGATGCTGATCAATAAAATATACACATTTTGTGCTTATATATGAGTCCTTCAACCTTATACATACCTTCACAACTTCATTCGGTCGTACTAAAATATTTAAATTCTCACAGTAGCATTTATTTTAATTTAGTTTGACTTTTTAACTTTGTAATCGAGCTTACAAATCTACCATTTAAGTGCAAGTGCAGTTAGAGTGACTGAAATTTGAATTTCAAATGCCTTATCAAGATATTAAAGCTATCCAAAAACAAACTTCAACTCTATTAAAGCCAAGGACTAATAAAATATTTCTAAAACAACAAAAATAAGCACACAAAAAAACTGGTTACATCAACAATGTCAGCAGTTGACAAGTTAGTTCATTGTTGTTGATGCTGTTGTTGCTTCCGTTGGCCCAGAGAAACCGAGCACATTCTGGCAGCTGCCGCAATACGGTAACCAAGCAGAACTGCTGCATAGGCTGCTGCAACAATTGGTGCATGGAGTCCTGCTGTGACGTCACATTGCCAAAAGCATCCAACCAAAAATGAAACAACAGCAACAACAAATAAATAGTAACACAAATCTGTGGCATTGAGTGAGCCGCGAAATTTCAAGTTCGGCAGCTTAATAGAATAACAGCCGCCGGCGCTCATCATGTTTTTGGCAATTGGGCGTGGCACCGCCACCGCCAGACATAAATAACAATTTATAGCCGAATGGCCAGACGGTCGAGCAAACAAATAAACAACTGCGCTAAGCTTTTACACAGTCCACTCATAAAATATTTTATTAGCAGCGTTTTGAAAAACGTTTTCGCTTGCAGTCGAAACAAATGTTCATTTGACTCGTATAAAATCTAGCATTGTTTTTTCGATGCTTAAGGAATTCATTAAAGCTGATATATGAAGAAATTACTTTTCGAGTAAAAGATATGTTAGGCTAAAATACATATTACTTAATAAATAATTTATGGGAAGCAAACAATTTAGTAAATGGGCAATACAAAAATTATATGAAATATATAAAAGCAAAAACCAATAAAATTAGATTTATAAGGAATCTGGATGTATATCCACGCTTAAGTTTGTCTAATATTATGATGATAAAACAATATGCTATAATTAACCAACAATTCACCAAAGCTTAAACCAAACAACTGATTCACATCAGTTTAAAATCAGAACTAATATCTTTTAGCAAAGTAAATATTAAAAATTTACAGTTTCTACCAATTTTTAATGAGAGTTTTAAGATATTATTATTTTATAGTTTTGGTTCAGGGTAGACACATTTTTTGTCATTTTACTAATTAAATACATACAGCTCAAATCTTTCAGCTGGTGTAAACCGTTTTGGAAACACACACGAATAGTTTTTATTTATTTATTTTCTTCATTCTCGCTTTTCATTTATGAGCGCGAAAACTATAAAGTGACAGCAGACACTGCTGTGGCTCAGCCAAAATCTGTCAAACTCAAATCAGAAATGCAGACAAAACTGACAAATACGAATGAGTTGGCAGTCTACGACAAGCAGAGAGACAGAGAAACAGGCAGATAGACTGACTGATAGACAGACCGAACGACAGACAGAGAGTAGTCAGACACTGCAGCAGTGTTTGCTTTTCAATGCCAAAAATTGTTCTTAGGTTGTAGTTGCAGATAGGCCCGTAACGGAGTTCTTAGAGGAGTTCGTTGGGACTTGTTCGTCGAGTCAAACTCATTAACAAGTTGGCACATAAAATTGCGAAAACTCAACTGTGCATCCCCAAACTGTCGATGACTGGCGACAAGCTGCCGCATCAGCAGCCGCAACTAATGGCTGACTGCCAGCTTAATAGTAGTTGCCTTTTGATAGAAGGAGCAGCTCGATCCCTGTAGCGAATTGCGAATGCGAATGTGAAGTTTTATTAAAAGCCAACAGTCTGCGACATAAGTAAGTATACAGCACAGCCAAGCACAGCCCAGCCCAGCCCAGCTGGGACTATCACAGCGGAAGAGCAGACACGGGCTGATAAATACAGACAAAAATAAATGCCAAAGGCCAAGTACAGTGAAGCCTATGAGAGGCAGATAACGACTGCGAAAGATACATGATTCTGAAATCTTATCTAACTTCACTGCGTGATGTTGGCGTACTTATTGCTGATTTAACTTCGTAGATAATACAAATTATTTCTTGCTGTGGGAATACTCAATTATTCTTGGTATTGTCTAGCATACAATTTAATGTTTATATACGATCTTCTTCAGACAAATCTATATTTGACGTATAGATATATATAAATATTCATCACATTTGTCAACTATACATTCCGTATCCTCTAAGATTTCCCCGCGTTTTTTTCCTGTAGTTCTTGGTGATTTCAATATTACTCAAACTGGTTGGATTTAAATTTTTATTCAGCGTTTATTGTAGGTTAATTTGGGTTTTAATGTGTCAAATCACATATTCCTTAAATAAATTTGATTTTTGTTTTGGATCACTACTACCCGTGCTGAGCCCGTATCCCATCATGAAAATTCCTATCACTCTACTTTGGAGGTGTTGATTTATTTGCCTACATACATATATATTTGTATATATGTATATGATTCTGTCTGCCTCATTTTAGTAACACACACAAACATGGCGATAATCATAACAAATTTAACTAAATACTTATATTAAGAGTACAAGAATTTTATTAATCCACCCAATTCAACTGCGTTCACGTTGTCGAGTGTCTACTATATTTGCCAATTCGTAACCAACAACCGCGAAAATTATGTGGCACATGTGTTGTCAGTCCAATTGCCAGCCAAGCAGCTAGCTAAGAATTTCTACGGTTCTTGAGACAGTGAAGCAGACTGAAGCAGACGTCACAGTCAGTCAGACAGTTAAGTTTCTGGAACGTTGATTTGTTCTTCTATTTATTCTTAATTTGGTTTTTCGTCGCTCACCAGCTTAGCATTTTATGGTTTGACTTGAAGGATTGTGGGGCGTGCGTATGTTTTTAATCACAGCAAACTTTCTTATCGGCGAAGCAAGTACATTGACCTGGCAAACAGCAGCAAGTACGCACAAAGGTGGCGGTATAGGGAAAGACAATCATACGCCAAATATGGTCCAACTCCAGCGTCTCATAGTGGAAGCCATTTTGCAGTAGGGAACGCGGATGTCGCTGTCCATAGAACGTTAGAATGGGCATCATGCATACATCGAAACAATTCACATAGAATTGAATGCAATTGATGCGTCTGGCAAGCTCATAAACGGTGGAGATTCGCTCATCGAACACATGCACCACATCGAACAGGGGCTGCTCATGATCAAAGATGCGGGCTGCCTCGGGCACATCGCCAAATCGCTTGAAAACGACGACACCGGAGGGACTGGAGCTGAAAAACAGTTGGGTCACCTTGTCCGTCACAATGATGGGACTGGCTGTTGATGGGGCATTGCTCTCGGGTGCAACCACATATTTCACACCGCTCAACTTCAGTTCGAGCAGGCTGCGCTCAAAATTCGGATGCGTTGCAACATGTGGCTTCACCTGATGGAAGCGATTGCGGACACGCTCAATGAACTCGTCGTAGACCGCGTGCTGGACGGCCACAACGGCAATCGGAAAGGGTTCGAAGGGTTCGTGCATCTGCTCTGCCAAGTAATGTGCCGCCGTATTGAGATCCCCCTTCTCGAACACGAACAGAAAACGGGCACGAGTCCAGCTCGTCTTAATGTCTGTTGGTGGCTTCGCCTGGGAAAATTGTGTTTTGTGTAGACATTAACCATGGCACTGAAATTCTTTCGACTTACCAGCTCAAATCTGTGCTTATCACAACGTAAGTGTTTCACCATATCGGAAGTTATTAAGTTATCGGGTTTTTTGCACATTGTGTTATCGATTAATCACTTAAGACGATTTGTATAAATAATTTTGTTAATAATATCGTAATATTTTGTAATATAATAAACTCTATAGTTCTAAGCTTGCTTTGAATATAAACTTTGGTGTTTTTAAAAAACACACAAGCAGTATTGAAAGAAGATTTGCCTTGCTATGTTATCGATTGCAGAAGTGGTATCTATCAATACATTTCTGAATAATGGCCTTGAAGCAGTATATAAAACCGGAATTCAAGTCAGAATCGAGACTTATACTCCAACTTTGAAGACTCTAGCTCCTACAGTCTCTGAGATCCGTTTGTTCATTGACGGATGTGACTAGAACGACTCGACTGTTGATCCTGATCAAGCATAGAATTATATAATAAATATAACGACCGAGCGTAAGCGACTAAGGAAAAACAGCACTGTTTGTGGGTTTATGGACATAAGAAAGCCAGCCGAAAGCTATCATGAGTCGATCACTCCTTATTAATGGAAAACTATCTTTTATAGGAGCGTTACTGTTTGTCTATCATGCCCAAATTAAGGAGATTATCAATTCATGTTCATTCTTGCTTTAAGATTCACTATCGTTATCGAATTTCAGAGATTTCATAAAGGCTCTTCATATGATCAGATAAAACTTCCAAAAATACCTTTAGGTTCTTAAGAATAATGAGATTCCAATAATGAAATATTATTACTGAGACTACACTAATTATATATTATTACTTCAATGGATTCAAAATATATATATATATATATATATATATATATATATATATATATATATATATATAATATAAATACATATATATAAGTTTCCTTAAGGGAAAGCGGAAGCTCGTTGGTGCTCTTGTACATTTACAAATAGGTATATTTCTTTCATGCTAATGCGAATATATCGATACATACGGGTCTTCATTGTTATTCCGTCCTCACAAAACTGTTGGTTATTCCATCGCTGTCAGCAGGCCTGATGACGTTAATGATCCTTTAAAATATTCCAAAAAGATTACAAAGCACATGTTGCAAGCTATGAAATGAAAAGCAAAATAATAATTAAGTTATATACACAAATTTACATTAAATAACAGCTTAATTTAGCATCACTGTGTAGTGTACTCGTAACGACATCGAGTACGCTCAACGATAGGTGGCACTAAATCCAAGGAATAACCCGTTAAACGAAGAATGTGTGCTCGCAACTTATGTTGCTTCATGCTGCAAATAGTTCCTTCTCGCTGCAAGAGTGGAGTACGAGCCACTTTGCCCCAGATGCGCAAAGAAATGGTCCCACGGTGACGAAGGTGGCAATAAGCCTTTTTCCACACAAATTAGCGGCCCACGCTGATTAAACAATTTTTCGGTTGAGCGGCTGAGTCGCTTAGTAGAAGAGTGATCGAAGCCCGCGAAGTTGGCTGCGCTTACAATTCGATTGCACTTCAATTGGAATGGGCTGCCAACCGCACCAATAAGGCCTGCCAACTGGTTGCCAATCAGAGGGATGCTGATCAGCTGTTCTACAACTCGCCGGCGAGTTCGAAAACAAAATTTTTAAGACATTTTTTTTTATATAAAATAAAATTAGTTATTATATTGACACTTTAATATAAAATCTGACCGAGTATTCCGCAGTCAATTACGCACGACAGGGACGATCACACTTATTTTGTCAAGCTTTCTTTTCTTTTATGTATAAGTACCATGCTGTAAAAATCAAATTTTTATACTTAAAGTACCAGGGCTGGAATCGGGATTAAAATTCGATTTACACCATGCTTCAAAATATGTACTATTTAACTATTTAACCAACTATTTATATTAATGTCAAGAAAAATAATCACAAAGTAATAATTTAAATTGAAATTCTTTTTTGACTACTTAACAACAATTTTTGAAACACCCAAATACAACTCATATCCACTCTTCACCAGAAAAAAAAGCTACTGATTGCTCAGCAAGTATATAGACGTGTTCTTCAAGTCGTTATAAACTTGACGACATAGTCAAGGGACCCTCTGCAAGGCTACAATAATTTAAAAAAAAATGTTACAGCTGCATTCTTTTGGTCAAAGTTCCATCAGCGCACAAAGATTGCCTGATAGCCACGAGCAAGAGAATTACATGCGAGAGATACGTAATTTTCACACAGCATACACACACATGCACACGCACACACACACACACACCAACAAGCATAAACTCACACACGCCTCACAAATCAAGCGCGAGCCAAGGAAAACATTTCGCCTACTGCAACGCTTTGTGGCCGTGATAAGCAAGTATCTCTGGCTTACGAGAAGCAAGAAAAACAACAGCAACAACAACAAGCAACAACAACTTAAAACAACAACATCAACAGCAACAATAACCACACAGGCATGTAGAGAAAACAATGCTCTGATGCCATTTGCTCAAGTGCCATCAGCTCGAGTGTTGTATAAAGTCTAAACAAAGGTAATAAATAAGTTTTTTAGGGCGCCCCAGTGGAAATGTATTTGGGGCGGCTTATGCCTTCAATGTGGGCGTTGCACTGCTCAGTTGTTAGGCTCATGAAGCGGCGAGACTTGATAACCTCAGGCTATGCACAAGTGTAACAAATCTCGTCTCGGAGATTATCTCTCAACCAGATGCTAAATAAAAAAATCTTACATGTTTATATTTACTTTGCTTTTCTTTATTCACTTTAAATCCGATTTAAAATCCTTAGTGGATTAAAATTTTATTGCAATTGAAATGAAATTTGCATTAAATGAAATGGTACAATAATATGAGCAATTATAAATATTATTGTTAAAGTAACCATTCATTTAAATGCAAATACAACTATAATTGGTTGCATATTTAAAACTTAAAATACAATTTCAAATTATTGTTGGCATTTTGCTTGATATTTAAGCTTACAAAAAGGGATACAAACTGCAGCTGAATGAAAACAAAAAAAAACCCAGAACATTTAAGCTTATATTTAATTTTAAAGTCGATTATTATCCTTTGAATGCGGATCTATTGGAACTACTGTTACTCTCTTTCTGATTGACTATAGCTCCAGTTACAGTCTTGTTATGTGCTGGCTCTAGTTTCTCTGCATATTGACTGGCAATATTTCAGATGCTGTTGATGCTGGCGCATCCTGCATTGCGCCGCCAGGCAGCCTTTTATTATGCGAACTTGAGTAGTCGTCAATAGATTTCATAGCTGTCATAGTAGCAAAACTGAAAAAGGATTTGCATTAAGTCTCATGCTCTTGTTGCATTTCTAGTCGAGTACTATGATTAACAAAACCTGGTCCTGCTCAGAGCTCTAGAAAGGTTAGCTGCATCCTTTTTCAGCAACTTCATAGCTCGGAATGCCTGCTTTTCGCTTGGATCTAGTATATCGTTACTCTATCGATTTCCGTACGCATTGCAATAGGATTGCCTTGATTTAATAACTGCCTGGCAGTCTGAGAAGATGGCTATGTCCATGTGGATGTACTCTGCATCGACATATGCTCACCTATACCTTATACCGAAGTCTGGGACCAACTCCAGATCGCTCCTCCGAGAGTGAACCATCTTTATTCTACCTCATAGCATGTCTTTCCCAAATAGGCCCCTCCGTTTTCTTTCTTATTGCTTTCTAACACTTAGTTTAATACAATGCTACGTAATTAGTAAAATTGTAGCTGTGAACTGCAGTTAGCTGAAAAGCCAGCAACAAACAGCTTAAATTCGTTAACAGAAGCTGTCGAAAAGTATGAAACCGAACAGCAGTCAAACTGATTTCAACTAGTCGTATTGCATTCAATTATTCATTTTGAATGTAATTTAAAATTTGAATTTGAAATTTCACACATGAAACATTTTAATTAAATTTTTGACCACACTCAAAACACACACAGCAGCGGCACACACACACACACTCGCACAGCTCTCGGTTAGAGCCGCAAAAATTACGTATACGCAGTGATATTAAATTAAAAAAGTTGACGGCGCAAAAAGTTTGGCTCTGCTCCCTTTCGCTCAGTTAGTTTTGCCGCATTTATTTACTATGTGCAATGTTTATATATTCTATTTCGCTTTTTTAGTTTTTTTCTATGTTTTTGCTGCAAATTGAATTTTTGAGTGTGTGTAATAAAATTTGGAAAACAGCTACCTGCCGCAAATTGACAAAAACTGTGTGATTTGTTGCAACAAATTGACCAACTACAATCCATATTTAATTGCTTCACTGTACAAAAAGCTGGCCAAAAATAGTCCTATTAGCCATTCAGAGCTTAAGTAACGCATTTTTTATATTTTGACTGAACTGTGCTTTCAAATTGGTTTAGTTTTAAGACAATTAACAATTGCAACAAATAAGACAATTAAATTATTAAGTAATTATAAAATATATGTTCGAATATTAGAAAATGTTATGTCGCGTTTATTGTAACATGACTAAGATATCCTTCGTTATCATAACACATCCTGCATGACACATCCTGCATAACATATACTGCATAACATATCCAGCATAATATATCCTGCATAATCTTGAAAATGTCTAAGAAATCCTACGTTGTCATAACATATCCTGCATTATAGCCGGATCTGACCAGCATCATCTGTGTGTTGACGTTAAACATTCAGTCTCTGATGCCTCAAATCGCAAATCTCATATCAATGCATAACGACTTAGAAGTAAAAGAGCTGACTTACCAAATAGAATACAAAATAAGATGGAACTTAGAGCCTGATGCCACTATCAAAATTTCATACATTCTTGAATATCAACAGAATGTAGAGTAGAATGTGAAGAACATTCTGAATATTGCAAATTTTGGCAACTGGCTCAGAGTACTTCGTCTTTTTTGACGATTCAGCAAATTTCGTAACAATATTATGGAAATATCAGTCTTTAAAAATACTTTTGTGCATATAAAAAATAGTTTGAAAATCTTTGCGTTACGTCTTGCTTAGAGTTATATGCATGTGTCTTTCGAAGTCAGACTTGTGTTTTGGTGCTATTTGAATAAATAAACTGCCAAATATCGGGTGTAGTAAATGCGTGTAGGCAGCAACTGAGCAAGAAGACCACAGCAAGCACTTGAGAGATATGCAATAGCACTTATCGGCGCTAGAAGAGAAATGGACGCGTTGTGTTGCGAAACGTAAACAAATACATATATAATATGGAAATGCTTGGTGGCAAGCGTTAAATGCTCGCATGCAAATGCTGCAGCGAATGGAAGTTTTTATTTTGGGGGGGGCGGAGTGTGGCAAGTGCAAATAACTGTTGCCAAACATTTTCGGCGAAAAATGTGCACACTGCATACATTTCACTAGGGGGTCCTGCTTGTGGGTGGGGAGGAGGGGGGATTGGTTACATAACAGTAGTAGTTGTAGTCTCACTCGTGGCTGCTTCTGCTGCTGCTGCTGCTACTGGCGCTGATACTCTGGAGTTCAGCACGCCGCTCTTGTTGCAATGCATGCAAACAAGATTTAACGATAAAATTTTAATTAGTGCATAAATAGGAGCTTGATTGTGTGGGCGTGGCACAGCATATAGCATACAGCACAAGGCATCCACACACGCACACACACACACTTAGCTTTTTCGCTGGCAGGCAACGCATATGGATCGAAAGCAAAAGAGTTGCTCGGTGGGGTTTGGATGGGGGTCTCATTGGGTAACTGCCACAACAGAGTTGTGCATGAAATTGAGCAATTTTGGTGTGCGTTTTGGGTGTGTGTGTGTGTATGTTTGAGAGATTGCACAATCTATGTGGCACCAGAAGCATTTGTGTAAAAATCACTTGTCGATAAGTGTTGCTCGTAATTCCAGTGCTTTTACATTAAATTACAGTATTTGTTCTGCTTTTGTATAACTTTATTGTTGATGACATTTAGAACATTTATTTGCCGAATTTAATTGCTATTATTATGTTGTATAACTAACGTTACAAGTAATTAAATCTGAAATTCTGCTGGCATTGTAATTACACACAATTAAATAATTGCCTACAATAAATCTAATATTCATAATTCAACTAATTTGTTCATTGAATACAATCAATTACAGTGCATTTATGTTTACTTCCGTAATTCGTGATAAAATTAGTTGTGAAATTGATAATTAATATTATGGGAAAACATACAATGTGACATTTTAGTGTTATTATTGTTATTGTGTCAAACCGAAACGAATTTTGATTCCACTTACGATTCTAATATGATTCTAATACGATTCTAGTACGATTACGCATTCCGACACCGTTTCTGAATTTCGAACGGCAAACATTCGGTTCCGTTTCCGATATCGTTTTGACAGCATGATTATATACCCTTTTGAGCCTCCTTCCCTCTCACACAAATGCAAGAATCTCTGACTGTGTTCAGGGTTTCCATGTCTTTCGTTTTCCCATGACTACACCTAGTTTAGTTAGGTGACTTCTTGGATCTACAGCATACTGTCAGACGAACGATGAGTATTCTAAGTCAACTTTTAAACATGTATACGAAAATTATGACAATATTTGCTTTTGGAAATGTCAATCTATCAATTCTAAGAAATTTATCAATTAAGAGATTTGCTTTAGTCTTGTGCAATTACCTAAATAATTTTTATGAACTATTTTGATGCCACAATTTCTATGCACATACTTTCGAGTTATTTTTCCAATTTAGTGCCAAGCTGTGAAGACGAGCTGAAATGCTCTCAGTACAATGTATGCATATTTGCGTTTATATTAGAAATCAGACCACACAACCAAGTACACACACACACACACACAACTAGAGAAACACACCTGCATACTATTTCATGCATGATTTTTCTATGGGTGCTTTGGGTGTGAATCTCGTTGACTGCTTTGCACCGCTGGCTCTGGCAACATACGCGTAGTAAAAATGTGAATAAAAATACAACTACGAGTATACGTATATGTATGTACAGTGACGGACAGCTTATTTGGCCAAGTGTCAAAGAAGCAAAGTAATCGCCTGCCATAAGCTAACCATTAATTATTTTTCAGAAATTCCAAAGACAGATGATAGGTATATATATTAACCACCAAAATTAATATATGACCCCAATACACTGGGGTTTCCCCACCTGCTAGGTAGAGTTATGTAAAAAAGTACCCTATTTTGAGGGGACAGCTTATTTGGCCAGGTACATTGTGGACACCTGGGTGCCATAAAACCCGGATTTTTTTTACCTAAAGTTGAGTATTTTCGGTATAAATAGACCAATCCTTCATAGTCAGTTTAACTTCATCCTGCATCTCGGATGCAATAAGCCAAAAAGGACTATGGACAAACAAACTACCATTGAACTACGGAAACTCATCCTGGAACACCACAAAAACGGATATTCACATCGCAAAATAGCTGAAATGGTCAATCTGAGCAACTCAACTGTGAATAACATCATTCGGTGCTTCGTCGACGCAAATCGGATTGAGGGCAAGAGCAGAAAGGCACCAAACAAGATTTTAACCGAAGAGTAGGAGCGAAGGATCACCAGGAAAATAAGGGTAAATCCCAAGATATCGGCTCCAAAAATGGCTCAACAGGTGCAGGATGAAATGGGGAAAAAGTGCTGTGTAGAAACTGAGCGCAGGTTTCTGCGCAAACATGACTTTAATACCCGAGTACCACGGAAAAAGCCCTTTATAAGCGTAAGAAATAAAGGCACTTGGATGACGTTCGCCAAAAACCAGTTGGACAAGGATTTGGAGTTCTGGAACACAGTCATATTTGCAGATGAGTCCAAATTCACAATTTTTGACTCAGACGGACGGAATTGTGTGTGCCGACAGTCCAATACTGACCTGAATCCCAAACACGTATAGGCGACAGTCAAGCATGGCGGAGGAAGTGTCATGGTCTGGGCATGTATCTCGGCAGCCGGCGTCGGGAATTTGGTGTTCATTGAGACAACAATGGACAAGAATGTATACCTCGACTTACTAAAAGAAAATTTAGTCCAAAGTGCCGAGAAGCTTGGAATCCGAGATACTTTCCGGTTCTACCAGGACAACGATCCCACGCACAAGGCCAAGATAGTACAGTCCTGGCTCATGAGGAAATGCCCCCACATGATAATTCCGCCGGGACAGTCTCCAGATTTAAATGTCATTGAGATTTTGTGAGCTCTGCTGGAAAATAACATCCGGAAGCACAGAATATCCAGCAAAGAAGACCTCAAAAATGCTCTGCGGGATGAGTGGAGCAGAATCAGCCCAGAAGCTACCAGGAAGCTGGTATTTCCATGAATAATAGGTTAAGGGAAGTTGTTAAGGCTAATGGATATCATACTAAGTATTAACATCCTTATTTAAGTTTTTATACTCCAAATATATTATTTTATTTATACCTGGCCAAATAAGCTGTCCCCTCAAAATAGGGTACTTTTTTACATAACTCTACCTAGCAGGTGGGGAAACCCCAGTGTATTGGGGTCATATATTAATTTTGGTGGTTAATATATATACCTATCATCTGTCTTTGGAATTTCTGAAAAATAATTAATGGTTAGCTTATGGCAGGCAATTACTTTGCTTCTTTGACACTTGGCCAAATAAGCTGTCCGTCACTGTACATACAACATGCAACATACGATGGAGCACAACAGCTCGACAGGCACTAACTTTATTCAATATTGTTGCATTTTTGTGCCTGCCCTGTAAAAATGCCATGAATACAATGGGTATACAGAAGCTGTGTTTAAGTAGCCAATTTATAAATTCAATATGTGAATTTTAGTTAAGTTGAGATGAAATCGGAAACCAAAATTCGCCTCACTTGCTCCATGAGCTGAATCAGACATTTAACCTGTCAGCCCAATCGAAATTTGTATTTCCCTTAAGCAGTTGCATTTGATCTTATATCTGCACATCTAGATTTTTTGAACAAAAATCAAGCATTAAATTATAGGGTGAATTTAAACCCATCAATCTCTCTGTCTTGCTTTTTTCTATAGCCTGACTTGCCTTCACCTTCAGACGCCTTGCTCGATGTCTGCTTTTATTTATTTTAATTTTCCAGCTGAATTTTTATGTTACAGCTCTACTCGATTGCTGCTCGACATGCACTTTGCATACATTTTGCTTTTACGATCTGATGCTGTGTTTAAATATTTAGTAGATAGTAAACTATGTATATCTGTCAGTTGGTAGGTGTGTGTGTGTGTGTGTGTGTGTGTGCTTGCGTGTTTGTGAGTGAGTGTGTTGCTGCTGAAATATTTATTAAAATAACCAAAGGTACGCAAGCATTTCCAAGAGGTTGGAAAGAGTCAATAAGTTAAGCTTATAAACATATTTATCTGCTTAAAGTGGCCAAGATTAGAATTTATTAAAAATACTCATTCCAGTTATAAAATCATAAGATTAGCAACTCGAAAGCGAAGTGTAATAACTCGACTAGCAGTTACCCTAAAACCTTCGGTAGCAAAAATTCCTGTCCGATCTTAATGAGCCTAATCAAGGCGTAACAATTCTGAAATACATTATTCAAGGTAATATCCAAAATATGGAAAATCGACAAGGAAACCATAAAACCTTTCGTTAATCATTTGATGAGCATAGGGTATACAACAACCGCACAAATCACAAACAACAAACACACAGTTACAACTGACACCTATGGCATAATATGGCGAGATTCAAGCGTTTGCGCTTGATTTGGAATTGGATTTCGAGTTCTGGCTTTGGTTGCGGTCGCCAATGCCAAAATTTGTGTTTTAATTAAAAATATGTAAATGCTGCAAACTCGTACAAAATACACAAACTAGAGGCCAGCCTGCAACAAACGTAGCCAACATTTTACCAATAATGCAATCGCCACATGCATTCGAGGGTATGTAATTATGCGTGTGTGTGTGTGTGTGTGGCTGACTGTCTGGGTGTGTGTGTGTGTTTGATTACCAAATTTGAAAACGCGAACCAAAACCAACTTAGTTTATTGGCCAACAACAGTTCACTGTGCCAAATGAACGCTAATTGGAGGCCCTGCGCAATACGAGTGAAAGTGCCAAACTGGCTTTTTGAGTTATTTCAACTCATTTCAAGGGCACTTCCCAAAGGTATCTGTAGTATTTTAAAGAGAGCAAATGGGTATTTCAATTTAGTCGTTATGAGAGACGTCACAAAGTGTATATATCCTTGATCAGCATTAGTAGTCGATTCGATATGGCTACTTTCATACGTTCCATTTTTGATATTTGCAGAAATCCCTCAGCCTTAAAGCTAACTTGATGAGACTTTGTATATATCCGTCTTTTTGCAGCAGCCAGTTCGTGTTTTCAAGTCTGCTGGATGAATCACTATATCATATAGCTGCCATAGCAATTATCAGTTATATGAGCAACTGTCTTGTTTATCCAGATATGCAAACCAAACTCACTAATTTTGTTTGTTGTTGTGCTCCTCACATTTGACAAAATAAAAGCATTATATTCATCAGACTACTATATCATTAAGAATAATCGGTCGATTTTTGTGAGATTTTGATGTGGGCGGGTTGACAACGAAATATTCTAGTGCGTTTTTTCTGTCGAGCAGTTTGCTGTCCAGTTATTATGCATGCTTGGGTGGCGAGCAACATTTGAGCTTCTGCTAAAGAAAATCAACAAAAACAACAACAACGGCAACAATAAGAAACAGTAGCAACAACAATAACATCATCATGAACAATAAATCGCCAAGATGTCCATTCTTATTTATTTTCGCATTTCGAGTGTTTAGTTTTCGCTTGAGAAAATCGCCATTTGCTTCAACTTTATCTCGTAGCCGGGCAAAATCTGTGCAACTGCAGGCAACTGGGCAAGCGGGCAAGTGGGCAAAGGATGTGTGCCCCAGCCAGGTCCAGGTCCAGTGCAGTAACGTATCGAATTGAGGCAGGAAAGGCACTAAGTAAAGTAAAGTGAACGACAGAGCAAGAAAAGAAGTCAGCTCTACTCTATTCTGTCATTGCCATTTCAATTTCCGTTTGAATTTCGTACTTCATTTTGCAAGCTCGCAATTTTCATGTGATTTTTTCTCTTTTGCAAAATACACACAGCAAAAAGAAAAGGAAAGTAAGCGTGCTGTAGTCGGGAGTGCGCGACTTGGAAATACCTTGGAAAATGTTTGCATGGGTGTATATTATGCCAAGGTATCTAGAAACCCAATTCAAAAATGTTAAATCTTTAAAACTATTAATCTTACAGCAATCGATTTTTATCGATATTTATCAAGGTATGAAAGTTATCGATAATATGAAAACTTGATGGGACCGAAAGAAGATCGATTCTTTTGTTGATAGTGATCAGGAACATACAAATATACTTTTTGTCTGTTGACTAATTTTGCACAGCTTCATTATACCCATTTTTACACAAAATCGAAAAAGAAAAGACCCAAAGCAGAAGAAAGGAAAAAAGTTTGCTCAAGTGCCAGATGAAAAGAGAAAGAGGCAAATGCAAATAATATAAAAGCAAAAAAACAAAACAGAAATAAAACAAGCGTGAACTCAACGAAGGCAAAGAGGAGATGACAATAAATTGTCACTTGGTGCCTGCTTCACGACTGGGACACTTCTCAACACCTACCAAACACCACCAACCCCCTTCCATCCTCTGCCCCCTCTCCGCTGCTCCTTATCGGTGTGTATCGGGGATTTGGTATATGGAAGCTGCTCTAAAATTGGTAAACACGAGCGCAATGATAATGATGGAAAATCATGGCCAAAGCGAAAAGAAAGAAGAGAAGAGACAATTGCACATACTAACTCAAGCAGTCGGCAGTCATCTCTGCCCCTGCCCCACCCACCTCCATTTGCCCCATGCTGGTGCTACTGCTGTTTATTTGTTTGACAAATAACGAGCGCCATAATGAAGGAGGTGCAAATGATGTTGGCATTGTTTATTCGACTGCGAAATGTAATAGGCGCGCGGTGTCACGGGCTCCAAGACTTGCTTTTTACGGCTGATTTGACAGGAAACGGAAACGCGAAATTGCAAAAGCGCAATAAAGTGTAGCATAAACAAAGGCGCGTCCTGAATACACAACTCAAAACAGCAGCAGCAGCAACAACACACCATTGTGGGGCAGGCAACTAAAATGATTCAAGTACTCGTTACCGTTACACAACACTTGAAAATAAATTTGTTTCCACAATATCCCGCATTTGTATATCAAACATTATTGTTGTTTTGTTGTTGTTGTTGCTGTTGGTGTTGCTATTGTTATTGTTGCTGCTGCGCATCATATTATTTGTCAGATTGTTTTCTTATTTTTATTTCATCCAAGCTTTTATATTCAATTCTCAGTGACATGTTGTGGTTGAAAAGCAAATGTTTTAGACCCTATGTCTGCCAATAAGAATGACCGAATTTAAAAATTGAATAATTGTGCAAGGATAAACAATATTTTTGGACAGTAAAAATTGATACATGTCAGAAAAAAAGTGCCTAGCAAAAGCTCAGCAGAGACAACTCAAATATTTGATCAGAATAAATAAATAAACCGAAATAAATAAATATGTGGCTATTATTTTAGGTAATGAAATCTGTTCGAATTTACAACTCGACTCGCGTGTTAGTTATTAACAATTACACAATATTGTTTTTACCTAAAATTCTGTAGACATATTTACATATATACATATTTATTATATATTATAATATTGTAGGTAACTTGATTTTTAAGTAAGATTTCACTTGAATAACCGTCGCGGCTCAGGTGGCTTTGACCTTCCATTGCTCAATGACCCTGTGACAAATTTAGGCTTGTTTCCCAGCAACAATACTGAATGCGGATGTTGGTTTGAAGGACACAAGAGTTTATGTGATTGAACAGAAATGGTGTGAAGTCGCATTATCTTTGAGGCCAAGAAGGGTCGCCACTTGAAGACTTTACGAATTAAAGCGTGAGTTGTCCGACAAGATGCAAGCTCAGACGATAGAGCTATATATTTAAGTTGTGCTCAACAGTTTTCCCAACAGTAAATTTCTGCTCAATGCCTGCAGTACGTGCAACAGTTGGTGGTTTCTGTTTGTAGAGACTAAATTCAGATGCAGACTTATCAACATGTGAATAGTGTGTTTGCCGCTTCGAGTTTGGATAATCAATCTCAAATATTGATTGTAAGTTCGGATGCGTCAAATTGTGCATGATTAAATGAGAAACCATTCGAAACACAATCGTTAAAGTATAATAAGCAACGATAACCTATGATGGCAGCAGTGTGATATCAGAGTTTGGACATGCCCATCAGCTCTGGATTTTAAGTGTGTAACTATAGGCACAAATAATGTATGTGAATAATTTAGATAAATACTTTATAATGCGAACATATTATGATGTCACTGTTCGATGAAACTAATTTAAATGTAACTGATTTTCATCTGATCAGCTGTTAATTTACCATGTTATCTTAGTAAAAATCGATAGTTTTCACTATCGATGAGTCGAAGTTCGAGATCCGACCAAGCTGTAAGCTCAATCGTTGTGTTCGGTGACAATAAAGTTATTAATCAAATAGTTTAAACACCGCCCAGATCTGAAGTTTCATGTTTGCATAAAAAATCGCATTATGCATCGAACAGTCACAGTTTGGTCATTCGTATTGGTAGACACCTTCCTTTGTATACTTTAAATGAGAGATAAATTATGTATTTGATTTGTAATCATAATCATAATTTCAGCTGTGATTATTTTCTGCATTAAGTAAATCAGTGTAAAATGCCTAAGCAAATTGATACAAACAAAAACTTAACTGTGAACTTACTAAATATTGAACTTTGATAATTTATAGCAAACAAAATTCAAATGTCTTTCGGGTGAAAATTAAATTATCAATTCTCTAAAGCAGTTGTCGATTTCGCATCTGCTTGCAACAATATCGAGAAAGCTGCCACACAGGTGTCTATGCTACTCTATCTCATAAACATTTCTCGTGGCATAGCTGCAATGTCAGCAGAAAAACAGCATTTTGAAAACATTGCAATCGACAACAAGAGAGACTTGAGTGATGCATGCATATTTCTTGAGGCTGGCTGCATATATATGAGGTGGTACGCCTTATAAATAAGGAAAGTGTGTCAACAATGCATTCCATAGAAATGACTATTGCCGTATCCTTAGATGGCTGAACTCACCTTAAGTGGAATGCAAGTGAAATCTCGTAATGGAATATGAAAACAACTAAGGGACATTTTACATGTCAACTACACATAGAATGGCATACACTTTCAAATACGAAAAGTTTTTATTATTTCTAGAATCTCTGCACTAACGAAAAGTATTAAATTCAAATGAAACAGAGAAGAAAATGTATGTGATTTAAATAGTTAAATTTTTATTAACTTATTTACAAATGAAAAGTAAATAAATGAATATTAGTATATTTATGTCAATATTAGTTTTAAACGCTTTATTGCAGCTCAAAGATGATATCAACAACAAAATCTAAACTCAATTCTCATGGTGAAAAAGTTAAAATGCTTTGAGTTGCCCCATGCCACGGGGCACATGCAAAAGTTAAGTATAACATTCCGCAATAGAGTGTGCAGCGAACACATAACACATTTGACGCTTCAGCAGAAATAAATCCGAGAAACATGGACAACAAAAAGCAAATGCGAAAAATAAGTTAGAATGTTGCAAACGGACTTAACCAACTGCGGCCTACTCTGTTAACAGTTGTAAACAGGTTGCAGAACAGCTTCTTGTGGGGGCGGAGCAAAAGTGTTGGGCGTGCCTCGACCTTGAAATATTCATTAATGCAGCTTAAAAAGTGTGGAAAATGTTCAGCTTTAGAGATTTACACTTATCGATGTTATCTATTTGGCAGAACTCCAAATTCGACCCTATATATACGTAGATATTATGTTAAATATTTTATTTAATATAAAAATTTGCTTAACGATGTACAAAATGTTGGTGCTTAAAAGTTTAATTATTGCCGGATAGCTTTGACCGCTTTTTGGTTGTTTATTGGTAACTACACGAAATCCCACATATATATTCCATATTTCAAGTCTCTACCTCAAAAAATTCAAGCCTTTGAACCAATATACTCTTCTACCTTCCTTAACAGAGTGTTCGAAACGAAGAGAAAAATGCCAAGTGAAGAAGTGAAAACAAGAACAAGGATTGAGCTTAGCATTTTTGCATATGAGCGTGAGGGTGTGCGTGTGTGTGGGCGTGTGTGTGTGTGTGTGGGAGGGGTATAGCAACAGTTGGCATTGGGTGAACTCAAGCATGGGAACTGCTTTATCGACGCTATGTTGGTTGCCAAGCAACCATAGCCGTAATCGTAACGGTAACCAAGCGCCTGGAAACAGACACAACAGAAATGGAAAAAAAATGAAAACTGAAGAAGAAGACGCAGACGAAAAACAGTTGAAAACGCAAAGCGTCTGGCAAAGTTCGCAGCAAAAATGGTAAGAAATGCAGCTGAAAATAGCCCGAAATAGATACCAGAAAAACTGGAGATAATTGAGTAATCGGAATTCCCAATGCGCCACAGATACTTTCACGTGGCAAAACAGACTCGGCCAGTTCGCGGCATGTGGCCAGCAGCGGTGGCATGCAACAGCAGCGCAAAACACCAGCGCCGGCAGCACTCGAGGATTTCATCATTCGACGGGATTACACGGGCGCCAGGGCCTTCCTGGAGGTAAGTAGAATTTACCCGCTGAGACCACGGAGTTTCGTGAAGATATCTGAGTTCTGAAATCTGATTTGAGACTGAGCTGGTAGCGGCTTGACTGTCTGAAGAAGATGCAGTTTATTATCCTGACTTGCTGGGGTGTTAACAGTTAAAGGCTTTTGTTTCAAAATCACTACAATAATCACTTAGCCTAGACCAGATGTTCAGAGCAGACCCTTCCAACAACTAAGCCATCTAGCTTTGAACCATCTTTGTTTATGTGATTTCGGTGCCGGGGATCCATTCCTCCCTGGATAGAATAGAAACCTTGAAGACAATTTGTACTGTGTGGTCACTTCCAGTGGGTAATGGTGATTAATTCATTAGTATTTTGAAGTGATTTCGAGTTGAATTTTTATTGCTGCGAGGATTGCTGCCTGTTTCCCCATTAGTTCTATGAGAAGTATATGCAGAATGGTGTCCAAGGCATCGCTTGGAGTGGTCCACAAAGTGCATAATAAGAGAAATATTATTTCAGCTTTTTAAATTATAGTTTACTCGATTTTTATATGGCTTAAGCTTGTTTATTCTTTCCAGAACTCTATCTCCTTTCCATATATTTCTCTCACGATGTCTCCATCTCATTTCGCAGTACGCCAATGACGAACAGGAGGAGGAGGAACGGAGCGAGGAGGCTGCCCAGCAGCGGGAACAGCAGCAGCGTCAAATCGATCAATGGATTGCGTATTGCAATTTCCATTTGGGTGACTATCAGCAGGCGCTGACTCAATACCAGGCCATCAAGGATTCCCAGCTGGACATCAATGTGGCCGTCTGCATGTTCTATCTGGGCCTCTATGAGGAGGCACAGCACCTGATGGAGGACACGCCGAATACGCCACTCAAACAGCGTCTGTTATTCCATCTGGCCCACAAGCTGGGCGATGATCAGCAGTGGGCAGATCTGCTCGAAACGCTGCTCAGCACGCCAAGTGTGGAGCAGCAATTGAGCTTGGCCTCGATGCATTATATGCGTGCCCATTACCAGGAGGCAATCGATGTGTACAAGCGAGTCCTGGTCGACAACAAGGACTATCTGGCCATCAATGTATACTTGGCGTTATGCTTCTACAAGCTGGACTACTACGACATGTCGCAGGAGGTGCTCGATGTGTATCTGGGCCAGCATGGCGATAGCACCATTGCCATCAATCTGAAGGCCTGCAATCGCTTTCGTCTGTTCAGTGGACGCGTCGCCGAGCAGGAGATCAAAAACATTGCCGACAATGGCACATTTGGTGCGGACTTGATACGCCACAATTTGGTAGTGTTTCGCAATGGTGAAGGTGCTCTGAGGGTGCTGCCGGGTCTGATCAATATTGTGCCCGAGGCACGTCTCAATCTGGCCATCTACTATCTGAAGCAGGGCGATGTTCAGGAGGCGCACGCCCTGATGAAGCAACTGCAGCCCACATCGCCACATGAATACATACTCAAGGGTGTGGTGCATGCGGCACTGGGACAGCAACTGGGATCGGTAGGTGCTTAACTGTTGGTTGTTTAGGGCGCTAAAAGAGGGAGTTTTTAAGCCGACAAAAGTTGCAACTGCAACATGAAAGTTACATAAGGAACTCATCCCATTTACAAATTACTCCCTTGCAGAAGGAGCACATCAAGACGGCGCAACAGAATCTGCATCTGGTGGGTAGCTCGGCTACCGAATGCGATACGATACCGGGCAGACAGAGTATGGCGTCGGCCTTCTTTCTGTACGAGCAGTTTGAGGAGGTGCTCGTCTACATGAACTCGATACGCAGCTATTTTGTGAATGATGATGTGTTCAATTATAACTTTGCTCAGGCCAAATGTGCAACGGGCTATTATAAGGAGGCCGAGGAGCTGCTAATACAGATCAGCGATATGGATATTAAGAATCAGCATACCTACTGCATGGTCCTGGCCAAGTGTCACATACACTGCGGTCATCCGGAGTTGGCATGGAATGTGTTCATCACAAGGGACACGAACGCGGAAGCATTCCTCCTGCTCCAACTAATTGCGAATGAGTGCTACAAGTGTGAGGAATTCTGGGTGGCAGCCAAGTCATTCGATATGCTCGAAAAGTGGGTAAAAGATGTGACTATATATATACATATATATATGTAAATGTGAAACGATTTCTTTGCTCAACAGACTCGATCCCAGTCCGGAGAATTGGGAGGGCAAACGTGGCGCCTGTGCGGGCGTTCTGTATGCCATGGTGACCAAGGCACATCGTGGTCGTCCAGGAAGTGGCATCTCTGATGTGATTGGGCTGCTGCGTGAATCCTCAAATTCTCAAGCGGATGCCATGATCAAGACAATTCGCAAACACATCAGCAGTTTTAAGTAATCTTGAAAGGATATACATCATCACAGTTTAAAGCAGCTTATGTAATATGATGTAACTTGAAATATTTTTAGTCCCACTTCTTGCTGAAGGCAAAAAATCAGAGCCCTAAATATCACATAACAACAGGAATATTAGCAAGAAATTTGCTTTGTTATTGAGTTGAAATAGCAGTGTATTCAAAAAACATTTGATAAATACAAAAAAAAATATTGTGCAAGTCGTATTCAAACATTTAAACATTAAAATATGCTGCACTGGCTATGTTATGCCTCAGATGATTCTTACTTACTCGTTTTCCTTAATAATAACTATAATAAATTTACATAAAAACAAAATAATATGCAAATTAATAATACAAGCAAGACGCCAGCTTAAATTACTCGAAACGATTTATGCTGATTATGTGAATTGTTTTAGAGTCGAGTAATTTGAAGTAGCCGCATTTTGTGTCACACAATTTTGATTAAGTGCGGCTGTTTATTAATTCAATAGAAATTTGTCAAAAAGTTAGTTAAATATGGCAAAACTTGGGCAGCCACTGTCCACTTCATAAATCTCTCATAATTATTTTCAAAAACTAATTGATAATTAATGAAATGAATTGCCATCTTCTGTTAATTTGAGTATTGTTGCTACTTCTGCTTTCAATTTGAATTCCCCAGCGAGAGGCAATTATGCCTCAAATGTACATAGTTAGCATCTTTCTCTCTCTTTCACTCTCTGCCTTTCCTCTCTCTCTCTCTCTCGCTGTCTCTTTACTTTGTGCTTATCTGCGCCTGCAGTTTGCCTTTGTTCAATTTGTTGGCCATTTGCCTGCAGCACTAAAAGGCCCAGCAGCAACTGAAAGCGGCGCATAATTAATGCGATTACCAAATGCGAAAGTGTGTCGCTAATAACAGCAACAATAGCAAGGACAATGCTCGATAGGCACAAATAACATGAAAATGAGCCAATTAAGCGTGTTACACCGCCATTCAAATACACTTTCTCAATTTGTAAGGTTCACAGCAAAAAAACCAAAGAGAAAGGAAAACATTTACGAATGCAGTAAAATTATATCCAATGTTATGGATATGGTGAAAACAGCTTTCCTGTCTGTAGTCGGGAGAGCTCGACTGGGAAATACCCAGAATCCTGATATTAAATACAAATAGCAATTTGTTAAATCTTAAAAATTCGTTTTGGTTCATAGAAACTGTCTTCAATCGCCGGCATCCTCGCATTTTTATTTATTTATTTTTTATATATCGCTTAAAAATCCTGGCTTTTATTGCTGTTGAAAATCGATTTGAATGATTTTCACGAGAGAGGAGCAGTTATCGATAAATGAAATAAACTTGATCGGCATATATGAGAACTTATACTTAAACTTTATAGCTATCGTACTACCAGAGACAGCCGTAATCGCTAGAGCTATTAGGCAGTTTATGCCGATTGTAATTATTATATATATTATGGATATTTATTTGATGGAGTCCGATGACTTGCTTGCTTCTGCCTGTTACATACTTAAGCACAACTTCATTGTCCCCTATTCCCTTTCAGGGTATATTTATATCCATAAATGGCATATTGAGCATCGACTTAAAGAGTGCGTTACAAGCTCTGCAGCCTTGTTGTAAGACCCCCCGTGGAAAAGTACGCACTTAAGGCAAACGCATGAGTTTTAGGCTCCGTGGAGAGGTCCAACCAGCGGAAATGTGTCGCAGCCATTTTGTCTAATTGGCTTTGCTACAGCGCCCAGATAAACCGGAAATGGCGCAGTATTCGTTGAGTATTACTTGCTGCTCAATTTGTCCTCCTTTCTTTTTTTGGCAACACTTTTGCTAATTAGTTGAACAAATATTTAAACAGCAGTTGCATTTAACTTAAAGGCATAAGCCGTTTTTCTGCTTAGTTTCATTTTCGGATTTCCTTTTTTTTTTTATTTGTACTCAAAAAACTTTGGCTAGGCCATAAATCAGCCAGCTCTTAGTAGAATTAAAAGCAATGCAAACTTGCTTGCACTAAAAAAAAGAATATTGTAATTAAATAAAGAAAACTCTTTTGACTGCACCTGCAAAACCGAACATGAAATTTTTACTCGCCAGTCTTACTTAGTTTTACTTTGATTTTATTTTTTTTTTGTGTCTGCTAAAGTTTTCTATATAAATATTTTTCTTTTATACACATCGCGTATGCAAAAGTCAAAGTGCTTCCTTTGTAAAAGTCTCCGGTGAAACTATTAATTTGCATAATTATCGCTTCATTCAAGAGACATGTCGTCAGCAGAATCAGATAGGTACATATATAATTAAATATATACACATACACCCATATTCGCCTTTGCGTAAAACTTGCTGCAAGTAAACAAACTTTTAAATTCCATTAAGTGCAATCAATTTTTCAGCTGATACAAGGCAAAAGGCAACGCTCCACAAGCCAGTAGCAGCGCACTCTGTCGGCCATTATCCGCAACTTAATTTGCTCGCTTTTATTTTTTGTTGACCTGGCAACATCTTTAAACAGGCAGAGCGGCAATTAAAAATATTTAAATTTTTGCACATTTATGTGTAAATTAGACAAGCTTCAGACTACAAGATACTTGAATCATAATATATAGATATAGACAGCTATTATTCAGCACCATTAGCCATTAGCAAAACTAAGTTAACTTGTAATTTTGTATCAAACTCAATATATACACATACATATATCATGTGTTCAAATATGAAATCATTTGAAGAGTAAACTTTAAGTCACACATTCTAAAATCAGATTGCTTATAATAATAAATTCAAAGTAATTTCACAAACTTCAATGGAGCAAACCTCGCATTTAGAACTGATTAAGACAAGCGTTCGGCTGCATTTGGAGCGCAATCAAGAGCTGGAAAAAATGCGCAGTGAGCTGCATGTTGAGGCACTGAAAATGTTGCATGCGCTCAAGAGGCTGGAGAAGGTCGATCCACCCTGTGGTGGCAATATGGAACAGCGTGGATTGCTGCAGCTCCTCAACTATCTGGTGATGGACTACTTTGATTGGTATGGCTACACGAACACCCTGCAAACATTCGCAATCGAATCGGGCGAAAAACCGCATCCAAAGCCGCGTGAAAAACTGCAGCGCGAAATTGGTGGACCCATTGATAACATCGAAATGCCACTGCTGCTACAAATGCTGATTAAGGAAACTGGCAAGGCCAATGATAAGCTGCTGGATAATGCCAAATGGCTGCGCATTACGACACTCTCAAAGAAATTGAACATGCCAAAGGGGTGCAAGATTAATTCAGTTGGGGAAAACACAAGCAAAATGCTTAAGCAACATGACGCGAGCAATACAGCTCTGAGAAGCCCAAGTAAGAAGCTGAAGCTGAAATCAGCTCTATAAACAATATCAATAAGACGCAAGAAAGCCTGAATATGCTGCAAAATTGCGCAGAGACAGAGGCTCCTTTGTGTAAAGATTTTGGCTCACAGCATTTCAGTGAATTTGTTGTAGATATTGACGCAATCAATTTAATGTGCTTACTGAGTGTATTTTACTTTAATCACTACACAGACTTAAATTAATCAAGATCAAGATTGAAGCGATGCACTCACCTTTCGGCTCAACAATTGTAGATGAATTTCATTCAGCTTACATTTTGCACAAAAAGACAAAGCAAACCAAACTGAAAAAGTTGTGCTGCAACAGCAACAATGTAATCGACCATTCAAGGTCTCTTTTTGCATTTTATTTGTGTAATTCTCTGCCATTGCAAATTTAATTTCTCTCACCTTACACGTCCATTAACACTAAGAAAAAAAAAGTCTTATTAAAAGCACTTTAAAGGTTGCATTGAATACGACACGAAAGGAGTCTCATCTTCTCTTTTGTTTCGCCAGAAGTGCTCAGGACAATTTGAGCACGCAACTTGTTTATTTCACTTATGAAAATAGCACAAATTGAATGTTCTTAATCACCGTCTGATATGTCAGGATATGCCAGGTATTTCTATATAATGTTGAGGCACATATTCTCACTGAAAAGACAGATTGTTTACTTTCGTTCTGCCTTAAATTTCAAAGGACATTTTTATACGATTGTCGGCACAAAAGCTAAATTAAATTGTCGTTCCACGTTGCATTTTCTTTCTCTCTCTCTCTTTGAGTAGACATTTTCAAAAGCTTGGCAACGATGTGAAAAGTTTAGCTAATGGCTAATGTATGCAGGCATCCACTCAAGGTTATCTGCATGATTAACGAGCTTGGCTTGGCAAAAACTTTGTAGACAAAAACAAGGAAGAAAAAAATGGTGAAACTGAGCAATCCTTTTGTTAAGATTTTTAACAATATTTTGGTTACAGTTAGTCGAACACCAACTTAACCAGCAGTTACGACAAACAAATCAAATTCATTGTTGCTTAACAAATCTCGATTTTATTGAATTTCAAATCTTTTCTTATTTTTGCTCACCGAATGGAGGAGAGGACATCTGCACAGCTCATTGAGAATAGCATCCGGATGAATTTCGAGCGCAAGGGAATCGTAAATGAACTACGCAGCGCATTTCATGTCAATGTGCTCAAGGCGATCCGTGGGGAGCTGAATCTGGGCAAGGATGAACCGCTCTGTGGTGGCGATGTGCAACAGCGTGGACTATTGCAGCTGCTCAACTACCTGGTGGTGGATTATTTTGATTGGTTCGGCTACAAGCATACCCTTGAAACATTTGCACTCGAAACGGGCGACAACTCACAGCTGAAGCCACGGGATAAACTGATACGTGAACTCTCCGGCAACTATGACAACAAGGAGTTGCCCATTCTCCTGCAAATGTTGATGAAGCAAACCAAAAAGGACGCTGGAAAGAAGTTGCCACAACCGACAATAAAATCAGGTATGGCAAAGGATATTCCACCTGAGGGCAATCCGAGAAATGTTAAAAAACTACTGCCACCCAAACCTATTAACAAAAATGATACTCCACGTGTGTTTAAGCCACGTCCAGCCAAAAAGGATACCCGACATCCACCAAGCAAGGTAAAGGTGCGTCAAAGCATGGTCGACTCGGCTGGGCCAAAAGAAAGCACAGCTTTAAAGCAAAAATCAGCAGAATATGGCAACGAGTATGAGTCAAGTTCCAAGAGTTCGACCGGTTCTTACTCGATTGACAGCGATGCATTCGACGATATACCCGACAGGCATTCCTATATCGAAAAGGAGCCGCCCGAGTCAATGCATCCAGACGACTTTGGCGAAGAGGGTCGCTGTTTTGAAATGGAAAACAGCAATGAGAACAACGAGAAGCCGCAGGGCAGCAACAGAAATACGAGCAAGGAAACCAATACTATGAACCGCAGGAAGATCTTGTTGAATTCACGCAAGCATGCAAATCCATACGGATTCGAAGTGGATAGGCCAGTGCACACACCCAAATGCCCGGAAACCATGGTCAGCCAGATTTCGCTGGATGGGGACAGCGAATATGACGATAGCGATGAATACTTCTAAACAATGTGCAATTTATCTAAATTCTTTGTGAGTTGTAATTATAACATGTAAAGAAAGCGATAATTAAAGGCTAATTTCAAGCATATTATCTTATTTTTAAAGTGATAATTAAGAGATTATTAAATGTCTGTAAGTGACAGAGTTTAACGTTAACAGAATCAAATTAAGGCACTTTGGCATCCCATTTGCGGTTTCCACATATTTGTCTATTTCCAGCGTGTTTTTTATATGAGTAATAGAACTAAATTATTAACAGTATTTTCAGCTTTCACGTCTACAAATGTGGGAGTTCGCTTAGGAGAAGCGTTGAAAACTATCTGGCAACCTTGTTGCCATTGCGGTTATTGAGTGGAAGTAAGCGAGTCAGCAGCGATATCAGTAAGATATCGATAGCTAATCGGCATGGAAGCACAGCAGATGAAGAAAGACGCATAAAACGCAATTAAGCAGAATTTGAACTTGATTATCAATAAGCACAAACATTCCAAAGTATATCGCTAAGCCATCAATTATAATGCAATAAATAACATGAATTCTACACAAACAGTTTACGTAGTTTAAAAATGCATTTAATTTACGATTGTAATCATTGGCATTGAGATTTAAGTGATTATATTGCATATCTTGGTCCCATCGGTTAAAGCAATAACAACTCCTTGAAAGCTTCTTACCAGAAGTTAGGCAATCAATATGCCCACTTAATTGATTGAGCTGGTTGTCGTTGTTGGTTGTTGTTGTGGCAGCTTCAACTTTGCCGTCGTCAGCGTCAACCTCATTGGTCTCAGTTGCAAACTGTCATAATATTGACTCATTGGTCATGTAATTAATGGTGTTAAGACTCGCACGACATATTAATGCAATTCAATTGACAGACGGACAGACAGATAGCATCCGTTTTGCATTTGCTGCACTTACCGCTCGAGACGGTTGAATATTGATTTCGATTTTAATAAATCCACCCCAACCGCCCCTAAGGCATTCACTAATTACTGTCATATTGGATTGTTTTGTGTTTCGCATATTAAGTAGCCGCCTAGATTGAATGTCAAAAACACAATAACGAATTTCATGGCTCGTTGCTTAAATTTAACGGTTTTTGATTGGGCTTAAATTTAAGGTTATTCAAATAATCATTGAAAGATAATTCAAAACTGATTTCCTGAAAGATAAAAGGGTATTTTTTATTTTTTCGTAAACTTACTCACAATCAAGTTGTTTTTAGCTCACGGCTAGTTGTGTAAGTTTCACGGCCATTGCTTAACTTTAAATTTAGGTAACTCCAAACAAAAATGTAATTCAACTCGAGAGAAAACTTAATCTTGTTAATAAATTATGCAAGTTAATGTTAGTTGGCTAAGTAAACTTTTTATTAAGAGTATTTTACATATGTGTAACAAGTCAAAAAAAAAAGTCAATCTCGAGGTAACGCTGATAGATCTGTAAAAATGTTCGACTTTATATACTAGTAGAAGGTATTATAACTTTGTCATGAAGTTTGTAACGCATTGCAGGACACTTTTCCTAGATGAATCGATATAGCCACTTCCGTCTGTCAGTCCTTATTGCATACACCCATTCTTTGATGTTATCTTGTTGCGAAAGATGAGTTCTAAGTTGGGAAATTGACATAATCATATAAATATATTCGTACTTTCAAAGGTATTTTTGTCAAGTATGGATACAAATTTGAACTGTTTTTACTTACAACTAATAGAAATTTCTTGGTCTTAGCCTTGAGCAAGCTCGCAAAGCTGTTGCAGCATAATCCATAGCTGTGGCAATCATCATTTAGCGAATCTGAATAAGAAATCACGTTCGTGGTGCTCACATGTCAACAGGACAACGTGTGCCCTATGCCATTGCGTCCTTTTCAGCATGCCCCATGCCACATTGCCACGCATGCCACTAATGAGGCTCGTTAGCGTGGTCGGTTTGTCCAGCTCCAGTTGATGCTGAACCCCTGCCACCCCTCGCTTCCCCTCCCCATGGTGCATGCAATATACCAAATTGTACAAGCGTACTGGGCAAATCGATAAAGTAATTTGGGCATTGCAAAACAAACGACTGCCAGCAGTAGCTCTCTCTCTCTCTCTCTCTGTGTCTCTCTGTCTCGCTCTGTATCTCGCAGTCACTTTGTCAACATCTCCCCTCTGCCAGCAGTTGCCCGCGAAATGTGCCACCGGCAAATGGTGGCCACATAATTTTGTTTGGCTGAAGCAGCACGTTGCATTGAATGACTGAATGACTGACTGACTGTCGAACTGGTGCGCTGCTTGACGCTGTCTGGATTGACAGGAGTGCACATTGCAGTATTGCTGCATTGCTGAATGTCGCCAGTTGCAGTTGCCTAATTGCAACACCATCTTGCGGTTATTCGTTTTACGTGCGTTTGTCGCACGTTCGGCTAATTAAAATTGCATTTTTCCAACCATCCGGTTATTGATATAGCCGGTATGTGTGGCATACGAGTACACGTCATCATATCCTGCAACATTCGGTTGAAAGTTGGTTTCAATTTGTGGCCAATTATGAGCAGTCTGGTATTGAATAAAATCTGTGAATAGAAACACCACTAGTCCCTAAATGTTGCTTACTATAACAAGCGAATAGAGACGCGATTTGAATGCGAAAGAGTAAATAAGATTATTAGTTTTATAGGGATTATTTGCATCGAGTGAAATAGTTCGGATTATTCCCAAAATTATCCCTATATTATAAAATTAACCATATATAAATGAATGTATTTGAAGCAGTCCAAACTAAATTCTATTTTTTTCTCAGCTCAGCTCTCTCTCAGATTCAGCTCTTCTTCTTCAAGCTGTTGTTCGATTGATATCGATATTATATGTTAAGTACAAATTGCATGTTAAGTAACAGATGTTATGTTACAGTCTAATTACTCGTTACTGGATAATTTGTGAGTACAGCTAGAAGTAGTCCATAAATCTATATTTGAATGAGAATAAAATAAAAATGTATAATTTCCTGAATGTGTTTCTGATATGTCTGCACAGAAATCTTATATTACCTCCATTATAATTTTAAGATTTCACAAATAATTACCACCGATCTTAACTCTTCACTCTCACTCGAAAATGCAAATTTCATTACTAATTTTAAAATTTCAAAAAGAATTTTTGCTAAAAGTAATAAAAAATAACTCCTATTCTAAAGAACTTTATTTCCATAAAGTAAAAAAAATGCTTTTCTAACTTAAAGAAATAGTTTTTCGTATATCTATAAGCTAATTTTAATTTTAGATAGATTTTTTTAATAAGTGTATACAGTGGCGGACACCTTATTTAGAACACTGTCAAAGAAAAAACGTAATAGCCTGCCATAAGCTAAGCATTCATTATTTTTCAGAAATTCCAAAGACCGATCGTAGGTACATGTATTAACCACCAAAATTAATATATGACCCCAATTCACTGGGGTTTCCCCACCCGCTAGGTAGAGTTATGTAAAAAAGTACCCTATTTTGAGGGGAAATTTAATTTGGATCAGTATAAACAAAATAATATATTTGCATTATAAAAACTTAAATAAGGATGTTAATACTTAGTATGATATCCATTAGCCTTAACCACTTCCCTTAACCTATTATTCATGGAAGATACCACCTTCCTGGTAGCTTCTGCTCCACTCATCCCGCAGAGCATTTTTGAGGTCTTCTTTGCTGGATATGCTATGCTTCTGGATGTTATTTTCCAGCAGAGCCCACAAATTCTCAAAAACATTTAAATCTTGAGACTGGGCCGGTGGAATTATCATGTGGGGGCAGTTCCTGATGAGCCAGGACTGTACTATCTTGGCCTTATGCTTGGGATCGTTGTCCTGGTTGAACCGGAAAGTACGTCGGATTCCTACCTTCTCGGCACTTTGGAGTAAATTTTCCTTTAGTATGTTGAAGTACACATTCTTGTACATTGTTGTTTAAACAATCACAAAATTCCCGAATCCGGTTGACGATATACATACCCATACCATACATAATTCCGTCCGTCTTAGTCCAAAATGTTGAATTTGGACTCATCTGCAAATATGACTGTGTTCCAGAACTCCAAATCCTTGTCCAAGTGGTTTTTGGCGAACGTCATCCAAGTGCCTTTATTTCTTACGTTTATAAAGGGCTTTTTCCGTGGTACTCGGGTATTAAAGTCATGTTTGCGCTGAAACCTGCGCTCAGTTTCTACACAGCACTTTTTCCCCATTTCATCCTGTTGAGCCACTTTTGGAGCCGTTAGCTTGGGATTTCCCCTTATTTTCCTGGTGATCCTTGGCTCCTCCTCTTCGGTGAAAATCTTGTTTGGTGCCTTTCTGCCCTTGTTCTCAATCCGATTTGCGTCGACGAAGCACCGAATGATGTAATACACAGTTGACTTGCTCAGATTGACCATTTTAGCTATTTGGCGTTGTGAACATCCGTTTTTGTGGTGTTCCAGGATGAGTTTCCGTAGTTCAATGGTAGTCTGTTTGTCCATAGTCCTTTTTGGCTTATTGCACCCGAGATGCAGGATAAAATTAAACTGACTACGAAGGATTGGTCTATTTATACCGAAAATACTCAACTTTAGGTAAAAAATCCGGGTTTTATGGCACCCACGTGTCTACAATGTACCTGCTCCAAATGAAAACTATACCTAAAAGAATGCTACATTTTTATAATCCTACCTAGCAGGTGAGGAAACCCCAGTTTATTGGGGTCATATATTAATTTTGGTGGTTAATACATGTACCTACCATCGGTCTTTGGAATTTTTGAAAAATAATAAAAGTTTAGCTTTTGGCAGGCAATTACGTTTTTTCTTTGACCCTGCTTGGTTTGAGCTGTCCGTCACTGTATATATATTTTGTAGACTATTTTTATTATTTCTACCTTCAACGATGTCGAATTTAATTTATTACAACAAAATTCTCTCGTATGTTATATGCAACGTAGAGTATTTTGGCTTTGACATGGCAAAGTTGTCTACAATTTAATGCATGTTGTGTGCAACTGTGGCAACATCGCTAATATGGAAACATGTGGGAGCACATCCAAATAGTATAAGTGGTAAGTGAGATGCACAGAGATGAGGGCGTGTGTGTGAGTGTGTGTTATGTCACACACAATATCAAGTCTATTAAGATTCCGGATAAGATTTGATATGTCTCTTTTTTCTGCAAGGTTATTTCAGGATTAGGTATAGTTATAATCGGGCGCCTCTTTATTGCAGCGCGACCTGCGATATCATTTTTAGACGTCTAACGACACATAAAACAATGAATGAGTTGCAGCAAAAGGGGTGGAGTCAGCATCGCTCGCGCTTATCAGACGAGACGAGATTGTTCAAATTGATAATGACATAATTAAGATAAGAACGTATATAGTCAACTCGATAGCCAGGTAAGCTTAAACATATCACAGATAAAGTTCAAGTGGAGAATTCTGATATAAAAAAACCCCACATCTACCGGGACGAGATCAATTGTGATTTACTTACCGCACAGTGCATGTGAAATATCTCGGTTCCTCTCTATATATACTCTCGGAAATGTCGGCTCTACTTAACGACACGGCTGTGGCCGCCTCGCAGCTTACGTTCCAAACCACGGATTATATTGTGTTTTGTTTTATGCTCAGCATTTCCGCTGGCATCGGTGTTTATTTCGGATTTTTTGCCAAGGGTGAGGATACCACGGAGGAGTATCTGATGGGTGGCAAACGGATGAAGACTATACCGATTGCCATTTCACTGGTGGCCAGTCAATTGTCTGCAATTTCCATTATGACAGTGCCGGCAGAGATGTACGCCTATGGCATTAGTTGGACATTTCGTATAGTCAGCATGATTGTAGTTATACCGTTTCTGAACTATGTCGTAATGCCCGTCTTCTACAACAACAACATTACCAACTGTTACGAGGTGTGCAAAGTCTGATCTAATTATATATTTCGTATATATTTTAGTTTGGCTTTTTATTTTAGTATCTGGAATTGCGTTTCAATGCCGCCACGCGGAAGCTGCAAACTTTTCTATTTGTGCTTAACTTGTTTTTTATGCTGCCGATTTATATATTTTTACCCTCATTGGCTTTTGCACAGGGTAAGTTTAGCTCGAAGAACTTTAATATGCACTGCAAAAAATTATCTTGATTTTTTTTTGTGCATATTTCTCTCCTCTCACAGTTACCGGCTACAATGTGCATATTATCAATGCTATAGTTTCCAGCATTTGCGTTTTCTACACTATGATTGTAAGTCGATATTTTCTAGTCTTAATATATATTATATATGTACATCTTCCACTACTTATTTTTAGGGCGGCATTAAAGCCGTT